>VWYO01024975.1:82053-99091 GCA_013400275.1 Rhadina sibilatrix
TGCTCGGGGACGGCTGGAAGGTGTCTCAGCCCTCCGGCCGGTAGCTTTGGGTCTGGGGGCCCTCCCCAAGGAATGCGGGAGTTTCCTCGTGTCTGGAGCTGGAAGTTTATTACCCGACGGTTTAAAGTGCTTTGTTTCATGCATAGTGCGTTTTTCAATAAAGAGCGGTAAGTCCGTACGCTCCTACGGCAGCTGCTTTCTATTGACGATGTTGCTGGAGCGGGAAAAGAGCAGGCAAAGGCGAATGAACCAGCTCCTTAGTGTGATCACGAGAAATCTTGTAGTTCCTGTGATTTTCCTCTGGCATAACACGAGAGCTGTGAGCCCCGAGGAACACTGAGAATCTGCCTAATGTGCACTTTGTGGCATTAGTTTGAGCCTAGGGTGACCTTCTGAGGCAAGAGAAGCAGCGGGACAGCCCTGGATGACAGCTCGGCTGCTGGCATCAGCAGGACTTGTGATAGCCAAAAATCAGCCCATGCCCTGGCACCCCTGGCACTTGTCTGTGCAGTGTCAGATTTGTTGAGAAATAAGCCACTGCCTTTTTTTATATTATTATTTTTTTTTCTCTATTTACAAGCTGACTCCTAAAAGCCTCTATGATACATTTTTATGACTCACAATTGGCTTGGGAAGATTGGTGTATGTTCTGATAACTTCAAAGAACTATTGTTTGCCTTTTTTTATCTAAACAGAGCTCCTCTTCATGCCTCCCAGGTGCTGGATGAAAGCAAGGCAAAACACTCCTGCAGAGGTGAACCTCTTTCACTTCAGTTCTAAAGGTGTTTGGTATTGGCAGCCCTTCCAGGTAAAGTGGGGTGCCTTGTGTGTTTGAGCCGTTCTTGGTTCTTTAAAGGTCTTTTTCAATCAAAATGCTTCTACGACATTGTATCATGGTACCAGTACTCTGTAGTGCTTTCGAAAAGAGTATTTACTGCTGTGAGGAATTTCCTCTTTCCTTCTAGTGCCTTCCTGGTAACAGGTGTTAGAACACTGGTACAAATCTTGTGTGAGATCAAATGTGACAATGCAGTGGAGTTTAATGATTTAGAGTTGAAAGCACAGGGAGGGAAAATAAAGAAAGACCAGTCTTGCTTCAAAGTTTAGAGAAACATTAAGTTAGATTAGGTTCTCCAAACAAGGCTGCTTGCTGATGTAGGTGTATATTGTGTAGCTTTTTTTCCAGCAACAAAAAGTGATTTCCAGTGATTATCTGTTTGATGGTTTGTGGAGTGTGAAGCAAAAGCAGGAAATGTTTATCTTGTATCTGTATGAAATGAAAAGTTGCCTTCTAGGAAGTTTTTCTCTTTGGTTTACACTAATGAGGGAGCTGAGGGGGATTAGAGGAGCTACTTGGTGATGCAGAGACAGTCTTCTGAGAGTTGTTCATGCCATCAGATGTAGAAGAGAGTAAACAGCTTGCTGTTTAGTAAGAACCCCTCTAAACCTACTTACATTGGATACCTCTTTAATTTAAAAGTGCTCTAGGGGTTGGAGGACCTTTAAGTAGTTGAGTCAACGCACTGTTGCTAGGAGTTTTCTCATTTAGAATGTGTGTGATGGAGTTTAAAATAACTTTGCTGTTAAGCTCTTACTGCCCTGTGAAGGTAAGTCTTAAATATGAGCTATCTGCCAGTGGTCAGTAGCATTAAATATTCTGTTTGACTGTTCCACTGGATGTGGAAGGACAGAGGATGATCTGTAGTGCAATAACCAGTGTGTGTGCCATGTTGTTCCCAGCAGGGCTCACCATTCACAATTATTTGTTAGTCCTGCGAAATACACCCTATTATATCCTCCCATCCATGTGGCTGCCTTGGAGACACATTGTCCTTGAACAAGAAATTAAAAAGATTACAGTGTTTTTAAGCCACCCTCAGTCTAATTTGTCCTCCTTAGTTGTTATGTCTTAGCTGGCCCAGGACACTTCTCTTGTTTGCCTTTGTCTTTCCAGTGGGATGATAACAGTTCTTGTGCTGTCATTCTGGATGATAACTAATGCTTTTAAAGAAATGCATGTGTGCCTGGGGAAACACAGGCTGATTTCAGGAGGTCTCATGTCTGCAGCATGTGTGTCAAAATGTGCTGTTCCTCCAGCCTGAGAGGGAAAGGGGTGCTGTGTGCTCTCCTCTCCATTACGCTTCTCCCTGCTTCCCCAGCCGTCATCCTGGTGAAGTAAGAAATTGGAGTGGGAGGAATCGATCTGAAATAACTTGATGTGCTGTCCTGAAAAGTGAGAACCCCCATTGCTGGAGGGTTTCACTGGGAACCTCAGAAAACTCCCACTTAGTTTGCAAGGGAAGTGTTAGCTGAGAGTACCAGAAAGTTACTTTGTGAATTGCGCAAGCGGGAGATAATGTGACACAGATCTTCTGAAAGCATGGCAGGGGGAAGCATGGACATACAGACAAAGGTTTCTGTAACCTTTTCCCCAGCATGAAGAGTTTCAGGCAGCTGGTGTCAGCTGTGACACTCTGAGCTGTTACAGTAATGCCTGATAAGGCTGGATCAATAACTCTTGTCAGACCTGCTCTTTCGTGAAATTGGATTGCTTGGGCTTCCTGTGAACTTTTGGGTGTTCATTTGGAAATGTTAGTGCTTTTGTATGTTATTAAGAAGATGTTGGAATGTTTTTAAGTTCCTCTCCCTTCATAGATAACTCAGATTAAATGGAACTAGAAGTTATGTTGTAGGTGGAATGAGAAGGTAACTGACAGCTAAGAATGAATTCTGGCAAACTAGTGCAAAAATCACTTTGAAGAGTATTTACTTCTTACAATTTGAAATTAATATACTTAATACAGAATGAGTATAAAATAATCTCTCTGATTTGACACAGGCCTCTCATACATCATCGCACATTCTTCCTTTCAAATTGTATCTCTTTTGATGTGTAACATTACAAACACTATTAATCACTATGTATTTGCTTTATAAAGCCAGCTCGGGTTGTTCTGAGCTTCCTGCAACTAGATGGGTTTTGAGGAATCAGCACCTGCTGAGTGTGTCCCGTTTCATTATGAGCCACATCTACAGGAATCAGTGTTGATGGAGAAGGGAGGATCCAGGAACAATGTGAGACACTGAGCTGGGACTGAAATCTGGACTGAAATCTGTTTTCATTTTGTTCCAGTGAAATTGTAGGGGTGTGCTTTTGCTGTGTATTCACGTGAAGCCCAGCACAATAAGTCCTTGCAATGTCTTTAGGCTCTGGGCACTACCAAATTGTTGAAAAACATTTTCATGATTTCTGAGTGGTAATATGATGGTGTTTCTTTTCAGCTCCAGAACAACTTGGCTCAAGAAAGACACAGTTTTGGAGCAGGTGGTGGACTCTGCTTTGTTGCACTGAGTTCAAACATACAAAAAAGGTATTTTCTTCTTAACAGAAAAAGGTATCTCTTCTGTGTTCTCCAAGTGCTTCCTGTTACACATATGTGCTTGTTTTCCAAATATACTCTTCCTTCCTTTGGGAAACAGATTAGAATGAGAGGGGAGTTAGGATCTGGGTAGTGGATTTTGGTGTGTTCATATATGGAGTGTTAGGAAGCAAGATGAAAGTTGACTTAAGGTCTGAATGAAGTGAAACTTACGGTAATTGTTCCCTTTCTTCTTCTCTTGGCTTTGTTTGCAAGTTTTCTTTACAGCAAAAGAGAAAGGCTGTAACTACCTTCCCACACAAGGCTCTGAATAATGTGCGTGTTAAATACTGCCTCAGTGCTGAGTTATGATGATGGTAATAAAATTCAGGGGCTTCAATAAAACCTCAGCTGAGACAGAAACCTGCTCTCATTTTACTTACAGTGTGGATTTTACTGGTAGCATTACCCTGTGAGTAATAATCCTAACCTGGCTGGAGAAGGACAGATGAGAATTTGAAGACACTCATCTTGGATCTGATGTGTCCACAGGCCTTTTCCCTCCAGAGCAGTCCATCCAGTCCCTGAGCTCTGTGTCTGGCAGCGTGAGCCGCCTCAGAACCCTCAGTGTCCCTGTCACCAGAAGCACTCCTGCAGTGTGCAGAACACTCAGCATTGCTTGGATGGTTGAGGCACACTGTCCTTCAGTGTTACCAGAAACTTCTGGTTGTACAGTTGCAGAAATTTTTTTTTTTTTCTTTGAAAGCTTGAAAAATCTCTAAAGTGTTTGGCTGGACTAAAGGCATTTTCTTGTAGTACCAGCTGTTACTTAAATACTGGTTCACTTATAACAAAGTGACTAATGAGAGTGAAGCTGTGATACCTTGAAAGGATAAGCTGTTATGACAGAAGTGAGCTACACAATGATGTGAACTAGCAGACCAGACAGTAATAAGAATCTAATACAGCAGACGTTTGATGCTTTAGTGTGATGGCAAATTTGGTCAAGACTATAGGTTAAAAATGTCAAGTTTTCAGCAGTTTGGTTTCTGTATACATGACTAGTGAACTTCCTGTTTTCAGGGAAGCAGTTCTCTGTAATTTAGGAATTGAGTCAGACTAAAGGGAATTGAAATAATGTAGTGAGTTAATAAACAGCTGACTGTAAATATCAGAGCCAGCTAGTAGAGTACAGGAGCTGGTTGTGAAGCTGGTTGTGTCAGCTGTGCTAAGAGACAGTATTCACATTCTGGAGCTTTTGCTGATTTTTAATCTGTTTCAAGCTCTGAAACTGTGATCTTTGAAATGGAATAAAATCTGTCTAGCTATGACTTGTAGAAGGTCAGGTCATTAAAGTTACTTGTTTGGCACCTTGTGGAAATCAAGCACCACCTCCAAGCAGAGCAGCCCTATCTCTGAGCAGCTTCATGTGTGTCATTCCAGTCCCAGTTCTGAATAACTCCTGATGCAGGTTGAATTGAAAAAGAGGAGAGCTGGAATTAGCTGCCAAAGGCTCACCTCTTTGTGTTAAAATTTGAAGCTATATGTGTGTCAGTTTGAGTTAAAAGGAAGCTATTTCTTCAGAAATTGGTAAAATGTGCTTTATATTACTGTATTTAAAAAGTCACGTGTAACATCCATTATGATGATTTCTGAACACATTCTGCCTAAGACTTGAAGATGAGGATTTACTCTTGTTTTGAGACTTTGAGTGATACATGTTTAAGTGTTTCACTAAGTTGTTAAAGAAAAGGACTTTGAAAATAACACTTTTCCTAGATTTTCAGACATGTGGGTTCTAGGTGTCACTCACTGTAGCTATTACTGACAGATAAGAACATGAAAAATGTAATGGAGCAAAGAAGAAGTATTTCATGTCTTGGTAGATTGTTTTGGAATGTTTTCTGCCTTGGAGCTTCTCCCATGTTTTGAGTACTTTAGAAACAGTGAAAGGCAGAAAAACTGCTCTTCACAATCTCTGTTAAAAGAGAATTGACAGAAGTTTTTGGGACTTGTTCTTTCATTATCAGTGTTCTCATAATTAAACTATTTCTATTGATGTATCTTTTTCTGTAGTACAAGATCAGTAAAAGTGAATTTCGTCAGAATTCCTCCTGGCTATAAAATGTCTTAGGTGCACTTAGCTACTGCCTTGAAGGCTTTCAGCTGAGATTTTAAACTATTGGGGCAAACTCAGCTGGATGTGACTGGTGTGAAGTGCTCCCACCTAGAACCAGAGTGTGGAATCATTTAACCTTTTTGGAGATAGGCTAGCTCTACAAACATGGCAGTGTTTTTGTTTAAGCCTTCAATAACAATATGCAGGTGCTTTTTTCTGCCATATTATCTTGCAGCAGTGAATTGTTATCTCTGACTAAGCTCTTGTAGTATCTGCAGCTAGTAATGTAGGAAAAAATCTAAATGCCATAAGCACTTCTTGCTTTGGAGCATAAATTATCCACTGATCTGTGGTTTAGAAAGGTACACTATGGTTCTGTGAGAATTTTTTTTTTTTTTTTTTTTAATGGCCTTTTGGCAGCATCAGCTGGCCTGGATTGCTCCTGTGATGCCTTAACTCCTGTGCCTGCTTTGTTTCACTGAGTGGTTTGAAACTTCCCCACACCCTCCTGCTGTTTTGGAGGCTCATTTTCTTGAGCTGATTTGAAAGAAATCACTTTGTACAAATAGCTCAGAGAAGAGTGCCCTTGTGAGGGCTGCAAGTGCTGTCTGTTCTGTTGTGGGTTATTCCTGTGCTTTGCCTTACTGTGCTGTGAGATAAGGATTCAGTATAGATGCATTATTGTTCCCTCCTGTTTTTACATTTATTTATCAACCCCCCAAAACTATTAACTGGCACCCAAATTGCCTTTTTAGGTTTCTTCTGATATTTGAAAAAGAGGTGGCAGCCTGTGATGAAGAAAAGCAGAGAAACTTTTGTATAGATAAGAGCATAAACATACAAAAGCATGTGCATTTTCTCCTAAAGTAATTGTTAAAGTCACCTCTATGTTCTGCCACACAGAGATGGTCAGCAGTCAGCCTGTCCCCATAGCAGACAGTGGGAAAAGAAAAAAGAAAAAAAGAACCAGAGCCACAGATCAGGTCCCTGGGAAGTTTGAAGGTTGGTGACAATTATAAAGCTTTTAATTGTTGCAGTCTGCTTTGCTTCTGCTGTTTTTCTGTATGCTTAGCTAAACATTGCATTTTTTGGTAGGAACAGTGCTGATGTCAAAATGTTTTGATTGAATAGATGTGTGCACAAATACTGTGAAGTTTTGTAAGTAAAATATAATTCAGTGAGAAAATTGAGCAGTGTAGAACTACTTGGTGGGCAAGTAGCAACGGAAGGTACATTTCAAGTAAAGATGGTAGTAGCATTCTAGGTTTAAATGTTCAAATTTGTTCTACTTAAAACACCATCTCTGCAAGTGGATTATGTATGGTAGGCATTTTCTGAGCAAAGAGTTAATTGTTTTCCACCTGAAAAAAATGGTTTCTGAGTTTTACATGAAGACAGGGAAGGTGGCTGAGATCCCAGAGATTGCTGAGATATAAAACATTTCTAGTGTGAACAAATGTGTAATTTTGATGCTGTAATAAAGCTTACTTTCAGTTTTTCTGGAACTTGAAAGAGGGAGGTGAAAAAGGAAGCATAGTTAAGACTGGCATGTCTGCTTTAATACTACATGAATTTGAGGGATGCTTATCGGATAAAGAGCTTGTCTTGATGGTATTCATTAAAATAACCTTCAAAATTCACTTTGATGGATGTGTCCTTTCTTCTGGATTTCTTTGGCAGACTTGTACAAGCTGACTGCTGAGCTGCTTGGTGAGGGAGCATATGCTAAAGTTCAGGGTGCTGTCAGTCTCCAAACTGGGAAAGAATATGCAGTGAAAGTAAGTGGAGAGTAAAAGCAGCATCACTTCTGTCTGTGATGTGTCTTCTTCCTCTTGAGTATCTCAGGAAAAACCTCCAATAGAGTGGGTAATAGCAAATCCTTCTAGGAAATTTTTGATGCTTGAAATGAGCTTGTTTTAGAAGTGTGGAGAAAACCTGTCACCTTAAGTGTTGTGCCAGAGTGAACTGGTGTATCAGCTGTGGGTAGAAATCACAAACAGTAAATCACTGTGATGGTTGGATCTCAGGGCAAGCTTTCCTCTCGTGCCCTGCTTTGGTTGTAGTCTGCCTTTGTCTCTTCTTATGAAAGAAGAGGCTGAGTCATTATACAGCATGGCCTCCCAAATATTGCAAGCTTTTGGGTGCTGCTCCAAGCTCAGAGAGCATCAGGTGCTGCCAATGTTCATGTAAAGCTGTCTTTCTTTTTTGATAGAGGCCAATCTTCTTTCTGCAACATTACTGAAAAGTGTTAGGGCTCATTTACTAAATTGTTATTATCCTGAGTGTCCCATTTAATTACAAACACAAATAATAGCAATATGGAAGCTTTATGTTTGATTCTGTTCAAAAATAGGTGAAAAATTTTAAGTCCTTTAGAAAATGTAGTTCTATAGATGCTGGAATTTTATCTGTATTTTGTAAAATGGCTGAAGTTGAAAGGTTGAAATAAGCAAAGCTCTGCATTAGGAATCGGATGTGATCAGATACAGAGCTGTGTAGTACTGGTAGATGGTTGCCTGTTGTGCACCAGAGAACTCAGGCTGCAGAAGTAAGAAACCAGTCCTGGATACAGATGGTGGTGATGTTTTGGTAATGTCATGAGCCTTCAGTTTATGCAGCAATCACTCAGGCTCAGCCTCTGTGCAAAGCCCTTGTTCTTGTCCTCTTTCAACCTGAGGGGGGTGTGAAGGAAGGTGACTTCTGATGGCTCTGAGATTGAATGTATATTTTCTTTGGGTTCTATTATTGGGTCTCCATAAAGTTTACACTATGAACTTAACTCTCATTTTGTGGTGAGATGTCTCTGATGACAAATCTCTTCTTTTTGACTGTTCAGTGTCTGATGTGACTCAAATCTATTTTTGGTAGAACTCAAGAGGATATCCTGTTCTGCACGTTGCAAAGTTAAAATGATGCAAGAAAAAGCTTGTGGTAACTGGTCACTGGCTGTGTAACGTGTGGATTTAGGTCCTTTCTTCTCTTCCTGCCCTAATTTCTCTTGTCCTCTGAATGCCTTCCAGAGCTCTGCTGACACTGCTCTGCTCTGTAAACAAATGCCAGATGAGAAATTGAACAAACAAACAAAGGTGGAGTGTTTTTCTCCAGTGGGTATGCCCTAGATTCAAACCTTGGAACAGTTACCTAATTCCAGACCCACATGCATAGTTCCTGCAGTAATTTTTCAAACATGAGTTCTTAAAACTCTTTTTCACAGATCATTGAAAAAAAGGCTGGGCATAGTCGGAGTCGGGTTTTTCGTGAAATAGAAACTCTGTACCAGTGTCAGGGTAACAAGTAAGTATAGTCTTGTCTTTGCTTATTTAAAGTGTTTGGATGATTTGTTTCCAAATTTTTATGTGTGACAAGGTTAGAAGCTTTGCAGTAGTCTCCTTAAAAGCACTTGAAATTTAGACTTGACTTATTCAGAGTAAGAATTTCCCCTTCTTTACCTGTGAAATTTAGGGGAACTATTTACAGATCAATAGTTACAAAACTCAATTAGCAGCCAGGTCAATGTAGCTTTATTGTGCTTCAATGATGCATGGCTTTTGTGCAGATGAGAAATTAACATTTTTCCATTCTCCCCTGTGATTTCACCATCAGCAAAAGCTGACATGATGCCAGCTTCTGTGGAAAGGAAATCTTACCATTCCTTTCCCTGGTGTGTGGTTTGTCCTCCTCGTGTCAGCCTTCCTGCTTTTGCACTGGAACTCTTAGATCAGCAAAAAGCTGACATAGTTCTCACTTGGATGCCTGCTGACTTCATGTAGCCACAGGATGAAGGAACTGTAAAGCTGCTGCTCGTGCCTGAAGAGGAAGAAAAGCTGTGCAGGCACTGTCAGCATGCTCTGGGAGCTCTGTGATGGGTTTGAGCTCGTTCTGAAGCTGCTTTTAGATGTCTCTGCTAGTCTAGAATGTGTATACAATGGATAGTATATCTATTACAATTGTGCAGCTTATATTGAATTTTCCAAATAAATAATAGAACATACAGAAATAATTTTAAAACCAACTTGTTACCAAACTCATGGGCCTACGTTGTGCTGTAGAGGAGCAGACCATCTTCTTTTGTAAGATTAAGAATAAATGGTCATTCAGTATACAGCTGATGAAAAACTCAAGCTCACACGACCACATGCAAGATTTTGGGGGTTGTAAAAAATTCTGACTTACACATTTGACATTCTCAAAGCAACCTGCATTATTTATGCTGCCAAGAATTTACATGAGCTGAACAGGAGTTAATCTAAAAATGGCAACTAAGGAGCTGGATTTAATATCTTGTTGGCAGATGCCTGTCTCCTTTGAGCCCTGTGTGTTTTGCTTTGTGATTTCCAGAGAGAAAGAAGGTTTAATAACTTTTTCTTTATTTCTGCCTTCAGCACAAATGCAATGTTTTAAATTATTCAATACATCCTACTACCAAGTTATCTTCCTGTCAATTGAGCAGTAGCAGAGCTCTCACAATCCTGTCTGAGTGTGGTGTTTGGCCTGTTTCCCATGCTGAAATTTCAGTGTGAGTTGGAAATGTGGCTTTAATGCCACAGGCAACCAAAGCAACTTGTTTAACTAGAATTTGTATTTTTGATTACTTCTGGCACTTCCTAGTTATCCATGCTGAAATTCTTAATTGCTTTATGCACACTGCATTCTTGTTTCTTTTATTCCTTTCGTTTTTGTTTCTTTTTTTAAAGGAACATTTTGGAGTTAATAGAATTTTTTGAAGATGACGCAAGATACTACCTGGTCTTTGAGAAGCTGCGAGGAGGTACTGTGCAGAATCTCTGCCTTTGCTCATTGAATCATTTTTGCTCCTGTTTGCCTCTGTTTTAAAGTAGTAATTGAAGAACTTACTTTAAATGCTTGAGAAATTCAAGACAAGAACTAGAGGAAGTATTATACACAACTTGAAGTATGGTTATTCTTGAGTATGGATGGGTTTGGTCATGCATTTGCAATCCCTTTCTGAGTGATGGAAAGGTCAGCTCTGTTAAAGTGGCAGGTTTGAAACCCAGTCAGTAGGTCACAGTACCTTCAGGCAAGGGGAGACACACAGCATGGCAGGTGTTATGCATAATCCTAGTGCAGCATCTGTATACTCTGGCAGAGTTTTCCCTTGATGTAGGATTGACTTCGTTTCCTGGAACCCATGGAGCTCTGTTATGAAAATCATCTTGCCTGGGGTTGCTGTTACTGAGAGCCAGTTGTGCTTGTGGGTGTTTGAGAGCCCATCAAGTGAGCCTGAGTGGTCACAGGGCTCCAGCACTTCCCACTCACCTGGGGAAAGAGAATGCTGCAGCAAGCACTTTATGGCCTTTCTCACATTTGTCTGCATGGAGTATAATTACACACTAATTGCATGGCTGTGCCAAAGCAGGAGTTACTGTGGCCAACCCCTCAAAGGAAGACTGAGCTTCTGGAGTATCCTGCTGTCCAGAGAACATCATCTATTGTCTCTGGTCAAGTGGGTTTCCAGGAGCAAACTATATGTGCAAGAAATAAAAATTCTTTCTGCATAGAGGCAGAACTATTTTTGAAAGAGATGGTTGTGTATATTTCTTGAGTAAAAGCTTTTGTTTAACTTTTCTCAAAATTGCTGCACCTTTTTCTTGTGTTTTCCCATAACACTTTGTCTTAATGCACAGATGTCTCTGACAAATTAGCTGTAATAGGGCTTGATTGAGATGAGTCTGCATTTGTCTTTTTTTTCATCTCCACATTCTTCCATTAATTACCCCTCTTCTTTATGAGTCTGTGGTTGTCTGTGTACCTGCATGGCTGCTGAGAGGATAATAATGCTACTCCTTCCCTCTTAGCTACTGTTTTTACAGGCACTGGTAGGGCTGAGGCTCGTTTTCTCTTAAAAAAACCCAGTATCTGAAGTGTTAGGGACGTGGTTTGAAGACAAAGAATGGGATTAGGGTCAGAACTGATGCACTGCAGATTCTGATGTGAGTGGCAAGGCTGACAAGAATGAGAACATTAATCTTCAATGCAAGCCTTACTTCAGTAACTCCAGTCTCAGAGGCTGCTGTTACTTACAGTATTGGAGCATCATTTGGGCTTCCCATTTTCAACTTTGCCTTCCAGTAGCTGTGGTAACTGAAGGAGCTCTGTTCCTGTTTTATCTGTTGTCAGTTCACTGTGATGTCCACAGTCTCTTCAGTATCCTTGTCTGACAGCATTTTATAATTGAATGAGTTAAAATCAAGCTGATTAGATTGAACTTGCATGGTTTAAGAGTTTTTTCTTCTTTTTTTTTTTCACCTCTGAAATGCATTTTGAGAGGTACTGTATGATGCTTTCTCTCTAATGACTACTGGAGAAGTAGGAACAACCATGGCAGGAGTGCCCTGCTCTTCTTTTTTCATGAGAATTCTCTACGTGGGCTGAATATAAAGTCAGTAAAGTATGTTTTCATTGATATAATTCTTATCTGAGAGAGTTTGAACCTCAGCTCTATTCAGAAAGGTAATTTCAGATAAACCTGCTGAGTGAAAGGAGCCTTTCGGATAGCTGTGTATTGTTTCCTGCAAAGTGTGGGGTCTTTTCCACAGGGCTGGAAACATTGAAGAACTGTGACTGCTTTCTAAAGAAGAAACAAAGAACAACTTTGTGCAAAGTGGCAAAGAGCAACTACACCAAGAGACCCCTTTGAACTTTGAGCACTAGAGAAATCTATAGCAAACTAGAAGGTGTTGGTTTTGGCAAGGGAAAATGTCTGAGTTTGAAATCTAATAACCTGGTCCAAAGTGGCCTTTCTCCACCCACCTGACACAGCGTGGCTGTGCATATCTGAGCAGTGTTCTGTCCATCTCTCTTCTTTTTCAATGTCATTTCTCTTCCCTCTCTGTTCACTGTGGAGGAGTGGCAGTAGCACTGGTGGTATTAGAACAGGAATTATCCAGTAGGAGATTTCCTTCTCCATCTAGAACTGAAGAATAAAATTGAAATCCCCTAAGATAGAAAATGTTGAGTGTACTGGGGCTAATAACAAGTGACAGTTACTTCTTGAATTTCTTTGTCTGATTGCTTTTACAAATACATCTCTATGAATAAGAAAATAGGAGGCAATAGTAAGGCTACTTAGGCAGCTGGGATCTCTTTCAACTACATGTTTATTTTAAAGACATTTTTAATCTTTTGAGAGGTTTGATTGAATTCACTTTAAGAAAATGAGGACTCAAACCTCCCTTTATTCTTTTGTAAAGGGATACCAGTGAGGCTCTGCCTGCAAGCTACCAGCCCTTCAGTATGTTTTAATTTAGAGGTCTTTTGTCAGATTCTATATCCCTGGGCAAATTTTGCCTTAAATCAGTGCAGAAGCCTTGCCTTGATGTCTTTGGGAAATTTGATGAGTATTTAAAGGTCAAATCTCTTTTTACTTTGATGGTGTTGAGGTACAAAACATGTATCCTTGACTTTCAGTGCAGGGTTTCAGTGGTGACATTACAGAAAATGAGGAGGGTTTGAGTGTGACTACCTGTGACCTGGGGTAGGTTGGGTTTTGCTGAAGTGTTTATGTATCTCCTTAGCTGATGTTTGAGTTTTGCTGGTACTATTGGCACATCTCTGCTGTCCCAGTGTGTGGAAAACAGACCAGTCATGTCCTGGGGCAGTGATTGCCTCTCATGCTGTGCTTAAACTAGACAGCTGAACTGTTTGAAAATTATGTTCTAGCACACTTAAATGGTGTAGCTGCTCAGTAGTGCCTTTTTTTCTTAATCATTCCCCTCTTTGCTCCACAGAAGTTGCCTGCTGTTAAAGGCTGCTTTAAAGTGTGAAAATGAGGTTATGGATTCATGATACTTGGAACTAGTTCAGCATTCATACTGAGGTTTTCCCACCCTGACAGGTTCCATCCTGGCCCATATACAAAAGAGGAAGCACTTCAATGAACGAGAAGCAAGCAAAGTGGTGAGGGACATTGCCTCTGCTCTGGATTTTCTTCATACAAAAGGTGAGAGAAGGCTGCCTCCATCTTCACTAGTTAATACTGTACACTCAGGTTATAAAGCACATTCCTCTCTAAGTAGCCAGCTTTTGCTAGTGTTTCCATTTACAGCAATGCCAGATCACTTCAGCTGTTTTCCTCTGTGATAGTATTTTCATGTTGTAGTATTTTAAGTAACTGGGAGTGTTAAGATGGTACAGGCTTTTCAAGATGAAAACTTGAATCAGCATCCAGAGAGAGTTAACATTAGGGTTGAGTCTGTTCGTGTTACACAAGTCACCATATAAAGGTTACTCAGAAGGGATCTAATAAAACCTTAATTTCCTCATCTTTCAGGTCAACAGAGTTACTTTTTTATAATTACTCAGAATCTCTGCTGGTCACAAGATCTGTTGGTTTGTAGTAGCTTTTGGCCCCCACATTTAGATTCTCACTGTTAAATTGGGAGATCCAAGTGAATCATAGTCTTTATTTGAAGGTGTCCTCAATTCCTTTGGAATTTGCTTAGATTTAAAGCAGTTCCGTTTGTAGAGATTTTTTTTTATTATTTGCATTAGTGTTTTTCTGGTGTTTTTTTGGCTTGGGAATACTTTGGTTTAAATTCAAAAACTTCTGAGCATTGTGGTCATTCCAGAGTATATTTTTGGACTGAATGTGATGGATACTTTGGAAGTCTTTCCTATGTTGTGATTATCTGGCCTTGCAGCTTCAGTTACTGTTACAGTGACTAGCTCTGAATAGAGTGGCATATAATTGGACACTGTTTATGGGTTATTTATCTGGATACATTTTTTCTTTTCTTTTTTGCCATTCTGATTAGCCTGGTAGATCTCAGCAGATTTGCATCTGCTGCCTAAATTGCTTAGTATTGGCCCTGGCTCAATAAATGTTTAGTTATAGTCTGTATTTTTAAGTCACAGGACTGTTTATATGCTGAGTTGGAATCACAGCACTGGTACCTCAACATGTTGAACCCATTAAAAAGAAAATTGTAGCAATGCATAAGGATAAAAGGGGTAAACCTGAGGACTGTGGATCTTGTCACATATTGTGACTGTTACAAAAAGTTAATTTGAACGTGAAGCCAAACTTAGTTTGGATCAAGGATTTTTGTAATCTTCACAGCCTGTCTATGTGATAATTCAGCATTAAAGCTTCAGAGAAGGTGCTTCTTGAATACCTACATTTAGAAGATTTTGACTTTCAGATATGGGACATATAAGAAACAGGAAACATAGTCTGAATATGTGGAAAAAAAAATCTTTTTTGGTGTGTAGGGCTATAGTGTGTTTCTTAACAGCTGAAAGTCCAGGTACCCCATTCAAGAGGTTTAACATCAACTGAGATAATACCTTTCTGTAGTTCTCTCTCAGCTTTTAGTTTTAATTCCCCTTTTCCCAAACAAGAGGAGGATGATTGATTAAAATGGCTGTAGAGCAGCAATCTGCTTTCTCGTTGTTTGCTGTGAACTGGGACAGTGGGGACATGGCTTGCAGAATCAGCTACATCCCCTTTTCATTTTATTGTTCTCTTTATGGTTCTTCCGTGTGACATTAAAATAATTAGTAAGTAGGATACAGAACACTAAAGTAAACAGGAAATTAAAGCAGTTTTATTGCACAGCTTAATGGTGAAGTCTTATAGCTAAATGCTTTTAAAAAAAAATTGAATGAGGACAACTAATTCTTTTGCCAGGAGTAGTTTAAAGCTCAGCTGGATGATAATCCTGCCTTACACCCACTTGGGACGTGTGTGCTTTATTGCTAATAATCTGCTGGGGGGGTGTTTAAACACTGAGCTGTTTTCTCAGTGCTCAGTGCAACTGCAGAATCAAATGTTACGTAATCAGACATTTGAATTCACACAATAATGCAGAAAGACACTGCTGGCTTTCCCATGGTGATCCAAGCCAAGTGTTGGGAGTTTGGTCAGCCTTGTTGTAAATGTCAGCACAGGCCACCTCGGTGTGATGCATTGTGCCATCTTTTGTGCCAAAGCCATGTGTTTTGTGTCAGCATGAACACTGGTTCCTTTAGACTGGGGCTCTGCTGTTGTATTTTAAGCCACACCTTGTGGAGTGTGCTGCAGAAACTACATTAAAAGATCCCTTGCCTAGAGTTTGGTACTCTGTAGTAATACTAGGTGTCCTTGGAGTGTAAGTTTCTAAATCAAGACTGGACTGCAGTTAAATTACAGCCAAGTTGCTCATTTGATTTGATTTTTTTGCCTCATTTTTTCTCTTCCAATTGAGTTTGATCATATTAAACTGAGAACTTCCAGAAATTGTGGGTTTAGGCATTTGAAGAACTTCTTTGATAACAGAGAGCCACCTTGCATGTGGATTACACAGATAATTTTGTGCTTCCCTGTTAGGTTTGCCTATTCTGATAGGAGTCAAATGAAGAAGCCCTTTGGTTGTTCTCCTTCATCTCTTCTTCTGCATCTCTAACTGAACCTTTAATTTTTCATTTGCTTCAGCCCTAAGTATGTACCTCAAAGGGGTATTTTCACCTGGGAACTCAGGATTTTTTTGTAGGGGAGAGTGCCTCAAGTACTGTCTGTGCTGATAGGAGTTCAGCAAGCCAGTTGATCCATCTGGAAAGAAGTTTACTGTAAAAGGCACAAAAATAATTTCATTAAACTGTGTAAAAAATTAAACTTTCCTACAGGTCAGTCATCTCAATAAGCTAGTTCTAAGGGACATAATTAATTTGGGCTAACAAAAAGTTCTGGTGTTAGCAGGTTCTTATTTGCTTGACAGACTCTCCTGTACAGTTAAGGAGGCTAAAGGTATACCAGGATGCAAAGTGACACTTAACAGTTGCACTTTATAATTAAATTATTATATTTAAGAGGGGCAGGTGTGTGTAGCAGGCTCAGACCTAGAACATTTCCTAGGCCACCTTCTAATGAAGAGAATTTATTAGAAATAAAACAGGGGAGTATCCTTTCTGATGAACATTTGTACTCTCTGTTTAGGTATTGCTCACAGGGACCTGAAGCCTGAAAACATCCTGTGTGAATCTCCAGAAAAGGTGCTGCTCTGGTCTCTTAACTTTCTGAACTGCATTTTTTTAAAATTTGGTTCCCAAAAACAGTCCTTGTGTTTTTTCTCTTCTTGAAAACTTTTCAAGCCATTAGTGAACTTCAACTAAATTTAACAGACCTGAAGCTTAAAAGGGACTAAATTCTTTTTTGAGCTGTGAAAATGTGAACATGTGGCTGAGAGATAAAAAGAGATAAAAAAGCCAACTGGCCTTATAGAGGGATGGCAATGACACCCTAGTGCCTCATCTGTTCTGAGCCAGTACCCAGATGGACAAGCAGCATTTAGAGGCCACATTATATGACCAGTTTTCAAAGTGCCCTCTTGTGTTCTGGCACTTGCCCAATCAAATAAAAAAATAAAGTAGCAGGATCAGGTGCTGGTGGGGTGGGTGCAGCTGGGGCAGGGCAGCTGAATGCAAGGAGTGGAAGGTGGCTGTAAGGTAGACTGGGTCTCACTAGGGACTTGTGTTCTGTACCAGAGGTTTCTACTTCACATATATTACATACTCATAGATTTTGAATTAATCCCAGTCTTCCTGACCTCGTGGTTTTTTTGTT
>VWYO01024975.1:99141-134290 GCA_013400275.1 Rhadina sibilatrix
CCAGTAAAAATATGTGACTTTGATCTTGGCAGTGGGGTGAAGCTGAACAGTGCATGTACTCCAATAACTACTCCTGAATTAACAACGCCGGTGAGAGGCCTGTTGTGGCTTTGTGCTTTTTCTGTCCTACTGTAAACCAATTTTTCTTATCTTCAGAGGAGACCTTCCAGAGAGCTTACTGCCACTACACCCAGTGCTGGACAGTTCATTTCAAGCAAGTGTGTATGTGTGATAAATACTGTCTGTCTTTCTCAGTCACAGGACAAATACGCAAAAGCACAGAAATTCAGAGTGTTAATTCTCCTGTTGGCCAGCACATGACACACTGGTCCTGCTTATCTTAATCTAATGGGGAAACTTTTTGTGCCCATTTTTCTGTACTTATGGACAGACTTTGAACCTTAGTTTTGTGTTCATTTCCCTATGTTTTAGTTCTGTAGCCAAGCCAATGAGCTAAGGAGAATACAAAATCTCTAATCTGTGTGGCTTTATAATACACAATAGTTTGAAAAACTGCAGTCCTGTGCTTTTAGCATTTACTGTGAAAGAAAAATCTGACAGTATTGCAGAAGTCTTACGGAAATCTATTCCCCTGATACACTTCTCTGATAACTAATGGATAAGATTTAAAAACCTGAAAGAGGTAAATTAATATTTTGACCTTGGATTAAAGGTTCACAGCCATGTGGAACAGATTATGGTGTTCCTAAAGAACTGTAGGAACTTCAGTATTCACTGATACCTGATTTCTGCTTTTACACCAAGCCACTTGGTATAAAGAGTGGAAAATGATAAACCTGAGTCTCGTTCTGATGTGACCTTCCCTTTGAAAAGTTGCTTCAATTTGGTTTCTTAGTGTGGCTCAGCAGAATACATGGCACCCGAAGTGGTGGAAGTCTTCATGGAGGAGGCCACGTTCTATGACAAGAGGTGTGATCTGTGGAGCCTGGGGGTGATTCTGTACATCATGCTCAGTGGTTACCCCCCTTTCGTGGGCAACTGCGGCACGGACTGTGGCTGGGACAGGGGAGAGGTCTGCAGAGTTTGCCAGGTCAGTGTGCATTTCCTGGGTGTGGGGGGAGTGCAGAGCTCTCCCCTGAGCTTTGGGTGTGGGACTTGCTGTAATGTCAGCAGTGGAGAGCTGTGCCTGATGCTGGCAGGTAACTGGGAGGATGAGCTGTCACTGAGAAGTGAGGGTGGCAGTATGGAAGTTGGGTGATACCAGCTTCTAAAGTGAGATTGGGCAACTGCCTCTCCTTCCTCCTGTTGTGAGATCTCAGAGCTTCTCCTCACCCTCTTCCCCACTCTGGAATCCTCCCTTGTTCTGTAATCCTTGATCTGGTTTACAGTAGTCACTGCAGTTCCTCAGATGAAAGCTGAGCCCTGGGAGGGTTGCTGTGTAGGGCCTGAATTTGTTTTCTAAAAACAGATCATTTTAGCTGCCCTCTTAGGGGTGGGGGGAAGTGTTTTCAGCAGACAGTGTTTTGTGTCCATCTTAGGCTGCACTGAGCCGCTCTGTGGAGCTGCCTGTCGCTCTGCATTGACTGCACAGGGAGACTGGATGGTTTCAGTTGTTGCCTTCCACATTAGGTGGATAAAAGTGAGTGGGAAGTCTCACCTGAGAAACCTTCTGGTTATAGTGTATTTCAATTGAATAATTTTTCCTTTACTAGAACAAGCTTTTTGAGAGCATTCAGGAAGGCAAATATGAATTTCCTGACAAGGACTGGTCACATATTTCCTCTGAGGCCAAAGATCTCATCTCAAAGCTGCTGGTTTGTGATGCCAAAGAACGACTTAGTGCTGCTCAAGTTTTGCAACATTCATGGGTTCAAGGAGTATGTATCTCCCTTTATATTAAGAGTTATTCTTCTTCCAAAGTGACAAACAAGCTGTTCCCTGTCAGTGAACCTTCTATTAGTGCCCTTGTGTGTTTCAGTGCTTGTATCTTGATTAATTAAATGATACACAGTGGCTTTATTTTTTCTGTGTGGTAAATATTTGGATGAATATGTCGGCCTTTAAGTGTTTGTTTTGTTTAATTATTGCTTTGTGTATTTTAAATGGCTTTCTTGTGAATAGCAAGCACTGCAGTACACCAATGATTGTGCTAATACAGTAATGCAGAATGCTGGTAAATATGGTTATAAAAGAACAGCAGTGTCCTCTTTTGTTTCAGTTCCCAGTTCAGGAAAGAAGGAATAGACCCTCCGGAGAGCTTCCTAAGCTGTAGTTTTAGACCTGCAAGCTGTGAAATCTCCTTGTGAGGGGAGACAGATTATGAAATTTGCTTTGCAAACAGTGATTTGTAAGCCCACAGTAAATTAGTTTATTTGCAATAACTGTTAGTTGTAAAGATTTGGGGTTGGGGGGGTCACTTGGTTTTTGTCACTCCTGAGAAAGTTTGATTTCCAGCTGCTAATATGTAATTAATTTTTCTTAATTGCTTCTTCTAGCAGGCTCCTGAAAGGGGATTGCCCACCCCTCAAGTTCTTCAAAGGTAGGGTTTATTTTCTAAACATCTGTAAACTTGGCCAAGAATAATTACTGAAAGAATGGGTGGGAGAGAGGAGTTGACAAATTAGGAGGTAACATCTCTGGCTGAGAATGAAGCTTCATAAATGTCCTGTGCTAATTTTGTTAAGAACATCAGAAATATTAAAGCTCTGAATTTTCTTTATGATCTAATCTCGCTTGTTTGTGGGAAAAGCATTAGAGGGAATTCCTGCAGTGCAGTCTCAATCTTAGGCAGGAAATAATGATGGTTTTGTCAGCTTGCTGCCCAGGAGGGGGAGAAAAAGGCATAAAGGCATGTGTTACCCAAAGAGACTGCTTTCTGATGGGTGAATAATCACCATAAACACAGACTTGGATCTGACTTTCAGTGTAGTTGGTGGCACTCAAAATATCTGTGAGCAGGCCAAGCCTCATTGGAGGTGATTTGGTGGGAGATTCTGTATGCCAGAGAGCCTGAGTCACACATCTGTTTCTATCTCTGTGTCTGCTGCTGGTGATTTCAGGTGGTTCTCCCATCAGAAATGCATTTCCTTAAGCCACAGGTGCAGTTACAGTGGGACTGCAGTTCTCTGGAGAAGGACAGCAGAATGGCCCCATATGCCCATCCTTTGAGAACAGGCAGAAATTATGGGTGACATCTCAGGTGGCTTCCTGGGTTTATAATCAGAAGCCATTTGCAGAAGCAGGAGTACAACTGTGTGGCTGTTTCCAAAATCCCAGTGTTTTTGTCATGTATTGCTGGTCCTCTGAGTGAGGATAAATGCAAATATTATCTGGTCATTTTGCCCGCTGTCTCAATGATTTGGTAAAAGAAATAAACATGCCTGGAAATAGATACCCTGCTGTGAGGGCAAGTGGGTGAAGTGCTTGTGTTAAACTGCTTCCTCCTTTTCTTTCCCTGGGCAGGAACAGCAGCACAAAGGACCTGACCCTGTTTGCTGCCGAGGCCATAGCCCTGAACCGGCAGCTGTCCCAGCACGAGAGCGAGCTGAGCGCGGAGCAGGAGAGCACCGCCCACACCGTGTGCTCCATGAAGCTGTCCCCTCCCTCCAAATCCCGCCTGGCCAGGCGCAGGGCCATGGCACACGCCACCAAAACCAGCGACTTCCAGCCAGTTCCCCATAAAGCCTTCTAAAGTTCTTCCCTGCTGCGTAGGGGACAGGATCAGTCCGTGTTCTTATTTGGATTTTCAGCGCTGATAAAAGCTGCTCTGCTTCTGACACTTTGATTAGGAGCTTGCTCTTGTGATGTGACTTGTAACTTTAAGGGGACAGCTTTTTATGGGAATGTTTTTTGCCTGTCAGATTTAGTGCATTAAGATAATTCAACTGATTGTTTTTAAACCGCAGAAGATGAGTTTGCTGCTGTATTATGTGAGGTGATAAATCACTAAGTTTTCCTCATTTTCTTCTTAGACGAGCACAGTTTAAAATGCAAACTTGAAAACATCAGGAAAATCCTACACTTTGCCTAGCAGAGCATCAAGCCTCTCCCTGCCAGTGGCTGCTCTCCTTGATGGCACAGGTGCTGCTGTTATTGCCAGCAGCAGGGACTGTTCTCAACCAACAGTGCCCTCCTCTCTTTCTGTAGACTCAGGAATGAAGATGATCACTGGGTGGATCTCTGTCTCCATGACATTCATTGGGCTTAAGTGGAATGAGGATGGTAGTGTAAAGGTGCAAGGATTGCTCATACTTCTAGAGATGGAGGGAACTTCTGGGTAGCTTTTTTATGTTAATAAAAAATTTGTGTGTCAGCATGAGATATGAAAACTGGGAAAGGTGGGTTTTTTATCTGGCATATCTTTGCCCTTAACTATAATGTACTCCATACCATCTCCTTTTTAATTTTCTGGAGTTTTTTGTCCATTATGTCCCCTTGGAACAGTCACATTCTTAAATCTGATAAGTGCAGTGTAACAGACTGTTTATGTAACAGTTTATGTTTACTGTTAGATAGGCTTTTTAATACTAAGGTGGGGTTTTAATATATTAATGCTATCCTCAGCTAAACCTTCCTTTCTGTAAAACTCTATTTCTCCATGACCTTTTGTGTGTCCTACCTGGAGTTCCTAATGTGAACAGACAGACGTCAGTGAATTTTGGTGTGTGAATAATTTAGAAATGCCACAAGCAGAGGTACAACTGTACAAAAATGGTGCTGCAGCTGTAGAATTCTGCCACCTGCAGTAATCTCAGGCTGGGTGTCTAGATTTTTGCTTCCACTTTCAATACTGTGGTGCAACAGAGCCAAGAATAATTTGGAAGGGTTTTGGTTGAAAAGCTGAAGATGTTAAGTGACCAAAGGGAGGTTCGTGGCAAAGGACACAGATGTTGAGCACTTTCAGAAACATAAGCTGTGAAAATTGGGCCACTGAGATGCCCATGATGCACCTTAACTTGTCAGCCCTTTCTGAAACCTTTTCCAGGGCTTTGTGTGCAGGGGGGAGGAGGAGGCCCCCGAGTGCCAGCACAAAACCCTCCCAAGCAGACTGAGAAGGAATAAAGTAGCAGATGCAACAAGCTACTTGGAAAGTGAAAGATCAAAGTTGAATGTCTTTGCATGGCCTGTTCAGAGTGGTTTTACATTATCAGTAATATCAGTGCTATTTTTATAAAACATGCTGTATTTTGTGACTAATATTAAAGTTGTTATTTAAAAGTTTTTATACGTTGTGCCAGCCAATGAATGATGAAATGTATTTTGCTTTTTTTAATTAAAATGCCCTAAGTTATGTATTTAACACATTTGGCAGTTCTTTGTGGGTTTTTTTCCCTCTTTATTTTTTGTGACACAGGAAAGAGAATTACTTCTTTGTATGACATTGGATTTAAGACAGTTGAAGTCTCTGAGGACTAAGCATACCTCCCTCTTCTGTTGATTTATTTTATTTATCAGTCTGTGATCTCAGATTTCTTTTTGAGAACTGAGAATAGTGCCCCAAGCAGGGAAGAGGTGTTAACTTAAGCCAATTGTTCTGCTCTCATTTGTAGTCTAATTCTGAGTGCCTCTTGCAGAGTAATTTTTTAGCTTCTTTAGAGGTCTGTGGCTCTTGGGTAGGGAAGGTTGTTTTCCTGGAGGTGTGGGATGCAGCAGTCCCCAGTGCTCTGTACAGCTCATGCCTTGAGTGAAATCTGAACAGAGCAGGAATCCCAAAGCAGGTGCCAGGCTCTTTATTTGTACTTGCCTTCCTTTCAAAGGAAATGCTTTTAGTTGAACTGTGCTTTAAAATGATTCATCCCTTCCCTTTTCTTCCTGGACAAGAGAGGTAGCAGAGAGCACAAGAGCCCTTTTGGCAGGGGTACAGGAGTGATGTTTCAGTGGGGCAGGTCTTGGATCTTTCTTTGACTCAAAAGGAGAAGTCAGGTTCAGCTGATGATCCAACAGATGCCTCTTTCTCTCTGATCTTTACCTTTCACTGAGAGTTCAGCTTTCTTCAGGCGAGTTATCCCCAGAGGGCCTCATTTGGGAGGCCTTCACAATGCTCTTTTCATGTCAGTGAGGAAGAGGTTCTTGCTTCTAGGTGGAAGGTCACAGGGACTGTGATCTGTGCTTTTGAGGTAGTGCTGGGTCTGCTTGTGTTGCCTGTGAATCTCTTGCTTGGCAGCCTGTGGAACATGAATACTTCATCACTGAATCCCAGTGCCTCCCCTCTGGGAAGGGCTGAATCTCTGCCGTGGTTTTTCAGTTACATGTGATAAACTATACCAGGCAGCTTGTGTGGGCTCCCTGGCTTCTGAAAAATGATGGAAAAGTGTCTTCTTGGTGAGGAAACCAGGTTGGGAAGGCACAAGGTGACTTTCAAGAATTCAAAAAGATATTCTGAGCAGCAAGGAGAGCATCAGAGCAGCTGAGCTGATCTTTTAATATTGATTAGGCAACCCACAAGAAAATGTTGCTTTCCATCCCCAAGGTTTTTCTGGGAGGTGGGTGAGCAAACTGAGGGAGAGCCATCAGCATGATTTATGGGGAAATAATTTCAAACAAATGGCAACCAAGCAGCTCTTGTCTCAAAGCAGTCCCCTCGGGAATCAGTGACACAGGATGTTCTGGAGGATTTTGCTGACCTTTATGTGCAATATTTCACAAAGTGCACTCAGCCTTGTGCTTGCCAGCGTGCTTTCTGCATTGTTGGCTGCATAAAAGGAAGCTCCCATATTTCATTGTGTGGGGTTTTTTTCTGTTCTCTCTTCCTTCCCTACATGTTTATTGAATCCTTTATCAGGGATGCAAGGATGCCTTTGTTATTTGGAGGGCTGTGAGTGGGCTGGCTTACAAGGAAGCTTTGTTAATTTTCAAAACTAGTAATTTTCTTTGGGCCGCTCCAGTGGCAGCAACAGGCATCAAATTTGGCTTCCATGGAAACATAGTGCCATGGTAACTGAAAGACAGACCCTTCCTTCCTTCCTTCCTTCCTTCCTTCCTTCCTTCCTTCCTTCCTTCCTTCCTTCCTTCCTTCCTTCTGCCATTTCATTGCCATTGTTTGGGGAAAAAAAACCCTCTTTCAAGTCTAGAGGGAGATGTCACTGAGACACAAATTCCCTTCCAATGTGGAAAAAAAATAACAACCCAAAAACACAACTCTAAAAGAAATGCTTCATCTTTAGATTGTTTTGTAGGGGCTTGCTGTCATGGGCTGGTTTAGGAAACTGGCCTTTGCACCCAGCCCAACATCTGTAATTCTGAGGAGGGTGAGAATTGACTCATACAGTGGTTGTGAGCCACAGTACCAGTGTTTTGCTGGGTCTCTTCCAGCTAATTAATTTGACACCAGATTTTCTGTTGCTGCCTGTCACAGCTGCTTTCACACTAAGATTGGTTAGCAAAGTTTGGCAGGCTGACAAGCAGCCCCAGTTCAGCAACTTTGCTCTGATTCAGCCTGGAGTGGGAGGGAAGGGGGAATTGGGCCTCCTGAAATGTTTTGCTAATCAAGAAGCAGGGCAAGGGCAAGGACTCTGCAGAGCAGAGGGTACAGAGGAGCTTGGAGTCAGATTCTTCATGTTTTTGCTTTCTCTTTGATCCAGAACAAAGCCAACTGGCACCACATCTGATCAGAGTCCTGTGGCCAGTTCTGAGAACAACACTGTGTGTGTATTGGAGAGAATCTTACTTCCCTTGTTGTTCTCTTGCCCAAAATCATCACCCTCAGGACTTGAGAGCTTTTCTTGTCAGCTGCCTTAAGAATTGTAATGCCTGCACCCAGCTCCAGACTACTTGTGGGGAAAGCAGAGCTGCCCCATCTATTTCCTGCTCCTTTTTTCATTCCTATTTTTCATCCTGGTGTTCTTGCAGGCGCTCTAGTTCCACTTAGCCAGGGGATGCTCCTGCAGCCTGCCATGGCCTCAGCAGCCTGCTGTGGAATGAAGTGGAGAAACAGCCCCTGGAGCTACATAGCTGTTTGCTGGAGACCTGTGAGGCTGGTCCTGCTCATCACTAAACTTTGCCAAGGGATTTTGTGGGTGACAGTAACAACCCAGGGACTTCTGGTGGTGGTGGATGAAGCAGATTGGCTTCTGTTCTCTAGCAGAGGGGTTAAGACAAGTGCTGGAGAGAGGAGGGCAGAATGAGCTGCACTCAGCACTGCTGGGATGATACAGGAGTGGACTCCATTTGATAATTCATGAGTGTTATGTTCTGTGTGACATTATCCATGGGGACGTGCTGCTTTCAGAGAAAAATGTATTTTCCTGCCATGGAAAACTTTTGTGGAGCAAATGCTTTCTGTACTCAGCCTAAGCACCAAGCTCTGGTACAAAGCTTCCAACTGATTTCAGCAGGTGTTGTTCCCACACTGACTGGCTTCCTCTTATGTTGAGCTGTGCCATATCCTTGCTGCTCTACAGAGAACTCTTAACCTAGTTTTGGTACTTTCAAGCTGACTTTACAGCAATCTTTTAATTCTCTCCAAGCTAAGTGGAGTACACCACCCAGAACTTCTTGCTGTGTTTTGTGAAAAGTTCATGTCACCCCTGGCATGGGAAGGTCTTGTTTATCCCCCACATGTTCTTCCAGCAGCATCAGGATGCAGCTTTTCCTCGTGACTGGTCTTAAACTGCCTCACTATGATGCCCTGCAAAGCCATTTTGGGAATGGAGTGTGTTCCCTCCCATCCCTACACCTGCTCTCCAGACCCATTGCAATGCAGGGAAGGGCAGCTGTAAAACTGCCCTGTTCTGAGCAATTTACTTCAAAATTTACTTGAAACTGGAGCAGGTTCCCACTCCTGCAGGAAACACCATGAGGTGTTGACTAAAGGCTTGACTATCCCGCTTCTTTTCATTTTAAGTCTAAACAGCTTGGGCAGCTTTAAAGGCCTTCATCCCACTGTTTTTCACCAAATGTGCTGCTGGACCAGCTGATTTCCCCCTGCAGTTGCATTGCAGGAAGGCAGCAGTGATATCTGTGCTGGTGGCATGAACACAGTCCTAAGGCTTGGGCTGGAAATGCCACAGCAGTCTGTCTGATCTCAACTGGAAACCTTGCTGGCATATCAATGAGCTCTGCTGCAGTCAAAGGCTGCGGTTGTGGATTTATAGGGGAAGTGATCAGATTAATTGAGCAGCAGTGGGAGTGTTCAATTACACTGGCTGTGATTAATCACCCTTTGTTGAACCATGTCAGCACACTTCCTACTGCCAAAAGCACTGCCCGAGGTGTGTGGAGCAGCAAGGCCTTTAATCAATGGCAAAGCCATGCACTCCTCAGCACCAACAGTTCCTCTCCTGCCTTGTTGATACTGTGAAGAAATTTGCAAAAGTCTCAGCCAAGTATTTGAAGCCATTTTGCTTTTGATTCTAAAAAAGCTGGGGTGATGAGGGAGATCTTTAGGAAATCAGATGGCGACTTGGACTCGTCTCCTTGATATGGAGACATCAGCTGCCATCAGTGTAACATTGCAAGCACTGTCACCTGAAAGTGATCCTGCTAGTGCTGGTGTGCTTTCCTTCCACACACGTTACCCCAAAGGATGGTGATTTTAGGGGATCTCTGGGAAAGACACTAAGCTGGCACCAGAGCTTCTCCAAGGTGCTCCATCTTTTCAGCCTGTTTCTCATGGCATCCCTTCCCATCTTTACAGGGCTGGAAGCAATAGAAGCTTGTGTGTTGGCAGTAAGGGCTACTTGCCTTTCTCACCTTCAAAGCCATGTCCAGAGGCCACGAAAGGTTTGAGTTGAGAAGGTTCCATGAAAAGTTTGGGCTGTGAAGCTTGGTGGAGAGCCTGAAGGGAACATCAGAACACGTTTGTATCCTCTCTGCCCCTTACTCCGTGCAATAACCTCATCTTCCAAAGTAAATATCTCCACTTTTAGAAGTGTTACTCTTTGTAATCTCATTCCTTCTAAGCCCTCATGTGTCCAGGTAAATACCCTGAGCCCTTAGGGTGGGATCCCCCCATTCTGGTTCCAGCTGTGTGCACCAAGGCAAGTCATTGCCTTACACTCTGCCCTGATGCCTCCCTGCCCCACAAGAATCTCTCAGCCGACTGTGTAAGATTTCTCTGCTATCTTGGTACCTGCAGCCACTAGCTTGCTTCTGTTTATCCAGTCCTTTCCTCCCCTCTGGGAGCAATAGACCACAGGCCAAATTTTCACAGCAAAAATTCTAATTGCTCCCTAAGAGCAGGGCTGTCTGCTGTTGACTTCTAGCCCTGTTACATTACTGAGGTGCTCTTTAATATCATGATTGTGATACTCGGGTCCTCTTCTAAATGAGGGCTCAGTGTCATCACCAGATCTCACTGCTTGGCTTCTCTTTTCTGTCTGGGCCATCAGCTAAAGTGATTTAATAGCTTCCATTCCAATGAAATTCAATTCCATTATTCCTGCTTCCTCCTCATTTGTTAGATCCTGTCCTGCCAGCCTGACCGTGGCATAAAATTCTGGTTTCTGTGCAGATTCCTCTCGGGGGCTCACATCGCTGAAGTTACTTCTACACCAAGTGTATGTCTGACCAATCTCCTCACAAAAATATACACAAATCGATTTGTGCAGTGTTTCTGGGTGAAAGGAAGAACCTGGCTGGGAATGAGTGTGTGGGTGGCAGCCCGCTGCACAAGCAGTGCTGCTCTTTCAGGCTCTGCAGTAGCTAAAAGATTTGCTTTCCTGTTCTCTAGACTCAGGTTTTAGCTTCCTAATAGCATGTGCTAATCAAAAGAACTTACAAAATTTTATAAAATTCAATGCCTTTTGTTTTATCACAGGACATGATACAAACTGATATAATGATGGTATAATGATATAAGAAAAGTCAGAGATCTCATCTGTGTTTTTCCTGTTTTCTTCCCAATATTTGAGTGTTTTTGCTTTGAGAAGTCCAAATTCCTCCTCCTCTTGACTATCAGTTGGTATCTAAACCACACAGTCCCTATTTATGCTTCAACTCACACCCTTCTCCTTGTCCATGTTGCTTCTGGAGTATGGACAGTTGTCCATGCTCCTCTGTGCCATCCAGTCTGAATACCAACTTCTGCAGGAGGGGACTTGGTCCATAATCTGGAGGCACCTCCAGGTTACCAGCTCTGTTTTACCTCTCATCTCCCTCAAGAGTTAAGACTGAGACCCCAGGTTTGCCACTTCCATGCAGCTTCCCAGCTGGATCCTCAGGGTCTTCACCCCCCTGCTGTAATTCTGTGCCTGAATCAAGCACTTTTTCTTTCTAGGTTACACAAGAACAGATGCTGGTGAATCTCAACTTTCCCATCAGAGTTTTCTGGTCCAGTTCACAGCTTTGTTGTGGCACAAGATGTCACGCGTCATCTCCTCTTGCCACTGGCACACACGAGGCAACTCTCTCTTCTGCCGTGGGTGGTTGAGCTTCCCTGAATTGCACAGGATTTTTTTGCACAATAAGAACACACACAGACTGTTACTGTGACTCCTCATGGTGAGTTGTTTCAATGCTTAAAGCCTGTGGCTGGATATGGAAGATTTCCAACACCACCAGTTACTCACCAATTGCACACAAACAGATCCCTTACATTATGGTTTTGGAAATATTTCCCCCTTGGGCTTCTTCATTATCAGTTCAAGACAGCAACAATACAGTCCTATATCTGAATTATGAATGCCAGCCTCTGTCTGCTGCTGTGCAGCCATTCAGCTCCTTACATGGATTTAATCCCAAAATGAGTTTTGAGGAATGCTGCCAAACTTTTACAACAGCACCAAAGTCGATGAACTGCCCTCCCCTCCCCACTCTTGTAGCTTTTTATTATTTTTATTTGTCGTGTGTTTTTTTTCTTCTGTTGAATAATTCAGCTAATAGGCTGGCACTGGAGTGCTTGAGAGCTGTTCCCTAATGAGGGAAGCAGCTTGCCAGCTTTTTATCTTTCCAGTCGTTTGACTGCAAACCCAACGTCATTAACAAATCACCACGGAAGAGCCGTGGCAATGCAAAACAAAATGTTGTTCTCTTAACTTAAGGGCAAGGGAGAAAAAATAAACAAAATAAAAGAAACCCAAGCCCTGCCTGGGAAAACAGAGGGTGAAAGTGAAGCGTGTGGGGAAGGAAGTGATGGTAATAGAAATCTCTTTGCAACCTCATTCTGTCTCAATATCTGCAAGCAGGAAAGCTGGATGGGAGAAAGGATGTTAACTTGCTGAAGAGACCTAATTCAGAGGATGAGTGTAGGTGTAGCTGTTGGCAGCTCTGTTTCTTGCCATATTTTAATGAATAAAGCTTTGTATAGAAAGCTTTTTTTTCTTTGCCAGCTTTATTATTTTTTAAAAAGCTGGACGATTTATGGTCCATGTGATAGAGATGGGACTAAAAAATGTAAATATGTGATGCCTTTTTGCCCATTGCTGAATCCCCTTCTAAAATGACATTGTCATCATTTTGCCTTGAGTTTGTTCAGATAAAGATCCACCCTGACATACTTCAGATAAGCAGTTTAACCTGTGGTCCTGTCTGCATTTGTCCTTTCCTGGATGCCCAGGGTTCAGCAGCTCTGGGTGCCTGAGGAGTCCCACTAGGGGGGACATTGCAAGGTCCCTCATCTCCTTTGCAGAACAATGAGTGCCAAAAGTGGGGAGCAGGCAGAAAGTCAAGCTAATGTGGCTCATATGATTCCTCTCCCGAGCCAGCAGCTTGTCTGACACCAAAACTCTCATCTCAAATTCCTGCCCAGTGAAATTCTGCACCTGAAATAAAATTACACCGAGTGCTGCATCTGAGTTTGATGTTATTAACATCATGATGTTTTCTGCCACACAGGGAAGAATACTCACCTTAGGTCCTGGGGTCAAATTCTCACCTGTGGATGTATGATGAGATGCTTAATTTGATAAGAGGATTTTATCTCAAATACTGACTTAAAAATGTACATCTAAAAACCTCAAATGTGGCAAGGTCCCAGTTATACTGTACAAGCAGGGGTCCAAGAGATTGTTCTGATCTCAGGAAGTGTGTTTTCTCATCTCCTTCCTGTTATGTTGCCAGCATTTGCACAAGATGCAGACTCCAGGCTGAATGGCACAGCTGGGCAAAATTTGGCACTTCTGAATTGAGTTAACCTGGCTTGACTGGAAAATAAAATCCCACTCATCTGGCCTGTAATTGCTATTAAAGGGTCCTTTGAAGATACAAGGCTGAGTTAAATCAACCTTGCTATATGGACATCCAGGGAATTACATCAAATGAGAACGGTTAAAGATCTGACTTGTTGTGTTTGCACTCAAAGCCCGGAGAAGGGAAATTGAGATGAGCAAAAGTGATGATGGTAAGGAAAAACGGGAAAACAGACAAAAAGAGTGATTGAGAGCTCACGGAGCATTGTTCAAAATGGGCCCTCAGGGAATGCAAACTCACAATTGTTGCTTCTGGAAGACAGATCCCCTTTTGTTTGCAGGGATGTATTGCTGAGCACGCTCCCTCTGCTTCTTGCTCGGTTATAATCTGTCTCCTGTTTCACATCAGTCTTGCTCGTGTCTTACTCCATCCTTCAGCCAGTGGTGGCAGGAGATGAAATACCCTTTGCTTTGCCTGGCAGGGATGTGTGTGATGTGAAGCCAGATGGCTGCCAAGATGAACATTTTAGAGTGTCTCCACGTTATTAAGTTGCAGCTGCTGTTTTTGCAGTCAGAGGTGATGGGAGGGTTCCCAGCAGTAACCAGGAGCAGATGGACAAAGAGGGACGTGTCTTGGTGGAGTGTGATTGAAATCCACTGGGATGGGGTGTGCTCAGTCCCACTCCAGGCTTAGGCTTTATGTCAGACAGTGGGATTATAGGAATGGGTTTATTCTGCCTGACCATAAAGGTGGTGACCAGGAGCTTGCTTTGATGCACCAGTGTGATCCCACTGTAGCTGGTTGAAGCCAAACTCATTTTGGTTGTTTCTTGCCCTTTTTTCTTTGTTTTCCTCTGACTGCTGCATTACCTTACTAAAAATACCTAAAATCATATCATTTTCTGAGCTGCTTCCTTTGCTTGTTCTTGTTCCAGGCACAAACATCCATCTCTCTCTCTAAGTGCCTCTCTCCTCTGCCCAAATTAAGTCACTGCTTCAAAGCAGAACTTCATCTTTAAGCAACCTGTTATTCCATAGTCCTGACTTGCCTCCTCCTGAGCTAACAGGAGATTTGGCCCTCAGGATAGGGGTCTTGCTTGGTAATAGCTGAAGGGAAGGCTGATAATGCCATCATCCTCTAAATTGGATGTTGGAACATCCTGGCTTCCTCCTGAGAATTAGAAGGGCTGTTTTGGGTCAAGCTGAATCCTGTGTAATTCTGGATCCTTTTTCAGTCAGAGGCCAGGAGGACATGTTGAAAGAAGAAATGTAATTACTGTACTTTTCCTCCTGGTAACCCCCAGCCTTTGGCAAACAGCAGCTTAAGGACTCCATGTGTGCTGTGCAGCTGGGAAAAGGCAGAGATGTCAGTTGTTTTAATGAAATTTAAAGAAGACCTCCTATTCCATGTTTCCCTCCTGTCTGATTCACCCATGGCACAACCCTCCTGCAGTTTCATGGCTCAGAAGACAGGCTGAGTTTTAGCTGATGTTGTTCTCGAATCAGGATGTTTTAGGGTGGGTTCTGCTGGTGATGAGTTTTGCTGTGTGCTGTCTCCTGAAGTTGTAAGTTGGCAAGCTGCCCTCTAGATTTGGATCAATAGCAGAGGTGTCAGAATGTGGTGTCCTGCTCTCCAGGTAAAAGGAAACAACAGCAAACCAAAAGCCAGCTCAGGAGTCATTGTAAAAGGACCCTTTGACGAAACTGAGTTAATGTAAAACAATGGAGCTTTGTTGATGGTGCCATGAAAACTATCTCAGTTCAGAGTGGGAGAGGATCTGCCTTGTCATTTTGAAAGCCTGTAGTGGTGAGAGGGGCCTAAGGTGGTACCTGGCTGGTGACCACTGCCATGGTTTAACCCCAGTGGGAAACTCAGCTCCAGGCAGCTGCTCACTTCCCCTGCATGGGATAGGAGACAGAATTGGAAGAGTAGAAGTGAGGAAACTGATGGGTTGAGATAAAAACAGTTCAATAAGCAAAGGAGACAAGCCATTCACACAAGCAAAGCAAACCAAGGAATTAATTCACCACATCCCATGGGCAGGCAGGTGTTCAGCCATCCCAGGAGAGCAGGGCTCCATCCCGTGTGACAGTAACTGGGAAAGGCAAACGCCATCACCCCAAACATCTCCCCTTCCTTCCTCTTCCCCCAGCTTTACATGCTGAGCATGACTCTCTATGGTATGGAACTTCCCTCTGGTCACTTGGGGCCAGCTGTCCTGACTGTCCCCTCCCAACTTCTCATGCATCCCCAGCCTTCTTGCTGGTGGGGTGGTAAGGAAAGCAGAAAAGGCCTCGACTTAGTGTAAGCACTGCTTGGCAACAGCTAAAACATCAGTTAGCAACATTATCCTGGTATTACATGCAAACCACAGCACTATACCAGCTACTTGGAAGAAAATTAACTCTATCCCAGCTAGGGGATAGAGTGTCCTGAAGCCAGGACATCACTGAGATACCTGGATCCCAGGAAACGTGCTTAAGGGATGATATCAGAGCTTCTGCATTAGGACACAACTGAGTTTTCCCTGTGTTTCTTCCACAAAAGAAGCCTTGTTTTCTGAATGGGATGGAAAATGAGCTGACAGGCAGTTTAGGATGGGGTGAGGTCCATCTTCAAAAGGAAGGTATGGGATTTGTACACTGTCCTTTCCCTAGGATTCAACAGGCTCAGCTACACTGCACACAAGAGCTGTGCATGGAGCTGTGTTCTGTGCATCCCTGAGATCAAGTCAAATTTGGTTCTCTTTCCTCAAAAAGTCTATCCCCCATTTAAAAGGTCGTTTTTTGTTTTACATTTGGTTACAGCCACATTTGCTTCCCGTGCATGTGTTTGCACACAGAGTCGCCCTAATTCTGAGCGCAGCTATTTCCTATCTGCTGTGATCTGACTACAGCAAAAATTAAAATAAAGATTAGATTAGTTACCGTGGTAACAGCTACCCCTACTTCATATGACGCACAGGTTCTGTGAAGCAAAGGAGCACACATCAATTTGTGCTCTTAATTTTTTGGGACACGCGGGGCTCAGCTCTCCCCAGGAGGTCCTCTGATGACAGCAAGTGATATCTTCCCATTCCCAGCAGGCTTATCCTCTTTGACGTTTGGTGCACAAAAGCTTCAGAGATGCTGACACCATCTCTTGGGAGAAAAAAAAAAAAATAAAAATCTCAATTTCGTCTCAATTTATTTCTTTAAACAACAACAACAACAACAAGAGCAGGAGGAGGATGAGGAAAAAAGTCTGGCCTAGGGGATAGTGAGGCTGTGAGAGGTGTATTTGCCCCCTTGGGAAAGGGAACAGGGCAGCAGTAAGGAGGCTGAGTGGCTAATCAGTAATTGCTAATGAGGGGGAGAATTGTCATATAACATCAACGGGCCTGACTCAGCAAAGTGTGCAAAAGAGGGGAACTGTCAGAGGTGCTGGGTGCTCAGCTCACTCATTCTTGTGGCTGCACATCAAGGCTTGAAATGTTTCTGCTCCGTACTGAAGACAAATAAACAGCCTTGAGTGGATGCAGTCAGACTAATGATGTCTGGTGGTGCAGATGTCACTTGTTGCATCTCCCAGCTATGGGGTGTTTGAAGGTGTAGGATGAGATGAATTGTCAGGTCTGCAGGAGAAGAGCACATGAAGAGATAATACACTGGGCTGCAGTTAATGATTGCTGCTGCGTGTCTGCACACCCACAGGGATAAGGGCTCTCTCTGGCTCTTGCCCATCGGGCACATGTTCACCTTCTCCTTCAATCTGCATCCTTGGTCCTTCCTTAGGACTGTGTTCATGCCACCAGCACAGATATCACTGCTGCCTTCCTGCAATGCAACTGCAGGGGGAAATCAGCTGGTCCAGCAGCACATTTGGTGAAAAACAGTGGGATGAAGGCCTTTAAAGCTGCCCAAGCTGTTTAGACTTAAAATGAAAAGAAGCAGGATAGTCAAGCCTTTAGGACCCTCATGGTGTTTCCTGCAGGAGTGGGAACCTGCTCCAGTTTCAAGTAAATTTTGAAGTAAATTGCTCAGAGCTGGGCAGTTTGAGTCCCCAAGTTGCATCTTGCAGTGCAAAGGGCACAGCTGTGAGCCTGCTGGTTATGGAAAGGTGAGAAAAGAAGGTCTGGAGGGTGCCTCTGCCTGCACCCTTCCCACATTTCCTATCCAATGTTCCCTGCCATTTTTGTCTCTGTCACCCCAACAAACACATTTTAAGTCCCCACTTCCAGAAAAAAAAAAAAACAAAAAACTGCTGCCCTTGGAGCATACATTAGGTATCTATGTCCAGCCTAAAAACCCACAGACCAACCTAAAAACCTACAGACCTTGGCAGGATGTTTTGAAAGGGGGAAGTGGAAAACAAGTTTAATAACTCTTCAGCTCTCTGTATCTGGTTTGCTCATGAAAATCAATCCCTGTTGATCTGTCTAGCAATGTGTGAACCTACCTGACAGCACACCTCAGCCCTCTCAGCTGGAAGCCCCACTCAGGGTTTCTTGCAGCCTTTTCCAGGGATGCAGACTGTGGCACCTGCCTGTCCACTTCAGGGAGTGGGAAACATCTCGGGGCTTCCCAGCTGCATGGGCAGGACTGGATCTAACAAGGCTGTTTCTAAAGCTGGGAGGGGGAACCAGAGGCTCTTGTGAAATGTCAAATCTTCCATTGTTCCCACTTTCCCTCGGAAAACATTCAGGAAGAACTTTTGGGGCAGTGGCAGAACGTGCTGAAGAAGGACAAAATGTCCCAGCTCACACCAGAGGGGCAGCAGTATAGATCGAGGTGTCTGCTGCCACAGCTGTGGGAACAGAATATATTATGAGTGCTAATTATATTAATTAAAGTTGTGCTGCTGTTTGTGGGAACATTTCCAGAGAGGAATGCAGATTTCCCCCATTGTTTTATTTCCAGACAGAAGCTGGAGGCCTGATAGGGGCTGAGTCTGTACAGCACAGGAACATACGTGCTGTGATTTCTGAAATGTAATAAAATGCCCAAAGTATTTTACAAATACAGTCACTGAAAGCAGTATTTTTTTCTTCTTTTGGATTGACTCCCTAGAGATTTTAAGGCATGAAGCATGTTTGCTTTCCCTAGCACCCTTAATTTCAGCTGTGCACACAGATGCCTGTGCTGGGAACTGCTTTGTGCCTCAGTTTACCTCCAGTTTCAAAAAGGAAATGCGACAACTAATCTTCCTCCGCCTCCTTGTTTAATTTGGGACATCCTCTCTTCAGCACCTCAGCCCGTGGTTTTACAGAGCCTAACACAACGGGACTGTCCCTTTTCCACTCTAGCAAAGCAAAGCAAAGCAAAGCACTCTGATGCCAGCACCAAAAAGGCGCTGCTCCCTGTGATCTGGGAGGAGTCTCGGAGTGTGGAGAGCCCCTCTGGCTTCAGGGATGAGCTGTGCTCTTTATTGACCTCGCAGCTTCTCCTCCTCGCATCCCCTCCAGCTCAGCTCAAACCCCGAGAGCGTTTCCCGGGCGGCACCGCTGCAGCTTTCACAAAGCTCTCACCGCTGTTTTTGTTCCTTTTCCCTCCTTCCCGGTCACCAGGGCCCCGCTGTTGAAGCTAAAACAAGGCACCATCTCCAAGGGGCAAGGTCCTTTATTGCGCAGCGCTCTCGCCGTGGGGAGGAGTGGGAGGAACGGGCTGCCTCTCGACACAAGGGCTCTATTTATGGGCTGTTAAGGACTCTGGCAGGGATGCGAGTCCTTCCTGGCTGTCTCCGTACGGGGGCTGCAGAAAGCATTGTCTCTTCTGCTCTTGGCTTGTCACCAAGGTGAGCTGCCGTGTGGCGGGGATGGAGGGACTGCAGGGTGTTGGATTGCACCGAGTAGTTTTGTTATATTTGCACTGGGTGTTTGGGGTTATGTATATGTAGAGCCACACAAAATCTAATCTGCCTCCATGCCCACACCCCTGAGTGTCCTGCTAGGCTGGCACTGAATCCTCAGAGGGGAAACTGAGGCCAGGACGAAGACAAAAGACAAAAGGTGCTCTTAGTCTCAGGAGCAGTCCCACAGTTTAATGCAGAACCTACACCTTGGAGTCCTGAAGAGAGTAAGAGACCGAGCAGGTGGCTCGGAGTGGTTTTGTGCCCTTTGGGAAGGGGAGGGGGGATGTGAGAGGCCACCCGGCCAATGGACACTGGCCCAGGGGGAGGTGAGACACAGAGACACAGGTGGTGTCAGGTGAGGGGAGTGCAGGGGTTCCTGGGAAGGGCAGGAAAGGCTGTGCTGTACAACATTTTGTGTGGATCCTATATATATAACCCACAACACCCAGTGCAAACGTAACAAAACTACTTCGTGCAATACAACAGCAGGGTACCTGTGCCAGCTCCTGCCTGCTGCTGATGCAATCCCTTCGGCTGCCTCAGGGCTGAGCATCTGCAGAGCAGCCTCAGGCTGACCTGGCCAGGACCGTCTCGTTTTCTATCTGGATTCACTGAACAGCAGCCAACTCTTGCCCTTTCTTCAGCACCAGCGTTTCTCCCTCTCTGCCTAGCAGCCTGTTTTCTTAAAAACTTGTGAGAGCACAGCCTCTCTCCCAGGCAGGCCGGGTGTCTTACGAGCTGTATCATCCTTTCCTGCTCTGAGCATCTGGATAGTTAATGCAAAGGGTGAAACAGGTGGAGGGGCCAGATCCAGTAAAACCTGAAAAAAAAGAATAAATCCCTCATTAATTAAATGCCATTTGTAAAACTGGCAGAAGCTGATGCAGGAAGCAAGGTGTGTGTGCTGCGTGCAGGTCAGCAGTGCTTGTGTTTGCCTGCTTGATTCAGCACCTGGCCTTGTGTTGTTGTTCCCTCTTTGTTTCACCAGAATGGGAAAACCTGTTCAGCTCCCTCCCAGCTTGTGACTTGAGGAAGAAGAGTAGAAATGGATTTTGGGACTGGAAAAAGGTCTTTGTGAAGACTTGCCTGCTGCCCCAAGGTACACTTGGTGCATTATTAGGATTAGCACATGTACTTTTCTACATTGCTAGATGCAATAATTTTCAGCTGCTTGTCTTTACAAGTGGGAGGTTCAGATCAATGAGTTGGTGTGAAAAACGGCATTTCACCTTTTTATATTAATTTATAAGTTTAATAAAAATAAAATAAAATAGAATAAAAATAGACAATTAAGGAGACAAAAAGGTAGCTTTGCTCAGCTGAGGGTGTAAAGCAACTCACCCCCCATTCTAAATTCTTTGGTATTTATCAGTCTTGATGTTACATATTCAAAAAGAGACTAATGCATATTTAAACATCTGTTTTCTTTATCTGTTTCAAGGGTCCCCAAAATTGCAGTTCCTTTATCTGTGCATGGTGCCTTCTAGCTGGGTTAGGTGTCATAAATCCTTCTTAACCATAGAAGTTCATTGTCCTTTATCTTTCACAGGAATGCAGGATGGGTCTTCTGGTTTTTATCTTGTTAGAGGTTACAAAAAATCTACAAACCATCTTTACGTTGTTACCATTTTTAAATTCTACAAATAAAAGGAAATACAGTACGACCTTCTTACATGATATACACAACATTCATTCCAATATTTGCGAAAAGCCAACTCTAAAATATACATTTATAACAGTTGGTACATGGTTTGCTACAGAGAGAGGAAATGAGCAAAGCCCTAATCAGTGTGATTTGGGTGAGGGAGAATGGTTGGGAAAAGAGCAGTTTTAGTTCTCAGCCCTTCTCTACAGCCTGCTGACGAGATCCAGCAAAAGCCATTTCATTTCAGCACGTCAAACAGGGCCAGGAGGATCTCTCCTGTGGCACATCTGAGCTGTCTGCCAGCACCTCCTGTAGGGACTGGATCCTGTCCTGAGGAGCAGACACAGCTGCACTGAGCACAGTGGTCGTGCCCACCCCAGTATGTGGGACACAGACCTGGCCTTGCTCTTCAGAAGCAAGGGAGCAGGAGGCAAGGTGTTTATGATAATCCTGCATGTCCTCCCTCACTGCTGCAGCCCCTTGCTTCCACTCCCCCAGCAGCTCTGGCTGAGCAGTGTCTGGAGATGCAGTGCAGCCACAGTCACTGTTGCTCTCCCTAATCTTCCCCATTTCCAGGGACATCCAGCTCTCTCTTTGTTTTGCTGCTGTTTGGTGTACCAAAGATTTGAGCCTTCCCATCTTTCAGCTTGATACCTTCCTGAGCAAATGTAATCTAACGCTTACAGCAGCTTTTCTGAGGCACAATGTGTTGTCCTCCCAGTACAAGCTGTCTCTGTTGGCACAAAACTGCAATAACAATTATCTTTAATAATCTTTCTTGTTCAGCTTGTATAAGGGAGCTTAACTAGAGAAGATGAACTTGAGAATTTTCCTAGCCTGCTTCTGATACAATCCCAGGCTGGCTTCTATTTCCTACCCCTTTGTAGTAATTAGTTGGTGGTGAAACCTGAGTGGAAGTGGTCTGGGCTCAGAGAGCTGATGTTTGCTGTCTATGACATATGAAAACAGGAGGACAGTGGGTAAAAAACACCAGGTCACTGCTCTCACAAGACTTAGAGACAAACAGCTGCTCCTCTTCATCTTGAAATCATCACTTGCAAAGTTGGAGCTTTTCAGGTGGGATGTGCCAGCTGCAGTCTTGCCAAGAGTTCCTGCCTTCTGAATCAGTGACCAAACAGTTCAGCTCAGCAGGTGATGAAAATCTGTTCCCATCTTCTGCTTTCTAGTCACAGATCTTCACCAAAACCAGGCACAAAGTGTTCCTCTCCCTCCTGGCCCCTTTCTTTCCCCAGGCAGCCTTGCTCTGCCCTCACAGCCCAGAGGCCCAGGATGGTGTAATCTATGCAAGAAGCAGAGAGAGGAGACCAGTGTGGGGTTCAAGGAGGCTCTGGGTGGGGAAGAGAGGAGGGAATCATGCTGGTACCAAAGGGGGATGGAGCTCCTGAGAGCTCAGGTCTGGCAGGATGGGCTGGGATGGTGTTCTGAGGTGAATGGTCTTGGTAATGCCAGAACTGTCTCCCCCATCCTCACACCTACAGCCAAAGGAGTTGCTCTGGCTGGAGCTGATGGGAACTGCTGGCCACAAAACTGTCTTGTGTCATTGAAAATCAGGGAGAAAGGGGAGACAAATAGCATTTCTCACACATCTGCAGGGTGCAGGCTCTGGGGATTGCACCTGGGCTATGGGAACATTACAGAACCCTGATTTATAAAGGGTTAGCAGGCTGACCACAGGTTGCCTTTACTCCTTTCCTTTCTGTGGGTTCACCTGTGGGTAAGCTGAGCTGGGTTGTGTGACAGAAATTGCTTCTGACACTGTTTATGTCTTTGTCTGGACCTGGGAGACCTGAGTGAGTGCCCACACAGCAGGGCTGGGGACATGAATGCAGCAGGGGTGGGAGCCTGCAGTGCTGGAGACATCAGACTGCACTCCAAAAAGCATGAAAAATAGCTGAAAAGGATGTCTTTAGAAGGGTCTAAAATACAGTGGTGCTGCCCAGCCAAGGGAATTTTACAGGAAGCAAAAGCAAAGCAAAGGTAAAGTGTGAGCTTGGGCTCATTTTGCAAACTGAGCAATCAACTGAAGTCAGTCTGTGTCCTTCACATCCCAGTGAATCGCCCTCAGGCACTGGGTGTCTAACCTGAAACATTCACTGGGTGTCCAGGGGCACTCAGCAGGGAAAATAAGGCTGCAGCAGGTGTCAGAGCTGATACCTTGCTGTGCATTCCTTTTCCAAACAAACCAGTGGCTGTTCTGGTCTCAGCCACGCTGATTTCCTCCCATCACAAAACACCTAAGCAGCCAAATAGACCTTGTTATTTCTGTTGGGGGATTGCAGCTCTCCTTGAGAGTCTAAAGCAAGCTTAAAAATCCATTTTTTTTTTCTTCAGGATAGAAGACTTCAGTTTGCAGTCATGGTTTTGTGTGAGCTTGATGCTCTCAGGCTTGGTATCTGCTTGGGATGTCTGTGGGTTTTACACTGACTGTGGCTTCCTTTAGTAGCTGCTGAAGCCTTTTAGGGCTTGATGCTTCTGTGGGATCTCTGTAGACATCTCCAGGCTCCAAGGTCTCTGCTAGAAAGCTGGGATCTCTGCCCTGTTTATTCCACATTCCAGCAGGCTGTGGGACCTGGTGCCAGTCCCTGGGCAATCTAGGAGGAAAGCAGGCATCCAGCCTCTGCCAAAAAATCAGCTGAGAATCATGAGATCTTAAGATGTTTTGTATGGTTTTCTTGGTGCAACAAGGGTTTGAAGGGCTTCTGATCAGCTCTGCCTGGTTCTGCTCCTCACATCTCCACCCAAGGAACCCCGGTGTCCAGTGCTGCAGGGCAAATGCAGAGCAGAGAATTCCTGCCTTGAAAAACTGGGACTTTCTGGAGTGGGTTGGGCCTTCTGGGTTCCAAGTGGGTCCCCTGTGTGATCTGTGTCCCTGCATTGCTCCTGTCATGTTGTCTGTGTGCTGTCCTGGCTGCACTGTGGTTTTTAATGCTGCTGTTAGCAGCAGGAAGCAGGACATGGGCTATGTTCAGTATTTTCTCAGTGAAATCAGCAGCTTTCCTGGCTGTGCCCCAGTCTGGGTGTTGATATGTTTGTCTCTGCTCCAGGCTAGAAGCAGCACCTGCAGAGCAGTCAGCTCTGAGATGATACTTACTGGGCAGCCTGCTTAACAAATTACAGGTTGAGCAAATTAAAAGCAAATGGAAAAGGAATGACAACAAGCAGAAGGGGTGGTTGCTGGCACTTCCTCAGGGTATTTAATTCTTGGCTGATTCCTGCTATTTTTCTCTTTTACACTGCCTCCCTTCTTTCACCTTGCTGCAGAGGGATCTCTGGATGCCTGCTGGGGCTGGAAGCTCTGGTGTGCTGGGAGGCCCCTGCTCACTGCACAGTGAGGTGGAGGCTCAGAGCATCACCTCTCCCTTGTCCCATCCCCATCCCTGGGCTGCTCCTTGATTGCCACAGCCCTGTGGCTGCTCTGAAATGAGAGCTCTGAAATGCCTGGGCAGAGGCACAATGCCTGTCACTGGCTCCAACTGGCAAGGGTATGAATAGGTCTTAATTATTGTTTTGGCCAGGTTTGCTTCCCTCAGAACTGGGTGCTGTTTGTGTGTCTTGGTGTGTCTCCCTCTCTGTTCATCTCTGCTTCATGCTGAGGGTGCCCTGCTCTTGCCCTTCCTTGTCCTGCCTCCTGCTCTCACAGGCACTGGGGGTATGGTTGGGAGGGATCAAATAAAATACTCATTTGACTTCTGGCCTGGCAGATGAAAAAGCCACATCAAAAGCTGAATCAATGTTTGGAGGGACCAGCAATCAGTCCAAATGCCCTGGTACCTTACTGGCATAATGCTAAATCCCACAGAGATTCCTGCCACCCCAAAAGGGGCTTCTCTCCCCCTGTTTTTCTCCTCCTGCCTGGAGAGCAGAGAGAGCTTCCAGCCCACCCAAGAGTCCCTCTTCTGGAAATGAGCCTCAGTACTGAGAATGTAAAACTTTGCAGCAAACCCATAAATTCCTGTGTAATGTTCCCTATGAATTCTCCTGGATTATGCTGCAAGTTTTATTAATGCTTTCTAACAAACCCCCCACTCGTGCTGTAACAACTCAGCCATAGGCTCTCTGGGAAAATGCCTTGTGTTCATTCTTTAAAAATTTATTTCTCCTGCAGTCTACCCTTTTGCTCCTCCCTCCCCACACAGACACTTTCTGCCATTAAAGGGCATCTGAATCAGCTTTATGTTGCCTATAAACCCAGGTCATTGTCAGTTCAGCCCCCCTGCAGCTGTTTCTGCTCCTCTGCCCATTCAGGTTGCAGACTGGGAGCAAGGTGCAGAGCAGCAGAGTTTATGGCTGGACAGGTGACCCAGGGAGATGGAGAGGCTCAGAGTGTAATTAGCCACAGGTTGCAGAAGGGGTGAGCAAGGTGCAGAGAGATGGTGTCATTCCAAAGGTGGTGTGTGGGATTCAGGGCACAGGCAGGAGGAAAAGGGCACATCCTCTCATTCCCAAAGCCACAAGAACCTTTTCTCAGTCCCTGTCTGGTGCAGGAATCCCTGTTCTGTGCTGTGGGTGGTAATCAACAGGAACTGAGTAAAATCTCCTGACCAGGGAAAACAACCAAAACTCTGTTGCATGATAAACACAGGGAGGGCTCAAGTTTGCCTGTTGATCCCTGGGCAGAGCCCCTTGAGAGTTTGCCTGCTGGGGGCTGTGGTCACCAGGGGCCCTGGTCCTTGGCTCCCTGTCAAGAGTGGGCTGAGGCTGTAGAGGAGCAGGTTTGGAGGAAGCACAGCAGTGAGTGAGATGAGAAAAGCATCTCTGTGTGTGCTGCACTTGTGCACCCCCTGGATGACCTGCTGGGTGATCCCTGGAGGGAGCAAACAGGTGAACTGAACCCAAAATGCCAGAAAACAGCACTCTGGCTGAGCCAGGGGCTGAACTGTTTCCTTAGCAGCCAGGATGTTGCTGTGTTGTGGGGGATAAACAGTTACACCTGAAATAATGCTCATGGATTTCCAGGCATTGATCCAGCTTGGCTTGCAGGTCTCAGGCCTGGAAAATGGGCTTGAATGGTTATAAAAGGTATAAATTACTTTAAATTAATCATTGATTTAATCTGCCTCTCCAGAACCTGGGATCACCATGCTATTGAATCAGGAATAAGCTGCAGTTGCATAAATAACTATTTGAAAAATGCACATACTCAGTACTCTGGCTTTCTGCTCTTTCTATGAAGCACACATCATTTCCCACTGAGATGAGTAGGTGTTGCACAAGCCCCAGCAGCCAGCAGAAAATCTCAGAGGGAAGTGCCAGTGCACTTTCAATGCACCCAGCACCAAATTGCACCCATCTGGACACGCTGGGGAGCCAGCAGAAGGTTCCTCCTGGGTGAGTTAGGGATGGGGAGAGCATCTGCCTCTGATTTTGTAAAATGGGGTTAAATATGACAAACACCCAGGTGAGCCAGTGATCCCTCTGTGCCTGGGGATGCCCTGAATGTCCTCGTGGGTGATGTGGTGGTAAAAGAGACAGAGGAGATGTGGGGCTCTTGGGAAGGTGAAGCTTGTCAGGAGGTTGGAGGCCTTGCAGAAGATGCTGGAGACTGTCTGATGAGCTTCTTCCCTGCCAAAGTGGTGCTGACTACTCTTGTGGGCAGCCTGGGAGCTGGGGGAGCACAGTGGGAAGGCTGGGGACATACACACAAGAAGTCACCCCCAATAATTCCATTGGAGGAAAGATGACAGCAAGGTGATGGCTAGGCTGTGTGTGCATCTCAGAAAACCTGCTAAGGGAACAGAATGGAGCAATAAGGGAAATTCTTAATAATTTACACATCTCTGTGAAGATGTGGCAAGTCACTGAGCTACTGCAGTTAATGAGGTAGCAGTCATGAGCAGGCTCCTTTCAGCACTCCCTGAGGATGCTCCAGGCCTCTGCCTTGGGTGCAGAGGGAAACACATCAGCTGAAGGCTCTCCCCAAGGTACCTAATGAGGTGTCCCTTGTTAGCTGAATCCCCAGAGCTGCCTCTGTCTGTGCTCCCAGCCTGTGCCATGCCCAGTGAAGCTGATGCATGGTGCTGCTAACACAGCTCAGCCCCTAATTGGAAAGGGATGGGAGTGTGCAGAGTCAGATCCTGAGGAGGGATGAGAGAAGAAAGTCTGCATGGAAGCCAACAGCAGTCATTAAGAAGGGGGTTTCTTCAGTGGAGAAAAACTCTTTGCTGGCTGGGCAGGGGCCACGGGTCAGAGCTGCAAATGAACACTAAGCAGAAGCTCAGATCCCCATCCCTGTCTCTGAGGAGGCAGGGAATGTTCAGTCCTCATCTTACCACAAAGCCAGAGGAATGCTTCTGTACCTCTTCTAGAGCAATGAATGATCAATTAAAGAGCACATGTGAAAGATGAAGGGGAGCCTTGTGTTCAGAGGAGACCCTTTCACTTTCTATACAGTCACAGAAACATTCTTCCAGTGCATTTCCATCAGTTGGGTTTATTCATTTTTCTTTCTCTTCCTTAATCATGTTTGCAGCATCTCAGGCTTTTCAGAAAATGCCTGGTGAGTTCATCCTGTGTCCAAACACGTTGCAGTATTTTTAGGGCAATCTCTCACTTGCTGGGTGTGAGAAATGGTTGCAGTTCCACCCTGGCTTCATTAGGTCCTGCAGATCTTTCCCCAGAAGTTTGCTTCAACACCTCCCTCAGTCAAACCAGTGCTGGCCAGGCTTTCTCTCTCAGCCCCAGTTTCTTACCCTCAGCATGAGCTGCTGGGGTTTTTTAGTTTTTTTTTGGTTGTGGGTGTTTTTTTTTTTTTTATTATTATTTGTTTGTTTGTTGATTTTGTTTTTGGTTTTTTGTGTTTTTTGGGGTTGTTTTGTTTTGTTTTTGGGGTTTTTTTGTGGTTGTTTTTGTTTTGTTTTGATTTCTTTTGTTTTGTTTTATTGCACGGTTTGATCTTCAAGATATTGGATGCATGGACTACTTTTTTTTTTTTTTCCAATTTGCTTAAAATGGTGGTGAATAATTCTAGGCACCACTTCTACTGCCCAAGGAATAGATAAACAGTGACTCCTCACACAGACAGGTTGTGTCCTTACTCTCTTTATACAAATGGTTTAGTGGGAAAAAGTGTGAAACCCTTTATCTTCTGCAGACCTTAGAGAGGGCACAGCTGGTGGCTGCCAGTCCCCTTGGAGGTGGGATGGGGTGGGATGTTCACAGTATCTTTGCAGCTGTTGTGTCTCTGGATGATGCACAAACTCTGGGAAGCCTCTGCACCTCAGTTTCCACCTGTTCCAGATGTGTTATCACCATTCCCCTGTGCCCTTTGAGGCAGGAATCCCTTACATCCATGTGTTGATGCAGCACTTGGCACATAAAGACACATTTGAGCTCTGTGGAAGGGCTGAAATGTTAGTGTTACAAAAAGCAGACTGAAAGGTGATGAGGGAAGGGCAGTGTGGCTGTGACCACATCTGTGCTGCTGGAAAAGTGCTCCTGGTAAACCAACATCTGCTTTCAGTAGCACTTCATGGTTTCTTGGCTCTACTCGTCCCACTAAAGTAAAGTGTATGTCAGATTTAATCAGAATTTCACATTATCCTGGAAGTGATGATTGCTGAGCACCCTGTGTTGAATTCTCACTGGTTTGTGTCAGTCTGCTGGGTGAGGAGTTAGCAGCGTCTCACTGATGCTCGTGGCAGCTGTTCCCTGCCTGCACTGCCTGCGTGTGGGGTGGGAGAGGGAAGTAGTGCAATGTCAGCGACTTACAACATTAAATAGCACTAAACAGTGTCTCCAGAAAGGTCTCTGTCTAGCTCCTGTCCTGCCCCATCAGTTATTCACTCAGCTGCAGCAGGTGAGCAGCACTTCCTTGTGTCTGCTGGCAGAGTTACAGGCTGGTGGTGCCCGTCCAGATCCCTCTGCTCCAAACCCGCTGACACAACACCTCCTGACAGGTCTCTGAATTGGTGTCACAGGAGAGAGGCACACTTCCTAACTCACTGCTTTATGGACTCCATCACCCTGTAAGTGGTGTGGTGAAACAGGAACCTCTGCTGTATACCTGTTGTTTAAAAGAAGAGCTGACTGCTCTTTCCAGGAGCCAGAACTTGTTTGACTTGGGGTACCTTGCCTCTCTCTTCAGCTGCTGCAGATAAAACTCTGCAAGAGTTATCGGGTCACAGTGCTGCTTTCTGGTGAGGATCTGATGCCAAAGCCTGCTGGGTTAATCATGTAAGAGCTGCCATAGTTTTCACAGCACATTAATTATTATGGGATTTCTTTTCTTTCTCTGGATCCTGCCCCTGAAGGCGTTAGCTGCACGTCTACCACGCACAGTGAATCTCAAACCTGTGGGAAGCAATTGCTCTCTGCAGACCAGTGGGTGGTTATGGGGACTTGAGGGGGCTGTGCTTCTCTGTGTCTGCTGCAGACAAAAAACAGGAGCTCTGGTCTGCGGTGTCTGAGGCCTGAATCGCTCCTGACAGCAGGCACTTGGAGGGAGAGGAGAAGCTGCTCACAGTGCCCGCTGATGATGCTGGGAGAGTGATGTAGGAACTGAGAGGCAGAAAGATTAAGTGTATTAGGAGAGAGGCTTTGTGGCAGAGCTAATGAGTTGGAGTCAAGTGCTTTAAACAGATGCTTCCCCAGGATCTGTGTAAAATAAAACTTGTGCAGGCACCACAGTGCTAGGCAAGGTTTGACGTGATGACCTTATAACCACTTCACTGAAGGATGTGATTAATGACCTGTGCTTTGTCATGGTACAACTTGATATCCCACACTGAGGTGGCAGACAGCTGCTGTCTGCCAGAGGGTAAATATCCACAGGACAACATCCTAGGGACCTTGTTCACAGCCTGCTGAAGTCAGTGCAACCACTTCCATGAAGTTCTGTGGGATCTGGATAAGCCCCAGAAGGATCTGAACAGTCTGATTCCCCGCAGCTGAGGAGATAAAGTTCTCACTGAAAAGCTTTTCAGACCTTCACATAAGGTCTTCTAATTCTGATCTTTAATTTCCACTTAATTCTTGCCTATATTGCTGTGCTGAAGAGTTAAGGACTCCCCTTGGGAAGTGTTCTACTGTGACACTGCAGTTCAAGCCAAGGGGGACCCAAGAGATTTTGCAAGCCATAAAAACTTGTAAGAGATCACCTGCACCCAAGCTGTTAGATATTTTGAAGGGATATGGACTCTACCACCCTGACATTTCTTTTCTGCTTGTATTTCCAGGTCCTAATCATCCTTGTGGGCTGTGGGCTGCCTTGCAAAGCCTCAGCCCTTGGGTGAAGACTGTTGGATGAGAATCAGAAATGTCAGCGCCCTAAGCAGTGACAGACTGATCAAGGACATGTCTCCTCCTCAGACAGAAACACCATCTGTTCATGATGTTGAGTCTGACATCCCTCAAAGAGAGATTTTCCAGGAATCCAGGCTGGTGAGAGTAATGTGATTTGTGCTGCTGGTAATTAGTATCTCTTGTGGCCTGGCATGCTACAAGTTGACCATCAGGTGGGTATACCAGGCACAAATTCAGCTTCTTTTTGTTGGCTCACAAAGCAGCAGCAGATCTGTTCCAAAGGGGGTCTGGTCTCCAGGTCCAGGGACAGCCTGATTGTGGAAAGCAATAATCCCTCATTTTACTCACAGTATCTTAGCCTGCTTCCACTGGGAAATCCATTCTGTTGGACTGAATAACCCCGTGGCTGCTTTTCCCCACGGGGATGAGAGAAATGAACATATTTGCACCTGAGGCACCTGAGAGCACGTTTGCAGTCAGGCTCTGACGTTGCCCATGGCTCAGCTGGGCAGCAGTGCCTTGCTCAGAGGGGTGCTGGAGTGCCTGGATGGACAGGAAAACTCCGTGGGCAGGACAATGGATCCCTGGGTGGGCTTGGTTCCCAAGTGAATAATGAGGGACTCACGTGGTCCATCATCCACAGTCAGAAAGGGTCAGAGCTGGCTGGCCTTTCCCTGTGTGTAGGGCTCAGCCCCAAGAATTGCTTTCTCTCAGATTCCATCATCTTTGTTTTTCTTCATCATCAAAACTCCAGTGCTGGTTTGTGATGCCGCCTGAATCCCATCCTCAGGAATGTCTTCCAATTCACCTAAGGCATACTCCCAACAGCAGAGCATAAATCCTCTTGGAAGGACAGTTCCTTGCTCACGTGGTGCCTCATGTTTGGGGCCTGGCTCTGTTCCCATGTACAGCAGTGGTTCTTGTGGTGATACCCAAATGCAGATAAGATGTATTGCTGTATTCCTCCTGGAGAAGCAGGGGAAAATAAGGACAACTATTATAATATGTAACATGTGACATCCAAGGTATAATCTCTAAGGTGTGAAGCCCACTCTCTGATTTCAGTTCATGAGGAACAAACTGTCCTTCAACTAAAATCTCTACCAGCACTTCTTTTAAAGAAGGAGGTGTAACACTGGAGTGTCTGATGAACAGCATTTGAAATGGTGAAGTAGAGCTACTGATGGGCACAGTGTGTGGGTTTGTCTCTTCCAGATCATCTGCACTTTGGTGTGATCTGGATGGCAGAGAGAGCCATGATGTGACAGAGGAGGATGAGCTGGGTGTTTGCCTCCTGGGTGAATAAAACCACGTAACTTCAGGCTTTCTCTTCCAGGGATGCTGCTTGCTAATTAGACTGTCAGTGGGAACCTTTGAGAACTAAACAGAATAGACCAAATCCTCCCTGCAAGGTAATTAAAAATATTTGCCCCTGGCTGATAACTGACCCACTGATTTCCTCTGGTTTGAGAAAGCTTTATAAAAAATTACTGAGCTGTTTGTGTAACAGGACAGCCACTTGCACAGATGTTTCCTGTGCACTAACCTTTCAGTGTTGTGAGAAGATGTCATAGGAAGGAGAAACTTGTTTGAAATTCTGGAAGCCTGTTAAGTTCATTAGTTAGTTAGTTAGTTTGTTTGTTTGTTTGGTTGTTTATGTGATGGAAAAAAACCCAAACTATCTCCAGATTATTAAAGCACCCGTAACAAAACACTGAAGTGTTTTGGTGGACCAGCAGATCAGAGGGTAGGGGCAAAGCTTTAGTGATGCTGAATGTCAGGCTGCTGGTCCCTATTATTCTGCCTCAACAGCTGTCAGTATCACAGATTAGGAGGACAGCAGCAGACCTAGAGCAAGCTCTCCTCCCCAGGTCATTCCCAGTGATAACATCGTGTGCCTGGAGCTGCAGCAGCTCTTTTGTGTTTGGCAGCTCCAGCTGTCTCTGTTCTGGGTCTGAGCACATTAACACTGGTGTTGTCCACAGCAGAGTCCTGTGATTTTAATTACACGATGTGCAAGGAGGTGTGTCCTTCATGGGTTTAAATCTCCCGCACAGTAATTTCACAGCTGCCTCTAGGAATGACAAATACTATAGTTTTTTCCTCCTTTTTGGTGCTAAACACACATAAACACTGCAGAAGTTGGTCTTTGCCCCTTCTGAATTTCCAGAGGCAGCACAGAGCACAGAACATGAGCCAGTGAGGACCACGCCATAGTGCAAACTTTCACACAGGCATGATGGCATTTGGAGTTGGTGTGGAGCAACAGCAGGTTCAGCCTGCCATTTCCTTCCCCTAAGAGGCAATTAAACTGTAAACTCACACAGAGTGCCAGATCTGGAGACCTGATGGAAATCTGCAGGGGGAGGTTTCTGCAGTGACCTTTGTCTAATGATCTTGTTAAGGGACATAAGCTCCCCGACACCAAACCTGTGATGGGCATGGGCTGTGCAGTTTGCTCCTCTTTGTGCTGAGGGATTGGGCTGCTGGCCTGCTGCTCTTCTCATTGGGATAAATAGGTATGATTCGTGCTGATAAAATTGAAACAGTAGTCAATATTTTAAAATAATAAAGTAGAAATAAAGAGTAATGCCAAAAAATGGAGAGGGAGGGGGTTCCCCCTTCTCCTGCAGATGTTCATGAGATACAGGAAGAAATTTAGATAAGACTAGCTAAAATTATCTGTAAGACAGGGAGGTTTGGTGGAGCTCCAAGAAAATTGTTAATTATGTGAGATTTATTGCCTTAATGTTCAAAGTTGGTATTTGCCTACATAAGACAAGTTTAACACGCATGTGTCATAAGAAAAGTTTTTTAAAGGACAACGAGGAAGACTGTGAGCCTTCATCCCAAAGACCACCAAAAGAAGACAGCAGACCCCCTGGCAACAAGTGAAGCATGCACCATGAAGTACAGTGATGTGGGTTTTTAAAATTGGAGAATAGGAGAAAACTTACAGGAAATACTGATGAATATGTATGAGCAGATAGTATATAAGTGTAGTTTGAATTGTTTTGTTTTGTATGTGAGGTAGGGTGAGAAACCCTCCCCGTACCCCGGTCGGTTTTGTTTATGCCATATCAGAACCTTAACCAAATTTAAATAATTATTGCCAAATTTTTTTTTGTAATTTTATATTAAATTTTTATTAAAACTGCTGCTAATTTTTTTAATCTGTTGTTTATTTTATTCACATTTATAACATCATGAATGCTGCTTGTGTGCTTTCCCTCAAGTATCAGTCCCAGCCAAAATCCTTTGGAACCTCTGTGGAACATTCTCACCCTTCCCAGCTTTTTTCAGTCGCTCTCACACGGAGAAAAACCCCTCAGAAGCAGTGTGAAGTCTAAGGGCTTCGTATTGTGGCACTCACCATGCTGACCTGCTTCAGGGCAGGACGTGGTGGCACTAAAGCCCAGCCCTGGTGGGTGCAAGAGTGCCTGAGATTTCTTAGGCTGAAACCAGGGTCAGGAACCGACAGTGGGAAAAGACAAGCAGGCAATGTTTCCTCACATTCAGAAATTTCTGACTTCAGCTAATTTCTGAATCCAGCAGAAGCTGGGAACAAACAGTTTCTCCCAGAGGAATATTATTTCTAGTCAGCACAGGGTTGGGATCTTTCCTCTAAAGAAGGCCAGGCTTCCCAGTTCCTGGCAAGTATGAAGCTAGAAACCATCAGTCTGGCAGAAACCCCTTGGCAAATCATGAATGCTCATGAGCTATCAAAGCTCTGCAAGGAAATGAATCTGCTCTGATTTATACCAGTGGGAAATCTAGCCTTTAATTTTAGTTCTTGGATTAGCAGTTGTTTTAATCACATGAATGCAGTCTGCCAGTTGTCAGGGCCACATATGCGAAACGCAGAACTGCTGCTTCAGTGGAGCCAGAAATATGTAACATTTCAATATGTACAAAAAGTAAAGCCTTTTTGGGGGGGTTTATGGACCATTAAGAAGAAAGTGTGATGGAGAGTCGTGCAACATCCAAAGGGATGCAAGGAGCAGCCTTCTTCATCGCTGCTTTGTGCAATTAGGGAACAACTGACAGGTCGTTCAGGATTAATTGGCCCCCTTGGAGCCCGAGCTTTATGAATGCTATTACACAATGTGAGAGCAGTGGGCTCGAATCAATGACCCTGACAGTCTCTTCCCCTCTGACAGCCACTGTTCCTACATAAACATGGCTTATTGGGCTGTTCCTGCTGGACTCTGGGGTGTTACACCAGGAATGAGTTCAGCCACGCCGGTTTTCTACCCAGCAACAGTCAGCAAACACTGAGCACCGGTTCTGCCACGTGTGGAACTGTCTCTCCCAAAGGGGAGATTTTCTCCACAAAACCTTTCGTTTTACACTTTTCTGGTAGGGTTGAGCACACTGAACCGTTTTGAACTTCATGTCACAGGTCCAGGGAAACCGTAGAGGAGACACTGCACCTCTGGAAAGGTCTGAAATGAGATTTCCCAGTTATTCCTTTCTATAAGCCCGGGCAGTCAACACATCCGATCTGTGCTGCTTTTCTGGTATCCTCCTGCCCTCTTGCTCAAGCCAGGCAGTGTGCTGTTGGCATTACTCAAGCTAAGGAGAAAACAGAGTTGTCTTCCTCAGCAGAGACTGAACTCCTTTCCACGAAATTTGTTTTTGCCTGAATTTCTAGGATGACCTGTAAAGTGAAATGCAATATGGTGCAGCAGAGGATGGTGCTGTATTAAGAATCCTCAGGCTGAAGTGGTGCCTGGAGAACAGAGAGAACTGTTCCTCCTCAGTGATTTCTCTTCTTGACCTTTGTTTTTCACTGCCTCTGTCACCTTTCTCCTCTCTCTTTCTCTCTCATGAAAGCAACAATCTGAAAGAGAGGGGAGCATGATTGATGTTCAGCGAGCTCCAGCCTGGTTCATAGATGATTCTTCACCAATAAATTGGAGAAGAGCCTGTGTTCAGATGTCACTGGCAGCAGCCAGGCTGGTTACAGCAGTGAGGGCATGGAGAGCAGGCGAGGACAGCTGAGTGTCAGCACATCTTAAGCTCTGGAAGAGTTGTCTGCACTCCATCCAGTGCACAGCTTGCAGTTTGCCACGTTTCCTGTGCTCACCAGCTCTGCAAACAGACAGAGATTGGCCTCTCAGTATGGGAGTTAAGATTTGGCTGTGCTTGCAACAGGGTCTAGCACGAGGCATGGTTTTAGACCAGCTACCTCTAAGTGTACCATAGATCTGATTGCTCGTTTGAAACATTAGTTTTACATCTGGGGACGAATTTTTTTGTGTAGGGGTTTGGGTGGGGGTTTGGGGTTTTTTGTTTTTTGTTTTTTTGTTTTGGTTTTTTTTTTTTTTTGTTTGGTTTTTTTTGGTTTTTTTTTTTTTTTTTTTTGTTTTTTTTTTTTGGGTTTTT
>VWYO01024975.1:134314-151326 GCA_013400275.1 Rhadina sibilatrix
TGTTGTTTTTGGTTTTTTTTTTTTTTTTGGGTTGGGGTTTTTTGTGTTTTTTTTTTTTTTTTGGTTGTTTCTTTGTGGGGGTTTTTTGTGGTTTTGTTGTTGTTGTTGTTGTTGTTGCTATTTAGGTTTTTGTTGTTGTTGTTGTTGTTGTTGTTGTTTTCTTTTTAGCACCTCCTCACAGTTTAGCACCTCTGGCGGTCCTGTCTCAGCACCTCTCACTGCCGGCCGCCCAGGAAGGACTCCCCACGCGCATCCCTCCGTCATCCCCCCTCCATCCAAAGGCACCGCACACCGGTATTATTATTATTATTATTATTATTATTATTATTATTATTATTATTATTATTATTACTACTACTACTATTCGTTACGTGCGTTTCAAACCTTTGAGAGATCCGTGCCTCGCTGCAGCATCGGCGAGCCTGCATCCTCCTCCTTGGCGTGCGGTGTCTCCCTCTCTCCCCCGCTCCCTTCTCCGCCCCGGGGCCGGCGGAGCCCTCCGGGGCTGACCCTCGGCCGGGATGCGCTCCCGGGTTCGTCCTCTCCCTGGGGGGAAAAGGGGGCTGTTCTGCTCCGGGCACCTCTGTCAGCTGAAGGGGGCGGGAGCTGCAGCCTCCAAGTAGAAAAGGAAGAAGGAAAAGCGGCGAGGAGAGAGTGAGCGGTGCCGGACAGCGGTGGGCGCTGGGCTGAGCCTCCCGGGCACCGCGGGCTCGGCGGCGGGGAGGAGGAGGCAGGAGAGGATGCAGCGGGGCAGGGATGCTGCGGCTGAGCGCCCATCTGCCTAAGGAGAGCAACATCGTCCTCCGAGGGGAAGGAGGAAAGTGGGGGGAGAGCGGAGGAGCTCGCACAGAGCCCGCTGAGCTCTGCCGGGGACTGCCCGCCTGACACCCCAGCAAAGTTTCCTGAGCTCGGTGACGAGAGGGGAGGAGGGATGTGAGATCCTGCTCCCCGCAGAGCACAGCTGGGCTTCCAGCCCCGGTTCTGCTGGGACTAGCCGTGGCTTTGTCATCCCCGACTGAAGGGTGAAGGTGAGACCGGGGGCAGCCGCTCTCTCCACCGCCTTCCCGGGCTCCACGCTCCAGCCCAGGTAAGCATCCTCCCCTTCCAGACCCCGAGGCTCTCTTCGGCCCTGCCAGAGAGTTTCCCAGCAGTTGGCCCAGGAAAGAAAAAAAAAAGTCTTCTGCTTCTGGTGGTAGCTAAATGTTGTGTGCCTGTCTGTTTGTGAGCCTGCCTGTGTGTGGGGTGGTTGTAGCTGTCTGACTGCAATTTCAGTTTGCTGATCACTGTCATTATTTTCCTGTGCCATCACACCTCTGGAAAGGAGACTCATCTGTGGTCTGTCAAGTATTTTCGTTGTGCTGCTGCACTGAGACAGTGTGGAAGGATGACAGCTCAATTTCTCTCCACTACAAGTAAGAGGGAAGCGTGCTTAGCTGTACATGCTGCTGGTGCTGCTGCTATGGCTTTAAACGGTGCTCCTAAAATGCTGGCTGAATATGTCAGTATGCCCTGCCAGCTCTAGGAACTCTCAGGGATATGGATGAAAGTCTGTCTTTGTCCCCCTGAGAGTATAGGGAGGGGTGGCTAGTGCCCTGGAAGGAATCATTATAGCCTCTGGATTTCCATCATGCCAGCTTGAGTGTGCAGCTTTGATTTTTGCATGGCAGTACTTGCAGTAGTGCATTTCAAGCTGAAATGTTGCTTGGGGAAGAAACCTACACTCCAACTGATAAGAAAAGAACCTGTTTCAAAGAAAGAGCCCAAAGAGAACTTCTTCCATTCCTGATGGAACAGAAGTTGGTCATTTTGAACAGAATAATATGGTTGACAATTTGGTCATTTTTTAAGCCTTTGATTTCACTGTAGTGAAAGGTAAAAGCTGCCAGACATCCTCAGGCAGGTCAGCAGTGGGAGCTGGCACACATCAGCCCATCCTTGTGTCTAAGAAGTGGATGGAGAACCATCAGCCAGTGCCTTAGGAGATGACAGAAGGGCAAAGATGTTTCTATTGTACACGACAATCAGAATAAACATGGACTTTACGTTGTCATGGGGCCTTGTTAGGCAGAGGATGGTGTAAGGCATTCTGTGGCTTTGGTCTGTTTTTTGCTTTATCCTCCTGCTGGCTTTCTCATCCCTGTGTCATCTGATTGTCTAACAGGAATCCCTTGTGTACAATCCCTGATGTTTCTTGTGGAGATCAAGACAAAAGCAACCACTGATCTACTTTCTAAGTGCTCCCAGTCCAAACATTTCTATGTGCTGCTAGCTACCCTGTGGTGTGTGTGCAGATCACACCTGCAATCTTGCTTGACTTCCAAGGTCTCCTGTCCCCAGGCTGATGGGAGGGGCTCCAGGCAGGAATGTCCAGTGAGTCCATTGCTTTCTGCTGGGAAAGGGCCATTACCTCACGTAGGTGCTGCAAGGAAAGATAAGGGGAAAGAAGTTTTGCCTTGGACACGGCATGGCCAGAACCCTTCTGGTGCAGCTGTAGAGAGGATGTGACAGGCTTAACCCCCTGTGCTCAGGGATCCACAAGGATGAACAAAAATTGCCAGGCAGAGAAAATGAGCTATGAGGGACCATGCTGGGTGATGTCACTGCAGCCTTGAAAGCAGCCAGAAACCAGCAGGGTCTCTTTGGAGTGGCTACAGGTGCCCACTGACAGATGGGATGGGCAACAGGTTGAAGTTCCTCTTGAAAATCACAGGCACCAGCTCTTAGGCTGGTGATGCCCTGCCTAAGAGCACAAGCAGCTGGAATGTTTAGTGTCCTGCTGGAGCCCAGCTGCCTGGCTCTTCCAGGAGGGAAAATTCCTTCAGACTGGAAGCAGGCGAGTGCTGAGAAGCCAGGAGGAAGAAGGCTGATGGAGTGAATCTGTGATGATTTTTAACCATGCAGTTCCCTGGTGAGCACTTTGCAGTGGGAGAATGTGGGGCAAACCAAGGGGAAGAGCCACACTGGGGTGTCTGCACCCTCTGTATGCTAAAGGTTTGGACTGGCATCTGCAGCAGCCCGTCTGCAAACTGTGGTGCCTGTGTGTCTTTAACCAGAAGCTGTCTTGCTGCTGGTCCAGGGCTGGTGAAGGAGGCAGAATCAGGGCTCCAGCTCCCATCAGCATGCCAGGGTTCCCAGGCAGAACAAAAGGACACTGCCAGGGAAACATGCATATGTGTTAGCCTGGCTAATGGAGAAAATGCCCTTTCTCTCTCACATGCTCTCAGTATCCTGAAAAATCTTTGCCTGCTGAGCAGATAGGAAGAAGTCAGGCATCCCCAGGTGGGGAAGGATCTAATCCTTTGGTGCACCTGTCCCTGTCGGCTCCAGCTGATGTCTCACTGAACAGGAACTCTGCTGCAAGTTGGCTGCTGCACACATTCAGGTCTAAACAAAAGCCCAAGCCAAGGAAATGAGCTATGACACCCGATAGAGCAGCAGAGAGCTTTGCCTCAGCTGGAGGTGCCAGAAAATTTTATAACCTAGGAAACATGTTGAAAATGCCCGGCTGATCCCACTGGCGTGTTTCAGTGTGATGGGTGATGGCTCATTATTTGTTGGTTGGTTTGTTTTTTAAAAAATTAGTGGCTAGAGAGTGTTGATAGCAGAACAGAGATTCTTGGCTCTTGCCATAGAAACTGAGTGGTGTCAGTTTTTGTTGACAACACTTTTGAAAGGGATTTGACAGGAGAGGAGGGAAGAAGCTAGGGAGCTAGGCAAGGGAGGAAGGAAGAGCAGGCTGCTATTGTTTGCAGTCAGGCTGGGAAGAGAAATGCTCTCCTGCCTGTAAAATCAAAGACATCACTAGCAAACTGCTGACAAATTGGCTTCTGGCAATTTGACTTCCCAGCAAGTATGGCAAACACAAAGCTAGCTCTCATCACATCCAATAATCTCCTCCATGGAGAAGCTGCTACTGTCAGTCAGGGCTAAGTGTTATTGCCTTGGGTTCTAGACAGATCCCCACACAGGCTCTTTTTCAACTTCAGCATCTCAGTTTCCATGAGCCTCCATCCTGGAGCTCATATTGCTCCTGCTCAAACCTTGTAGAAAATTTGGTTTATGGTTGCTGAGGCAAACCAGATTCTCAGTCCCCTTCTGTGGGGTCTCCTGTGATCACACCAAAGATGGTGAGATGGATGGTGGAAAGGATGGTCTGGCTGACAAAGTGCCCACATTTGCTCCATTTTATTATAGACTTGTGTGACTGACAGGGTGTCATTCAGTGTCTGTGGATGGCGTTGGTATCACTGAGCATCCAAGTGTTGTCTGCTCCAGTGATCTCCAGGGTTGCCTCTGTAGTCAGCATAGACATCTTTTGGGGATGTTCTGGGTCAGATTCTGGGACCTGTTATTCCCCACTAGCTGGAAAGACAACCTTTTATTCCCAACTAGCTGGATGACTCATTTAATTTATTGGAAAACTGAGAGCTGGAGCAAAGGGTCCCCCCTTTCCATCACAGCTGTGGGCCATTGCTCATTCAAACACATATCACCCTCCTGTTGCAGCGAGGGATGCTCAGGGCAGAGCTGGATCCTGCTATTTTGGGCAGGTGCTGTGTGGGTGGTGACAAACACTGTGAGACCAGCTACAGCACAGGCTCTGCCCATCGGGCACTTGGATTCACTTGGGCATCATCCCCATGGACAGCAAAGGCCCTGGAGCACACTGGGCTCAGTGCTCCAGCCTGAGGGTGACCACCTGTGACCACCACAGTCAGGGAGAGTTCAGCCTTGAAAGCAGGCTTCAATTTGTGCTTAGTTGCTGGCACCTGCAAAGCTGCAGAAGGTGCTGGTCACTAGGAATGTTGGGGGAAAGGTGCTTTGGTTCATTGTTCTAACAGCTGCTCTTTCATTCCTCTCCAGGATTTCAGGGCAACAGGAGACTGAAAACAGCCTTCTCAACACAGCATTCACCCTGCGAGGACTGAGGTGACCTCCAAGACTCTTCCCAGCATGTTCAGTGAAAAGAGCAGCGCCTCACTGTCCCAAAAACCCACCCAGAAAAAGACCCGGCCGCAGGGCCTCCCCTCCCCTGCTCTCTGCTGCGCCTGCGGACTCTGCATCATGCTGGCAGGGATCAACATCACCTTAGTGGGAGCGTTTGCCTTCGGCACCTTCCTCCCTGTGAACAACCCTCCCATCATCATCGGACCCATCCTGCTGGTGGTGGCCTTCACCTTCTTCGGCGCCTGCTGCATCTGCAGCCGGCGGCCCCCAGCCCACGGGGCCCGCAAATCCAAGCCCGGCTCCAACATCGGGCTCATCAAGCCTGGCAACACGGCCTTTGAGATCGAAACCAGCGAGCACACGGTGCAGGACACCACCGCTGTCCAGCTGAGCCCCACCAACTCCCCCATCTCCTCCAAAAAGTCCACGCCGGTCCACGAGAACGCCAAGGCCTGCAAACTCTTCACCATGGAAGGCAACGGGCCGGTGGCCAAATACACCCCAGGAGGAGAGGCCATACAGCTCAACCTGCCCAGGGACCTGGCCACATCCTAAACCCCGGGCACAGCTTTTGTCAGCAGCCAGCCGAACGCTGCAGTGGGCGGGCTGGAAATGTGCCATCGGTCAGAGGTGTGGGGAAGGTGCTTGTGGAAAGCCAGCAGGCAGACAGACAGACAGACAGTCAGGTCTCTCTGGACCGCTTTAAGGGAGATGGATGGAACAGCAGAAAAAGAATAATCCAGATTTTTTGCTGAAACACGCCCGCTATACAGTTTTAAAAGGAAAACTGATAATGATGCTGCCGTGAAAAGGTGATCTCAGTTCCTGGAAATATGCTGCCATTTTTTTGGGGGAGCAGATAGGAAGAGAGGAATGAATTAATTTGTCTGATATAAAGTGGAAATGTGGCAGTTGGAAGGAGAGGCTACATGGGACTGACAAATGACAGCTCTTTCTTCTCAGAAGTAAAGCAATTCTTGGACATAAAAGAAGCACGAATGCAGTAAATTACAGCTTGCTGCCACTCAGTCACAAGAAGATTTCAGCATTTTTAGTGCCAGACTTCTTGGCAGTAGGGACAAAGCTGTGTCTTTGCTACTGAAAAAGCAGTGTGAAACCTTCTCCCCTCTGTTGAAAATTCTTGCCCCATCTTCCCCTCCTTTGGGTGATTTTACTGCCCAACCTAAGAGAAGGAACCACAAGGATCACAATTAGCCCTGGTGTTTTCCTCTCAAGTTAATGAGTTTGAGCTGCAGCTGTGCTACTCCTCACTATATTTCTTGGAAGATCAGTCAGGCTGAATCCTTGGAGATAAGCTCCTGGAGTAAACAGAGACTAACAGGAGCCTGCAAATTAATTTTTTTGGGCCATGATTACGTATTGAGTACTGGGCAACGTTCTTCCCATATTTTTGTGGAAGGCTGGCCTGGGACACGCCTCAGGGCAGGGGGTAAGTAACTGTATGGGCTTCAGAATAGCTGTGCTGGAAGATGGGGACTGTATCACTGATGTCACCTGTATCACCTGTGAGATCCATTGCCCAGGAGTGGATCCTTGCTGCAGTAAATGGGCTGCTCAGTGTGCTCAAAGCAGTGGGATAAGTTTGCAGAAGAGAATTTGTCAAGAGCTGCTCCAAGGAAAGATGCCCCCTCTGCCTCAGAAAGACCCTGATCTGATGGAATAACTCTGCAAAGGATTTGTGTTCTTCTCTGGTTGACTCTGGCTGGGAGCATGGTGCTGTGCTGACAGGTTTGCTCTGGCTCCTGTTCACACGTGGCATCTGGGAGCAGTGTGGGGAAGGACAGCACTGCTGGCAGGACTTGTGTGTGGAGAGGCAGCAGCAGGAGAGTGGATTTTGAGCAGGAATGGCTGCACAGGTCCTCTGTTCATGGTAACTCTGTATTTCAAATGAGGTCTTGGGGACTTTGAATGACAAGGAAATCATCTGGACCATACCACATCACTACAATGGCCCAGCCAGCCCAGAATCCAATTTCTGACAAGGCTGAGAGCAAGGTCTGGAGGGAGAGGAACGTAAAGACAGGGGAAAACCAGGATGCTGCTTGCCCAAAGTGCTTTCCTAGCTTCCAATGTGCTATTGCTTAGGAGCTTCCTGAGCTGGAAGTGGTGCCTGTATGTAGTAGCCCTGAATGGATTTGTCCTTCATGAAATAATCCATTTGCACCTTGGCTGTCTGTCAGTTCTCATCAGTTGTGATCCTGAAGCAGGGAGTTGCACACTTTGGCTTTTTTTCATCCTGCATCCTACTACCTCCCTTTGATGGCCCAAATTTCCCAGGTTAGAAGGGTCAGCAAAGAGTCCATGCCCTTGCCACTACTATGGTTTTCTGAGATGTGTTTTCCATGTCGAGTTCCCTCCAGTCATCTCTTTCTTACAGTACTTGACATCTCTAGTAGCCAGAGGGAGGTAACACCTCCCATTTGGCCCAGCATCAGCTTCCTGCTTGGCTGAGGACAACACAGCCCTGAGGCTTTAGCCACCAGAAATCCATGTAGGAGGGCTGAAGGGGAAGTGCTGGAGGAGAGAGAGGGGTTGTGGCATGGCCAAGGCTCCCCTGGGCCACCAGGTACCTCTGTGTGGCCAGGCTGTGGGAGCCATATGGATGCTGTGCCATGGACCACGTGGGAGCTGGAGAGAAAAACCATGGTGCTGCCCAGGCCATGCAGGAAGTGTCCTGATTGCTCTGGGGAGCCACTGGGCAGCTGGTGGTCCCAGGTAGGATGAGGTTGAACTGAAATAACTCCTTGACAGAAGGTTAACCAAAGAGTCATAACGTGAGTCCTTGAGTCCTCCAGCAGTTTGCTGTCTTCAACAGCTCCTTCTCCACCAAGGAATTACATTCTGGATTTTAGCAGGGCTGGTCTATACTGGTTAGGAGGAGAAGAGGCAGGTTTGGGAGAAGGATGTTTGTGTAGGGCTGGGTAGATGAGGATTGAGGTCTTTGAACCTCCAGGTCCTGGGCAGGTCATTGCCTCATGCTGTGAGAGGGCAAACACCTGCTCCCAGCTCCAAGGAGCTTTCAGGATGAGCATTGCCAAGGAGCAGGGTTGGTGCTGGCTCACACCTGAGAGATTGCTCCAAGGTGGATGTGTCTGTAGAGCCTGATCCCTGTGTGATTTCCCTTACAGCTCATTTTCTTGGGGAGCTCTGCCCCCAGCACTGCCTGCCCTTTGGAATGCAGAAACTGCTGTGCTGAGGAAAAAGCTCCCACAATTTTTGCCTGCCCATGAGTGCCGTAGCAATTAAGCAGAACAGCTTGCTGATGTAGGTTTGATTCCCAGATTGCTGGCCTTACTAGCATACAACAGCTTGGAAATCTTTTAGAGGCATTTCCCATGTGAATATGGTTACTGCAAGATTTTCTTTGAGCACTTGGAGCCAAGAAATTAGCAAAATCAAGTGATAACCATACAGTTCCTTTCTTTGTTCACTGAAGTCTTGAAAGCCAAGTCTGGAGAGCATCCTGGAGTCACTCCTTGTCACCGCTGCCCTGTGAAATGCTACCAGAGATGGATAATACAATGCCTGACCAAGAGATGACAACCAGCAGAGATGGTATCTGGGCGGGCAGAGGGGTAGGACCAGTGAGATGCTGATCCCCTGGTGTGGTGGGTGTGCCCACCAAGCTGTGACCCCAGCTGCCTGCCCAGCAAGGTGGCCATGAGAACATCTGCTGCCTTCCTGCTCTTGCCTTTTTCTGTCTGTTGTAATTTCCATGTCTGTCTGTCATGTTCACCCCCACGGTCAGCCGTGCCTGATGTTGTTGTGACTCTCGTGCCTCCTTGTGTCGTGGGAGATAAGGAGTTCCTCGTTCTCCAGGTCAGCATTTCTGGTGTGAGTCTTTCTTTCAAAGTTGCTCTTTCCGTGTGTGCAATGTGGAATTCCGAAAAGACAGACACATTAAAATAATTGCACTCAGAAAGCATTTGGCCTGCCTGCTTTTTCCTTCTAACAGCCAGCTTCTCCTGTATCCCCAGACTGTGTGTGCCCCAGTCCTGGCTGTGTTCATTTTGCCTCGTGCTCCTCACTCTCCTGTTTGTTTTCCCGGACAGTGTGAGCAGCTGCAAGGAAAAAGTGTCCCTAAGAATTCACCTTGCCTCTCAAATGCCACTTTTCCTTGAAGTCCTGCTTGCCTAAACGAGTCCCACCACAGACTCCCACTATCATTGCCTTGACAGACATGGGAATAACCAAATCCAGCCTTTTTTGTCTGCATGTGTGTGTTTAACCCCCAGCTGGGCACCTGACCAGGCCAGATGTGAACTGGGGGCCCCTGGGTTCTCAGAGACACAGGAGGAGCAGGGCTGTGGGCTGGGGTGGGTGAGGGCTGGGGGCTGTTCTGATTCAGTGCCTCTGGTGATGGAGGACTGGACTGGATTATTTCAGCTGATCCTCCCCAGTCCTGAGCAGAAATGATATTTAATTTATGGTGCAGGGGAGGGGTAGGAGCATCTGTGTGTGTCTAGGATTGGTGCTGTCACCTTTCCCTGCTCGTTCTGGGCTTAGCCCAACACGATCTCCTGGAGATGAGTCAAGGAGGGAGAGCACAGCAAGAATAAAGAGGATTTGAGAGCCTTGCAAATTCACCTCGTCAAAGAGCTTCTCTCCCATGTGCAGCCAAGTGATTTGAGATCAGAGGAAATCTCTCCATTCCAGGCAGCCTGGCTGGTTAAAGACCTGAGAAATGAGCTGGCTAAGAAGGCTCCACTGACAATGTGTGTAAAATGAAAACCTTTTCCCTTAAGAAAGGATTTTTTTTGGCCATTAGGAAAAACTCCCTGGAAAGGTTTTTCTTTTTTAAAAGTGGGACCAGAGAGAAAAGCACGGAGGAGGGTTTGCTGAGCATCCACTGCCACCCTCCTGGACTCGCAGCCTGTAGAATTACTGCCACAGCAGCAGCTCTGCACTAACCTGAGCTTCTCTTTCCATCTGGAAGAATAAACCAGAAACATTACATGAAATGTAATTAGCTGTTTCTAATTTCCAGCCCAAATTTATCCGTGGCTGGTTTATTTCCTTTTATCCTTGTACCAACAACAGCTTTTAACCAAGATACCTCTTAACCTCCTGGCAATTTTTATCCTTGAAACATTTTAGGTTCACTGCAGATCTCCTAGGGCTTTTCTTTCATTAGGCTGAGCTGGCTGACTCCTTCCATCCTCCCTTCCTGTGCAATGCTCACCTTTGCCCAGGAGCCCTTACTTCTCTCTGCCTTATTCCTCTGATTTTGGCTCAGGAGCTCCATGAAGGCTCCTGAACAGCCTTCTTTTGCAGGACTCCCAAGTCCCCAGCAAAGTACAAACCTTCCAGGTCTGTCTTGTGCAAGAAGTTGGGCATTTTCCTTGGATAAGGGAAGGAAGAGGAAAAACAAATCCCTGAAAGAGCAAAAATATGCATGAATACGTGGCATTTCCATTTGCAGAGTCCTTCTGTTAAAAAAAAAAAATAAATGAGCTTTTATGTCATTAGTCTCCATTGAGTCCATTGCAAATGTGCTCAATTTAAAGGTTGAAAGGCTGTTTTTCTCTGTCAGATGCTGTCAGCTCAGCTGAGCTTTCAGCAGCTGTGGGAGAGACCCCCAGACACCTCCAGCAGCCCCACCACAACATGTTCTGGGAGAGGTTGGAATATTTGTTTAAAACTCCTGGATTTCAGACTGATGACCCCGAGGAGCTCCTTGTTTGGGGTGGCCTCAGAGTGATACCCTGCCACGTGTCCCCAGAGTGATGTGAAGGCACAGGATGGTGTCCATCCTCCCCNCGACCCCGAGGAGCTCCTCGTTTGGGGTGGCCTCAGAGTGATGTGAAGCCACAGGATGGTGTCCATCCTCCCCAGCAGCACAGCCCTCTGAATGCATCAAGGATATGGAGCATCTCCCCGCTGTTGCCTTTACCCACTTTGCCCTCACACATCTCCTAAGGAAGCCAGGAGTTTGACTTCTTTAATCTTTAAATGAATTTGAAGGTCTTGGAGACTGACCCCATGCAGTGGTGGCCAGTCTACAGGTTTCTGCTGTCCCAGCTGCCCCCAGTGCTGACCCAGAGAGCTCCAGCAAGGAGGTGGCCACAGCCCACCCAGGGAACCCCCCAGGCTGCAGAAGGCAGCTGGGCCACCAGGGCTGGTCAGCAAGGATTGCTCCATTCAGGCTCCTTCCATGGCTCTGTTCCAGCTCATTTACAAAGCCTGGGCAGAGGAGATTTCGCTGTTTCCACTAGGAGATCTCCTGCTACTCATCATCACCTTCAGCCTGTCTCTGCAGGAGCTGCACACACGGACATGGCTTTGAATTTTCTCGGAGCACAGACAGTGCTGGGAGGACAGATGAGGTTTTTCAAGGCATCCATGTACACAGAGTCCCCAGGAGTTTTTCCAGGGAGCCCAAAGTCATCTGGAAATTTTGATTTCTTGAAATTGGCCTGTCCTGAGAATACACTGGTTCTCATGATGCTTTTGCCAGGAAATAAACTTCCCAGGTTCCAGATGAAATTTCCGATCCAAACACTTGAGTGTTGCTCTGTTACTCAATCCTCCAGGCACCCCTAAAAAAAGATCTTGCTGAACTCTGTCTCCACATAAGGACCAAACTCCTAAGGCAGCTTTGGGACCGCAGCTCCTTATCAGACCCCCTGTTTTCAGTCAAATCCAAAAAGCCAGATTTCTCTGCAACAGTGTTTTTAATGAGCCATGGCTCTGAAGGTCTGTGTGCCCTCCCCAAACCACCACAGTAGGTCTCTCCTGCTGAAATCTTCGTGGGAGTTTCTCACATCCATCTGCTGTGACAGCGAATAAAACTTCATACATAGTGCTCTGGCCTGCTGCCAGATGGGTATTTGATGAAGTTAGGAAGTCAGACAGAAAAATGATTTCTTTTGCTGGCACGTAGGCAGAAGAGATGCTTCTTTTGGAGACAAATCCCTCTCTGTTGTTACCTCGGCATGAGAAATCACTGTGAGCTATAGTTCATCTTTTTATCCCCAGCTGAGCCAGGCAAACATGATGCTATCATTAGGAGCTGATCCTCCTTCTCCCATGGCAAGCAGCTGGTGCTCTATCCCATTTGCTGTCTCCAGGTCTCTGCACTCTCCATTTGGAGGCAGATTTTACACGTGAAGGACGTGCTGCTGGCTTCTGCAGCCCACTTAGGGGTGGGCACATCACGGCTGCCTGCACCCCAAGGCTGCTTGTGCAAATCAGTAGCCAGATTTGTTTTCTGGGAACCTTTCACAGGGCCATGGGGTTCACTGGAGAAAAATAACCTTTATCTGACAGCCACAGCTGCACCTGGGAGTGGCAGAGCTGTTTGCTCCAGAGAGGCAAACCCAGGCAGCAGAGCACAGAAAGCTCCCTGAGGCTTCCTTTCCAGCTTCATCCCACGTGGTGGTCTACAAATGGCTTTTCTTTCTTGTCCTTTGTCTGCAAACACCAACCTGCCCCAAAACTTTTGCTGCATCCTTGCTGGATAAATGGATGTTCATGGCTGTAAATCTCTGGAAATCCCTCTGAGTGTGGTCTGACACCATGTAGGTGACCCTGATGTGGGTGCAGCTAGGGCAGTCCCTGCTCTGGGTAAAGAGAAAGACAACAGGCAAGGAAGGAAATTGAGGCACAGGGCTGAAAAGGGGGAGCTCAGCTTTTCCCAGGGAGAGAACAAAGCCACAGCTCTCAACAGCTGTAACATCCCAGGGCAAGGACTTCCCTACCTCAATCCTGTGTTGTGTGGAGATCCACCTGCTCATGTGTGCTGGCTTCCTTTGAAGGAGAGGGAGGAAACACCATCTCTTTTCCTGATTCAACCTCAAAATACACCTTCTGGGTAGGCCAGATTCAGACACTCAATAAATGCGTGTAGATTCTCTTGTCTCTGAGAAACACAGAGATGTGTTTTCCCTGCAGGTATCTGAGAGATGAACTGACTGAACAAAATCCTGTTGGATGTTGTTTTCCTGACCTGGTGCATTTCTTTGCCACAAGGCTGAATTTCCCAGCAGCTCTGGGCTATACACGTTTTCACAGAGCCTCATTAAATACATAGCTTCAGTTCTGAAAATCACATTTGTTCTAAGTAAGAGCTGTCTGCTGGGAGAATTAATTCCTCTGACTTAAGTCACCTCCCTGGAAGTGATGCTGTTGTCTTTGATTTCATGGCTGGGATGATTACACTTTTCCAACACGCAAAAATAACGAGATTAGGGAATTTGTGGCAATGAAGGCAAAGAGGAGGAACTGGCTAAGAAAAAGGAAAGAGAAATTGAATTTTCCTGTTGAAAGAAAAGGAAATGCCTACTTCACAGAAACAGTTTTGCTTTGGGGAAGAGCAGTGGGGGGACTCCTTTTGAACCAAAGTCTCTCGGGTTTGTTGCCACATTCAGAAAGCTTTGTGATAATGGCACACCTACCATGTGATAATTATCACCTATCCATCAGCAGGGTAACCCTCTGTCCCTGTGAAACAGGGAGGAAAACCCAGGAGTGGGTCTTCCCTGAGGATTTAGGCAAGCTAACAGTGAGCCTGTGGGCTCCTGGCTGGGTGTGGTTGGTGGAGGGGCATCCCAGGATGCAGGGGCAGTGGGGAGCTGCCAGACCACACTTTATCTGAACCTGTCAGAGTTTGCTGGTTGGCAACAAAGATGTTTGTCAGAGCAACTTTTACACAGGCAGTGATAGAACAGGGTGGAAGTGTTTTAGAAGTTCTTTTAAAACTAAAAGAGGAGAGATTTAGATATTAAGAAATAATTCCTCACTCAGAAGGTGATCAGGATCAGGAACAGGTTGCTCAGGGAAGCTGTGGATGCCCTATCCCTGGAAGTGCTGGAGCCCAGGTTGGGTGGAACCCTGAGCAACCTGGTCTAGCAGGTGGCATCCCTGCCCATGGCAGCAGGGATGGAACTGGATGATGTTTATTGTCCCTTCCAGCCCAATAGATTCTATTCTGAAACAGGGACCTCTGCCTGTGCACACGTGGCACACAAGGCACACGTGGGCACCCCACACTCCCACTGCCAGAACTCAAAGGACCAGCCCAGCTGACGTTCCTCTGGGATGCCAGGGATGGGAAGAAAACACCTCTCTGTGAGGGACAACTGCTAAAGGGAAAGGCTCTTCTTTGGTGACACCAGGAACACTTTAACACTCTCAAAATCATTAGGTTTAATGTTTCTGTTATTTTGCTGTCAATTCTCCTAATGGCGCTCCAGCAGCATGGAGTTGAGTGAGTCATAGCAGTAATTATTAACCAGGCTATGGCACTGAAAAGGCATTCAAAGTTCAATTCAGCACCAGCCCCAGTCGATGTGCAGGGTGCACACTCATTAATGAGCAGGTGCTAAGTGTGTTTGCTGAGGAGAGAACAGGAGAGAGCCCTTTCTGTGGGAAATATTTTGCCTCATTATTCCCCACAGGGAAAAAGGTAGCAGCAGGTGGAGGGAGTGGATAGGACTAAGGGCATACATCTTGATCCTCACATTTTTAAGGGCATTTGAGAGACAGGCACTCTGGGTTTTACTACATCAGTGCTCAGACTGATGTAGGGACCCAGAGGTGTTGGGATCCATAGGTGCGAAGAGTGGCACCTATGTTGTTCCAACAAAACTTGGCAGTCTGGGTGAAAATAAACAGGCAAAAGGGATGTTTTGGAGGTAGGGAAATGGATGTACCAGGAGATGAAGTGATGTGCCTAAGGTCACATAAGGATTTGGTGGCAGAGGTGAAAACACAGCCTAGAGTTATTGCATCTCACCCACCAGAGTTCCCCCTTTCCTAGATTTGCTTTCTGCTGAGGCACATGGTCACCCCTCCAGGCTGACTTGTAGCTGGGGTGACAGAAGTGCATCAATTCTCTCTCAGTCATCTGTCCTTCCTCTGCCCAAGGCTCAGCACCTGCAGGAAAGTGGCAGAGCAAAAGTTCACATCCACAGTGCCACAGTCTAGCCTGGGAGGCTGGGTTTGTGTAAGACTTTTTTAGTTTGGTTTTTTTTTCGAGTTCTGGGGAAAAGGTTGTGTTTCAGTTTGGAGAGCAGGAATGTGATAAAACACATTTCTAAAGGTAGGAAGGTGATATCTGCTGAGATGAGCAGCAGCTGCCTGGAACAGCAATTACAGACCCTGCAGACGTGTCCTGGGTCTGGGCAGGGGAGCATCCAAGGCACCTGGTTTGCATTTCCTGAGCATGGATCTGTGTGAATGAAAGTGAAGAGTCACTCAGAGGAGGTGATGGGCTGTCTAGAGTGAGAACAGCAGTGATCTCAAGTGTGAAGCAGGGTGATGGGATAGGAACTTGCCTGTATCAAGCCACAAGCAGTTGCCTGATGGACTGAGTCCATCCCCATGGGCACAGGGGTGAGGTGACCAGCTCGGCTGCCCCATGGAGCAGAGCTGTGGCAGACAGCACATGGCTAGGGCTGGACAGCCTTCTCCAGGGCCTTAGGCATGCTGCAGGTTCTACCACAGGGCTCCTGCACATCCCCTGGCACCCAGGGAGGACCTAAGAACCTTCCTGCTCCTTGCAGCCCAGGACTGGTGTCTGTCTGCCCCTGCACTGCAGAAGTTCAGCCTGTGACTTTGCACTGGAGGTGCCATCAGCACAGGTGGGTTCATGGTGATCCCAGTCCACATTTCACAGATCTCTGATGCTGTCATGGGGCAAGAGAGCCTTGGGGGAAGGGGATTCACCAGAAGGATGGATTAAAGGGTTGAACTGGCTTTTTTGTTTTTCACATGAGTGAGCCAAGAAAATACCTCAAGCTCATTTGACTCTCACAGTTTCTTCATAACCTTCTAGCCTTGCCTGCCCCCTCTGTGTCCAATGTCCTAGACCAATGATACTCTTGCAGAAAAAACGTGTTGGAAACCAAGGACTCTCACCAAATATTGAGTCTCAGGGAGTCAACATATTCTAATGAAGCCTGCTTTGGTGATGAGCTCTAGACAAGCTCTGAGCAAGGTTTCACATTTCAGCTTCACGGGTTATTGGGACTGCTGTGATAACTCTGCTTCTGAGCACAAGCAAGCCTGTGTAGGCTCCTCAGATCATTTCCATTCAGACTGACGCCTCCAGCCACCCCCAAAAGCAGAGTTCCACAGCAGCAAAAAGAGCTTTGTAGCCTTGGCTTTAATTAACTCCCTGCAGCAAGAGACACTTTGGCTGTAACGCGCCAGTGGCTTTCAGAGATGCCATTTATCAGCCCCCTAAATGCAATCAGAGCCAGTTTGATCCAATTAGGCAGTAGCAGTACAGGATAGCACCATGCAGGCTGTGTGCAGTGGCACTCAGGACAAGGAAATGCAATGCTGGAAGACTGTAACCTCCCCATCTAGGGTAGAGTGCCATCATCCTTCCATGTGATCCTGTCAATCCCTTTCTGTGATTAAGGTGAAAGTCCTCAAAAAGCACTTCAGTGTCTGCAAAAGGCTGAGCCTGTAACTCTTACATGTCATGTAGACAAGCCTGTTTGTCTCTTCCAACCTTCAAAGGGGTTTACAGTGCCAAGAAATCTCAAAGATCATCCAGATTCTACTCCCTGTCATGGGCAGGGGACACTTTCCACTACACCAGGCTGCTCAAAGCCCAATCCAACCTGGTCTTGAGCATCTTCAGGGATGGGGCAGCCACAACTTCTCTGGGCAACCAGTGCCGGTGTGACCAGTACCAGGCACCCTTTTCCCATCACTATCTGCCATGTAAAAAGGTCTCTCTTGCTCTCTTGATAAGCTCTCTGCAAATAAGCTCTCTTCAAATACTGGAAGGCTGCAATGAGGTCTCCCCAGAGCCTTCCCTTCTCCAGGCTGAACCAGCCCAACTCTCAGTCTGTCTTCCTAAAAGAGAGTCTCCAGCTCTCTGAGCATTTCATGGCCTCCTCTGGATTCACTCCAGCAGGTCCCCATACCTGCCCTTTATGACCTTGAGGACTTACCTGGGGGACAGTTTGTGAGCTGGGGAGGGTTTTATCCTGTCCTGGTTTAGGGCAAATTTGGGAGGAAACCTCCAAAGGGGGTTCCTCTGGAAAGCAAAGCAAACCCAAACGGCCCCTTCCCCCGTCCGGGAAAAA
>VWYO01024975.1:151435-164300 GCA_013400275.1 Rhadina sibilatrix
AAAAAAAAAGAATAATATGAAACAATAAAACCTCTTGCCTCTGTCCATGCCTCAGACAAACGCCGGAGCAAGGATGTGTGGGAGTCAGGCAGATTTCTCAAAACAAACTGCGCTGCTTCATTCTCCCTCTTCACTCCCAAAACCAGTTTTAAAGGTACAGAACTTAATATACAGCACAAACGGAGCAGAGGACTGGGGATACAAGCATCATAAAGTCACCCTAGGACATCTCCTCATCAGCCAAGGCTGCAGTGGGCACACAGGAGGGACTGGAAAGGTCTCGCTGGTGCATGGATTCTCCCTGTCGTGTTTTTTTGATGCTCTGCCAAAGGTGCTCATGGAGGGACCAGTGAAGCTGCTGTTTTCCCCATTCTCTGTGTGCTTTTGTCTGCACAGCTCTTTGCTGGTCTCAGTCTGGATTCTGCCCTTTTGCCAGAGTCCAATCCCTACCATTTTAGGCCAGACTTAAAGGGTCAAACTGTACCCAGAAACACCCAGCATCACCTCAAACAGTGGTGTCATCCCTGAGCATCTGTGGCCACCAAAACTGTCAAACCAAGATTTCCTGCAGCTATTACAATATAGGAAGCCTTGCACTAACTTAGCTAAAGTTGTGCAATTTCCCCCCTTCTTGCAAAAAAGAAATCAGCCACCACAGATCACAGATCTTGCTTCTCTTTGGTTTTGGCCCTGGGAAGCTGACTCCATCATACGTCATTCTTGCAAGCCCATCCTTCCCCAGAGCCACCAGTTTAATGTTTAATTAATTTACATTCCTTTTAAGTGCTTGTGTTTGCTTCAGCAGACAGGCTGTGAGTTATTGCCTGATCTGCCTTTCTGTTCAGGGGGTTACAAAGACCTCATTAAATAGAACACAATATGCAAAATGAAAGGTGACTTACCCATCAAGCAATACTGGAGTTTAGAAGCACCAGACAGCAAGACAAGAGCTCTTACATCACTGCCTGCAAAGCTTTTTGCCCTGAGTTCAGTGTTTACATAAAATTATCATCAAGCCATGAATTTAGCTGAAAACTGACAGTCTGAATGACTGACTCCCCAGCAGTCAGCACAGGAAATAGATCCCATTCAGGCAAGCACCAGCTGAATAGAAAGTCAGTTTTATCCAGACTGATTGATGAGGAGGTGCCAATATCAGGAGCTGTCTGCTTGAGGGATGAGGCACCTTAAAGCAGTGGCTCAGTTTTGATGGATGCCAGAGATCAGATCCTGAGGAGCAGAGCAGATCAGGTGGGATCTGAGCAAGGAGACACTTGGTGCTGCTGGAGATGCACTGGAAGAAGAGCTGAGAGCCAGGAGGCACAGCCAAGGGGCTGGAATTGGGGTTGGGGCTGAGGCTGGGGTTAGACCAGAAGTGTTTCCTGCTGCCTTTGATACATCAGGTGGGGAGTGTACCCAAGAGGATCATTTAGGCTGGGTGCTTCAGCAGAGGTTAAAATCAGATTCACAGTGCCTCAGGAGGGCTGGAGTCATTTTGGCACTGGATGCAGTGGTTCCTGCAGGAGCAAGTGCAGCTGCCAGTGCCTGAGAGATGCTGTGAAGGCACCGGGGCAGTGAAGGCAAACCAGCACAGTGCTGGCATTTGGCAGGAAGAGACAACATTGATTATCAGTCTCTTTTCCCCACTGAGTTGCTGCTTCCCACCAGATAAAACCAGATTTAGCATCCTTGGAACTCCTGGGCTATTGGGCTGCTGTCCTGTTAGCCTGGCCAACCCTGTGCCAGGCCTGCCCCTTCTCTGATGTCCACAAGTCCCCCAAGTGTCCCCTCCTTCCCCTCTGTGCCTGCTTTGTTCCCCTCTGCCCACAGCTCTGGGGACCTGCAATGAGCCTGTGAACCACGGAGCTGCTCTCCCCCTCTCTTCCTTTTCTTTCCCTTTTATATTCCTCTTTTAGCTTTATCAGGCACTCTAATAAAATATATTGTCTCTCCCTATAAACCTTGCCTCCAGAGACTTAACCGCGCTGAGGTTGCTATAACAACAACCGAGCTCTTTGCCAGCAAGAAGCGAAGGAAAAAAGGGGAAACCAAGGGAGAGTTCAGCAGAGAGACCCACCCAGCCCTGCCGGTGCCGCTCTACCCCTGCCAGGGGCAGGATGAAGCAGAAGAGCAGGAAGGAGGGATTAGAGTCCCAAAGGTGCTCGGGGCGTGCTGCAGGACCCTCCCCAGCGAGCACACGGAGCAGATCTCCCCAGGGAATGTTTGCCCCGCTCGGGTGAAAAAGCCACGCACAGAAACACCCCGGCACCGGCTGCTGGGCTGCTCCCAGCACTCACTCACAGAGCAGAATTCCCATTCCAGCCGGGAAGGAGGGAGGTGTCAAGGACTCTGATGGGCATCCCCAGGCACCTGCAGAGGATAAATGGATCGCACATCCTCCCGTGGCTGCAGCTGGCCAGGAAAGGTTTCCCCTGTCCCCGAGCACAGATGCTTAAGCAGCAGGAGAGGGGCTGCCATGGTTCCTTGGGCTGAAAACAGCCAGGGAGGGCTCAGGTAAGGGAGAGGAGGTAGAAATTGCTGGCAAGGGCATGAAAATGTTTATAGAGGATGCTTGTCCCAGGAAGTAGTAACTGAAAAGCATGAAAAAAATGGTAGGAGAGCTCATCTGGAGTAGCTACAGAGGCAGGGACACTCCATCCTTTTCTGTTCTTTCTAACTGATTGCAAATGCCACAGTTGAAGCTCCTCTAACTCCATCAGCCAGGGATTTATTCTAACCAAATCTTAATTTTTCCCTCCCAAGTTATGGATTAGGGGCTCTGAATTGTTAAACATCTGAGGACTGCCAAGAATAGAGAGTTTGTTAAGCACCCTGAGAGCTGGGCATTAAAGAAAGTGAAGTTATTGTTCTCGGATCCACTGCAGAGATGAATATTTATGGCTCAATCTAGTTTTCCAGAGTCTCGTCATTTCTTATGTCAACTGTATTTTATAGAAATGTCCACAGGGAAGGAATTGACTTTTGTCCTGGGCCCAAACCAAACAAGCTCAAGCAGTGATTATTTGGGTTTTGAAACAGTGGGATAATTTAATTTCAACATCTATTGATCTCCTCCTGCACTGGAATCCTATGGTTAAACATCTGCAAGGCAATTAATAGCCTGGAGTACAAATTCATTACAGAGTTATCAATAGATACTGAGTTTTAGACTGAGAAAAAAAGTGTTTTATAATCTGCTTCCTTTGGAGAAAGAAAAAGATGCAACTTCACACAGCTAAAGATACCTCTAAGGCCATGAGGAACTGCTCCCTGTTGTTGGCCAGGTTTGAAAAGCAGATCCATTTCCAGCCCCATGGTTCCCAGTTTGGGACAGGCATGGGGAAATCTTCCAGAAAAATAGCTGGCATTTCCCCCAAAGATCAGATTTTGAAATAATAATTCTAAAAAAATACTGAGGGAAAACCCACTGAGAAAAACAGTGGCAAAGTCTGGCGTTGCTGACCCTGATCCCTTCCCTGGCCTTTATCTGGGGATGAGTTTTGTCAGCCCTTCCCTGGCTGTGCTCCCTCATGGAGGCAGCTGCCTTGGGTGGTGAGCAAAGTGATTCCCATATCAGTTAATTAATTGGTGCAATCTGTTAATGAGGTTTATAATGTACTTTGTGGGCCATCTGGACAAAAGATGATTTCAAGGATGGCTGCAACACGTCCCTGCCTTTTATTAACTGTAATGGTTAAATATGGACTAATTAGGGGGGACACACAAACCAGTTAGAAAGAGCTGGGGCTCTCACTGGTGGATTTATCATCGATGAGCAGGAACTGCAGCTGACAGGGAAATCTCTGCCTTTCTGGGCAGGATGGGGGAATTAACCCATGCTGAGCAGCGTGGCAGACCAGACCATGCAGCGGGCCAAGGGCAAAGCTCAGGGTGCAGGAGCTGCAGCGTGGCAGCAGGACTGCTCCACCTGGCTTCAGACACAGCAGATGCTTCACAATCCTCCCCCTCAGCAGCTGCTCGGGGTCCTCCTGTCAAAACCTGGCCCACACGTCACTGTTGTGGTTGGAAGCCTAAGGCAGAGGGTTGTCAGTTGTTTTGAGCATTGCAGTGCAGTAATGCAATAATCACCAGGTGCCTGGGATATTATTTAAATGTACAAAACAAATAGTACAGAGTGGGGGTGTAAAAAAACAAAATAAGAGATAGACCCAAGCAAACCCAGAGAAATTTCTTACCTCTGGCCCCTGCCCTTGTCTCAGCCCCCAAATAAAGTGATGTTCATCTCACCCCTGTTTGTCAGAGCTCATTTCCCTTGAAAGGAGAATCTGGAAGGGAACCTTCTCAGTCAGTCATGTGCAATGTAAACCCTTTGTGAAAGCACCCATGATCCCCTTTGCAAAGTGACTCCAATGAACACCAAAACAAAATGCTTGCACTCTTAAGGAAGTAAGAGATTAAACAAAGACCAAGAGCTTATAATCATTGCTGCTTTGGAGCAGGAATAATTTACAGTAAAAGACACCTGCCTGATGTGTTGTTTAGCAGTTCTGCAAGTTTTCCCATTTCTCTTTCCTAGACAATGCTTCAAATTTGTTTGTAACCAGAATAATTTGAAAAGACTGGGTTCCTTCTATCTACCTCCTCTTCCAGTGCATAGATTTGCATCCATAGCCTATTTGAGCAGAAATGGCTGCAGAATGATGACAACCCAAATTAACAATTATTTATTGCAGTTGCTATCTGAAACCCTCTGAGCTGAGCAACCTGGCATCCACCAGAAGACATCCCTTCTTGGGACTTGGATATAAAAGTTGTTTGGTTTGGATTTTTAGTCTCCATACAGTCCCCTGCAGAGGAAAAGACTCAGTAACATATTGTCAGATGGGGTCTGGGGATTGGTATTTGTCAGCAGTAAGAATGTGGATGGACCTGAGCCATGGTCCTGAAGCCTTTGGATTGGTGAGATTCCTGCTTCTGGGAGCTCATACCCTCCAGGAACATCAGCTGTGTGATTAACCAGCACCTGCAAGGACTCCAGCAAATACAAGAGTTCCTGCAGCCCTCAGGCTCTGCCTGTCCTCATTCACCAGGCTCCACCACGCAGACTTTTGTTCAGCCTGTGAATGATGAGCTGCAAATACAAATTGCCTTACACCACAACCCTAACGCCTGTTTTTGTACCTCTAATCCTCACCAGGCTTCCTTTTAAAGCAATTGGGATGCTTCATAGGGGGCTTGGTAATTCTTCAAGGGGCGGAGTGATTCAAAATGAGCACCCCTCTGCATGAAAGGAGCACTTCCAGCTGGTCACTGCCTCTTCCCACTGCCCTGAGAACGAATGGTGCTTTATTTACAGGCAGGGCACAAAGCTGAAGGCCCAGGATGAGAGCTGCCAGCTCCAGAGACAGAAATAATATCTGTGATTGACCTAAATGTCCAAGGCAACCGCTGACAGCCTAAACACAGCACAGGAGCAGAGCCTTTAATGAATCAACGGAAGGAAATTTATACCCAAGGCTGCAAGAGAAGTCCTTGGGAAGTAAATCCCCTCAGCCCTTCAGCAGCAATTGCTGGAGGTAGATGACCAGATCTCATCCTGCTGTTACACTGACCTCCCTGAGCATGGCAGAGCTTCTAGACCAAAGCCTCTGACCTGACAATTTGCAAACACCAGAAGATGTCCTGAACTGGCATTTCAGTTCTCAAATTTTGCATGGGCTAGGTCAGAAATATCCTGGGACACAGCACTGGGAGGCTGTGACCCAGCAGGGTGGCCCCAGCAGCTGGGGACAGCAGAGTGGGGAGCTGCCATCATCCAGGGGAGCCCCCAGCTCAGCAAACAGCCCCTGTGAGTGATGAGTGATGCCTGAGCTTCTGATTCCTCAAAAACCTCATGCATGAAGGAGAGAGCCAAACACTGCTGGGAGAATTTTCCTGGAGGCAATTTAGCTCACAGCAATGCAGATCTAGGGGTGTCAGGGACTTTCTAGGCTCACAGAACAACCCTGGAGGTCATTTATTTCCCATATCCTATCCTCATTCCTAGAATCCTTCCCCACACTTGACACAAAGCAGCACACACCCTGACACCCCCAAGCAGAGCAGCCAGAGAACTTCGCTGCATTTGTGAGGTGGAAAAGACCCTGGGGCTGAACAGGGGCCCTCAGACTAAAATATAACCTTGGCTAAGACCTGGTGCTGCATCCTGGGCACGGAGAGCAGCAGGAGACACAAATCCTCCTCGGAGCCCATGGAAGTGTGGCAGTTCTCATTCCCTGTGCTACCAGAGGGAGCTGGTAGGTGTCACCAGCAGTAAGCACAACAGGAGGAAGAGGAGCAGGAATGCTCAGCTCAGATTTCGCTATCAAGCCCTCGCTGCTGGGTCGGGGTGTGCATTTTTGGCACAGCACAACACCGGGGGAAACACAGATATTGCAGCGGCCAGTCTGGGCTCACGGTTCAGTGACGGCCAGAGAGCTGTGGTGTCTTTTGTCTCCTGTTAAGGTTATTGTCCACAAATTTGCTGGTTGTTGAGAGCACAGCTAGAAGTAAAGGAGAGTGGGGATGGGTTCTGATCACCAGCATTAGCCCAGGATAAGCAGGTGTAACAGTTATCTTTCAAATTTTGCAGCAAAATGTGAGTGGCTGCTGACAGAGTAGCTGAGACAGACACTCTCTAATCCAGCCCAGCCTGAGCTCAGAGGAGCTGGCCCATGGCCTGACAGTCACTTCCAGCTGGCCTTAGTCCACCCTGCTACCATGAAGAGGGTCCTGCCTCCACTGTCATAGCTGACCCCTGCTTCCCATCAATACCACAAACCTGATCTGGCTGAAAAGTCTCATCTGATCTTCTTTTCTCCTCCAAAAACGTTGATTTCCTGCTGGCTCCATTAATAATGTCCCAGAATCGCAGATTACTCTGAGTTGGAAGGGACTCAGAAGGATAATCAAGTTCAACCCTTAAATGAAGGCAGCTCCCTGCTCTGTCCCTGCCCTGTACATCCACTGAGGAAAACCCCAGCCCTGGGCACCACAATGTCTGGTCTTCTTTATTCCCATTTTTTTTTCCCCCCCGTGCCATCTCACAAGCTTGGACTTCTGGAGCCTGTGCTCTGAGCTGTGGTTATTGCACACAGCTTCCCCCTCAACCACCCTGACAAGTAATAGAATTATCCTCCTTCCCCAGCTCATCGGCCGGGAGCTCTCCAGCTTTAATGCAACGCTAAATTCTTGCTCCCTGGAAGGAGAAGGGCAAGAAAGGGGGAGACAGAGCAGTGCAGCCACAAACGGGGAGCTGATAAATGCTAATGAATTTATAGGGATTATAGCAATCCTTCAGCCAGAGCCAGGGACCCACATAGCTGCACAGACCCACGTGATCCGCCCGCAAGAAATCACCCAGGAGACAGGAAATTCACCCTGGTGCTCTAATTAATTATGGCTGGCAGCAACAACAAGGAGACAGGGTAAATATTCCACTTGGCTGAAGGTGGACAGACGTGTTGTGACCCCAGTGTGCTGTGACCCCAATATTCTGTGACCCCAATATTCTGTGACCCCAGTGTGCTGTGACCCCAGTGTGCTGTGACCCCAATATTCTGTGACCCCAATATGCTGTGACCCCAGTATTCTGTGACCCCAATATTCTGTGACCCCAGTGTGCTGTGACCCCAATATGCTGTGACCCCCCACACCAGCTTGAAACCTGGGGAGCATTTTGCCCAGGCCAGGCTGAGCCCTGTACCCCCAGCTCCCCAGGGATGATGCTGGGGGGCAGCAGGGGCTGGGAGAGGGCAAGCTGGTGGCAGTAGGCTCCCAGTTAGGATGGTCAGGCTTAGGAATTAATCTTATGGGATGCAGCGGGTCCTGCTCGGCAGAGAACAGGATTTTCCTTCCCAGAGGATGCGGGCGAAAGGCTCTGCCTGCTGCTCTCATGGATTTGGGCAGCAGATGGAGCTCGCTCCGCTGGTCTGAGCAATTCCTCGCATTTCCTCACCTGGAGCTGGGATTTGCCTGCTCTGAGGTTGTGGGTGCCCTGCACCCTGAGGAGCTGCCGGCTCACCCACAGCTGGGGCAGGTGTGCCACACCTGCTGCATCCTCTCAGTTTGGGTAAATCCCGGCCATCTCCACTTTTACCACGTTCCTTGCGGTGTGGTTGTGCTGCCCACTAAGGTCAGAGCATCCCTGCCCCACGAGGCAAGACCTCAAGGAGATTTGGCTCCCAAAACACCTGGCCCAAATGGCAAGCATCAGGTCAGCAGGTTAAAAGCTGAGCTCCCAATGGTCCTACTGAGGTGTCCCACCTGACAGAGGAGCTCTGGTGCTCCGGCCACCTCTCGAGGACAGGAAAGCTGTGGCCATGAGTGATGGATATGGCAGTGCTGGAGGAGCCCTGACCTTCTCCTTTGGCCATGATCTCACTTTACCAGCACTGGGGCTTTGTGTGCCAGGGCATCATAAAATGCCTTGAGCTTAAAGGGCAAGTTAATCTGTTGTCTTTTAACCCATTGAAATGCTCTTTTTTCTTTTTATTTTCACACATTTGCATTAACTTCAAGGTGCGAGAAGTGCAAACTTTTCTCCTTTTCTTTTCTTTTCTTTTCTTTTCTTTTCTTTTCTTTTCTTTTCTTTTCTTTTCTTTTCTTTTCTTTTCTTCTTTTCTTCTCTCTCTTCATCTCTGCTGGTTTTCTCTGGGATAGAATTAAATTGTCTTCCAAGTAGTTTGGATGGTACTCTGCTGTGGATTTGTGACCAGAACTGTGGTGATAGGGGGATGTTGTAGCTATTGCTGAACAGGACTTACACAGAGTCAAGGGCTTTCCTGCTTCTCCCACCTCCTTGTGAGGAGGCTGGGGGTGCACAAGGTGTTGGGAGGGGACACAGCCAGGACAGCTGACCACAGGGGTGACCCAGACCACATGATGTTGTGCTCAGCAATAAAAGCAGTGTGAAGAAGAAGGAAAGAGCAACGTTTGGAGTGATGGCATCTGTCTTCCCAAGTCACTTTTAGGCATGATGGAGCCCAGCTGTCCTGGGGATGTCTCATTCACCTGCCTGCCCATGGGAAGCAGCAGATTAATTCCATATTTTGCTTTACCTGCACACACAGCTTTTGCTGTTAAGCTGTCTTTATCTCAGCCCATGAGTTTCCTCACTTTTACCCTTCCAGTTCTCTCTCCCCCATCCCACTGGGAGGCAGTGAGCAAGTGGCTGTGTGGTGCTGAGCTGCCCCCCGGGGTGAACCCACCTTACCTCACCTTCTTTGGAAAAGAAAAAAAAAACAAACCACAGCCTCCGCTCACACTCTTTTCAGCGTTCCTGAGCAGACAGCTGAGTTTCTCCCACCCCTGCCTGCCCACAAACACCTGCATGAGGAATTCCAGGCCAGCTGCTCCTGAGAGCGGCGCTCCCCCGGGCTCAGGCACGGTTTGGTGGCAGTCCCTGGAAGACGCGGTAGATGGCACTCGGGATATGACATTCCGGGCTTCAAACTTCACTCCTGAAGTTAAACTAAAATTAAAAGCCTGGAAAAGTTCAGGAGAGCTTTAAGCCTCTTAATTTAAATACAGATGCTGAACGTCTGGAAGAAATTCCTGACACTGGAAGCTGCTTTCCCCACCTTGTTCAATAAGAAAGGTGCCATCCCCGAGTTATCAGCACAGGTTGAGTGTGGGATCCCTGAAGCAGTAGGTAACCAAACAGAGATTTGGGGGAGGCAGGTGGAGAAAAGGGCATGGCTGATTTCATTATCACTAATAATAATGAAACCTTCTATCTCTCTCAAAAAAAAAAAAAATCAAATCTCATTGCAGAAAAGACCTGACAGAAAGCTGTGTGGAGGAATGGCATTGGATGTGGGAACTTTCCTGGTGGGTTTCAGTGTTGGCTTGGCCTCAGAGAAGTGCTACATCCCTGACACTTTTCTTTTTTTTTTTTTTTGGCTGGATGAATGGACCCCTCAGCCCCACACAGCCACTGAGGCTCTGCTCTGTGCCCCTGTGGAAATGCAGTGGGAGGCACTGCTGGTCATAGAGACTTGACAAAAAGTAGGCAAATGATGCCTAATTGATTCTTAAATCCTGCTGAGCAGGATTGTGGGTGTACAGAGTCATCTCAGGTGTTGAAACAGCAGGACAGAGATTCACTTGAGTCAGGGTGTAGCTGTTGACTCCAGCAAGAAGCTGTTCCTATTGCAAGGGCTTCTCCAGATATCCTGACTTTTACCTAATTTCTGCCTTTTTTTTTTTTTTTTTTCCCCCACAGGAACTGAAGTGATCTTTGCGTGTTTCCTACAATGTAGGTCAACAGACTCTGTTCTGTATTTTTGGGATACAAGAGTTAAAACTCCTCATAGATACTTCTTAAAATGTGACACTTGAGGATTTTTTTAAAGCAAATAATCTGTTTTTAAATGGAACAAAAGGCAACTATAGTTTTTAGTCTGTTACTAAACTCTTTCATCTCAGGGGAAAAAAAAACAACACGAGAAAAACACTACTATCCTTGTAGCATATTGACTTTTTTCTTTACATTTATTTAGCCTTTCTCTTGCTTGGTGTAACTACAAAATGATAAATACATCAGGCAAAAGGCATAAAATCATCTGATACTAAACTGAGCTCCTCTAAACGTGAATTTTTTCCAGGTAAAGTCCTCCAGGAAGCAAGACAGGGAAAAGTCTCTTTGACTTTGAAGGCTCTCACTTGTTCCTCACTCAGGCTGTATTTGGGGAACATTTTCAGCAATGTCTGGTCTGAGATAGCTTTGAGGTTAGAGGCACCCAAATTCCACTGAAAGGCCATGAGAAAAAAAACCCAGGTGAATTGTTTCTTTGTGGATAAGCAATATCCTGGTTTGGACAGCTTTCCTTGGATTCCAGAAGCAGAGGAGAGATGCTGAGAAACCATAGGACCTGCATGCTCACACCTTTCCTGGCACTGGTGTCTTTGATGCTCCAGCCACCTGAGACCTTTGCGTGTGTGGTTTTCACAGAGCTGTCCAGCAGAACCACTCATTGATGCCTTTTTGCGGGATCCACCAAGAAAAAAAAAGCCACATTTCTGCACCTCCATCTGAAACACGAGCTGCCAAGTCACAGGGAGAGCAGAGCAGAGCAGCAGCCTTGCTGAAGGGTTATGCACAGGTCCTTCAGGTCCATGCATGCCTCAGCAGGTCTGAGGGAGGCCGGGTTATGAACGTCTGCTCCTCACAACACCTCTCCCTGCGTGGCAGTGGCAAAGGCAAGAACAGGACATTTCATATTCTGCAGGTTGAGTCCTACTTCAGCGAGCCAGGTGTGAGAAACCTGATATTCAGCGAGCTGGGGAACTGGTGTTTCCCCCCTAATGGGATTCCGGCTGTCGTTAATCCTTCACTGAGATGTGTGCTTCCAGAAGAAGGCGTGTGCAATCAGCAAGACTGATGTGCTGGTTTCTGGATGAGCTATGTTCAGTTGCCATGGTGTGGAGGGCCCTGCTGGGCTGATTCGCTCTGCAGAGCCAGATCAAGGAGCCATCCCCAGCCCAGAGGTTGTGTGGGGAAGGCACACATTCCCTCAGCCTTTGTCTGGGGGATGGAGGCACAGGCAGAGAAGGTGAATGGCCAGAAATGCTGTGCTGAAGAGGGCTCTTCAGTGGCACTACATGGAGATGTCCCACTTTCTGATTCATTTCTGATATGCAGGGTTTAGAAAATTGAGATCCCCGGAAGGAAGAAGTATTATTGAGTATTATTGGGTGTTTTCCCCCTACTGGGCAAAAACTACATTGAAATTCTTCCTGTGCAGCTGGTCAGGACAAGAAGAGCCAGTCAGTGTGTGAATGGGGATGGGACTGTGGCTCATTGCTGACCTCATGCTGTATCCCATTGTCCCAGGAGGGCCCAAGCAGGATTTGGCACCCGTGCGTGGCCTGGCACAAACCCAGCAGGTTCCTTTGTGTACCCTACACCTTTGTCCCTCTCCTGCTGTGTGACTCAGCCTCATCTCTGTGGAGCAGTTCAGCTCTTGGAGCTGGAGTGAAGGCTGCTGGTGGAAACCCAGAGGTAAAAGCCATGTCCAGCTGTCACTCAGGTTGCATCCCTCCAGGCTGCACCCATGTAGGATCCCAAATCTCACATTTGGCCACGGTGGTGAGCCTGCTGCCATAGGCAAGGTCAGAGGGGAGGCTGGTAGCTTTTGATATCCCCTCCTATTTTCTTTCTGAGCCTTGATTTACTGACAAAATGCTTTCTGGGGTCGTTTTGCTGAAGACAAAGCTGTCCACAGGGATGCAAGCTCTCCAAGACCAGCCTAGCTGGAGAAGAGGGATCCTCCTGAGTGGGAGGAGGGGAAATAACTGGGTTGGGATCTGCCTGGGAGCATGGGGCACTTTGTCAGGCGGCTGCAAGGGCTGGAGAAGTTGCTGGGTGTTGCTCAGTGGGTGTCTCTGCTTTTTTCCCCTGTATAAAACTGCAGAGTCTTAGGGAATGCAGGTAACGTTCAAAGAGCAGAAAGATTTGCAGTGGCAGAAATCTGCTTCACATCCCTTTTATACACATCAGCCTTCTCACAGGGGTTGTTAAGACCTCCCAAAAGCTTCTGTACAGCAGAGTAGCTGCTGAAAAAGCACTGATATCCAGGAGGGTGACATTTGCACTGAGACGTGCTTACCTCTTCATTGTGTACCAGAGCAGAGAATAACTAAATCAAACCCACAGCAAAATTCCCAGTCCCAGGTACACCATGATCAAGGGAAATTTAGGGGCTTGCTGCACTTCAAATAAGACAACAAATCTGCATATGCTCTATAAAAGTCCTGAATAAAACACAATAATCTGCTGAAATTCTCCTCCAGCACTCTTGCATTTCAGCCACCACATCAGCAAATATTTAACAAGCCTGGGGAAGAAAAAAAAAAAAAAAAA
>VWYO01024975.1:164321-181575 GCA_013400275.1 Rhadina sibilatrix
AAAAAAAAAAAGAAGAAAAGAAAAATTAATAGGATTTTAAAAACATCTTTAAAGTACTTAAAGAGCAGCTTACAATCAATTAAAGACCTCATAAACACGAGAACATAAACAATATCAAAAATTTTCTGCACATTATAAAATGATTTGCCATAGAGTGGTTTGCGTGAAGAGATTAGATATGCTTGGCAGCATAAAACATTATTCTGTAAAGGCATTATGTTTCAGCAAATACACCACGCTAATTGTATTAGAGGAAGTTCAGGTGAAGCATAATTCCTGGATTAGAAAATTGAAGACACTGGTTAAACAATATGTGTTGGTCAGGCTGCTTGAAATTTGCTGGCAGGTCTGAAACGGGATTTTTTTTTTTTTTACATTGATTGAATTACTGATATTTGTTTGGTTTGTTTTTTAAGGGTACTAAAATTCTGAGCCAATATAATGGAATATATTGCCCATATGAAAGCAGAAAAAAAAAATTGTTCTTATTTCAGCTATTTAAAAAATCCTACTAATTATAGAGTCGGAAACAATTCATAGCGTCGCTGCTATTCTAAAAACATTTTCCCATTGGCAAACTCTTTTAAATCTACTTAAAAATTCCTCAGACCTGAAAATAATTAACACTCTGGAGCGGACTTATGTGGGGCACAAACACCACAGCCATCCAGAGGACATTTTTGGCCAACAGTGGGTATGAGCCACAGCTCAGAGCCAAGGTCAGGCAATGCATCGTCTGTATCAGAGAATTTTTCAAGCAGTGGCGTGTGGCACTTCACTCGTGTGCAGAGCAGGTGTTTGCATGTGCTGGCACTCACCCTTAGTGCTTTTAGGTGAGCCAGCCTTAGCAAACTACTTTTTAAATAAAACCTCTACTTTGTCCACCCACCTATACGGTGACTTCGTCTCGAACTTTCTCAGACGGGAAATAAAAATAAAGTAAAATAAATTCTACACGTAAATCTAAATAAAATCAATAATAGATCTACAGGGTGAAATAATTTCTTTTTGTTAAGTTAGGAACCGACTGTAGGAGCTGTGGGATGCAAAGAAGAAATTCATTAGGGTTCCCTCACCCTTATATTTCGACAGAGACCACAAGCACAAAGAAAACTTCTCACTGCAAAAAATTCTCAGACTTCGTCTTGTCAAAATGATCCTGAGCTGGTTTTGTATGACAGGGACCCACAATAAATAAAAAAATAAGATCAAACACAAGAAAGAGAAGAAAAATGGCAGTCACCCTGGGAGGAAGCTTCCTAGCGTATGATAAATTGGAAAATGGACATACAGAACACGCTGACATACATTTTTAATGGCCCAATTGCTCAATTAATTCTTTCCCTTTTCCCTTTTTAATGTGAAAATCGTCATAATTCCTCCCAGATTAGTATAGATACAGGCCGACAGTCTCTCCTGCTCAAGGTATTTGCAGGACATAATTCATTCATAAAGCCGTAATGCACTCATCTATCATCTGAAATATTTCTTTTTTTTTTTTTTTTTTTTCTTTTCTTTTCCTTTTCCTTTCCCTCTCTCCCATTTGTGCTTGGGGCTCTCGCTGAGTCTCTGGGCACTGATGTATTAGCTGGCATATGCAAGCTATGAATTATCAACTGAAAGGAGTCAATTATCCACTCTAAAAATGAGTGTCTGGGCACCAATAGCCTGAGGGGCCTTTTTTGTATTTACGAAATGATTTCATGGCAAGTAGAGGTGTGTGTGGAAGGGAGATTGAGGGGGGGTAGGGGGAGAAAGGAAAGGCTTTTTTTTATTTTTCTCCCTTCCTTTTTTTCCTTGTGTCCACCCCGAGAAAAAAAAAAAAAAATTAAAATGAAATAAAAAGAACATTTTGAACTTTTAACGCAGTAATCCATTTTTACGAGCAGCGACTTTCAGCAGCGGTTTCAGCTGGCTGGGAAGGAGCCTCGCCTGGTGGCCATGTTGCCTGGGCTTCTCCTCCTCTATCTGGTCTCAGCCAAGCCTTCAATCAAACCCGGAGCCCTGGCTGACTTCAGCTGCTAATAGACTGGATAGGAAATGGGATATTGGATAGTTTCTTGGTCCCCAGTCTCCGGCCGTGCGCCTTGTCATCTCCGCAGACATTGATTTCTCCCGCTCTCCCCTCCCGCCCCCTGCTCTGCTCAGGGGCTGCGGCCCACCAAGAGGTAACTCCACAGCAGCAAACCCCGAGCTGAGTTATGCTTAGGGAAATGAGGTCATTAGATGGAATTACAGCGGGTTTTGATAGCTCGGTAATAGGTTTTAATGATGGAATTTAACATAGGACCCCCACTAGGGACAAGGCTGATATACATCCAGACAGGTCACTTAATAAACCTCCTCTCAGCACTTGAGTTGAGGAATTTAGGAGGCTCTGAAAACACAGCCCCTCTTAACCAAGCTAATACATCACTGGCAAGTGGTCTCTTTGGAAGGCTCTTTATTATTATTTTTGATGGGTTTGATTGACTTAAAACATGATGTTCCTTTAAATATGCACATTCATTTTGCCAGATGCATTTTTGAGGAGGGTCCTTTCAGGCAGCAGATGTTTTCCTTAGATGTGAACAGACTGTTGTGCTCTTGGATGCTAAAGAGCCCATCTGATGGTGTGGTAAATTGTTTGGAAGTTTGAAGAGCTTAGCCGGCCTTTTATGCATTTGTTACTGACAGGTAAATTGCAGGTTAAGTGCAAAAGCAGCATTAGCTGAGGAGTCCTGGCTTCCACAAATCTACCTTGGCCTCTAATCTGAATACAAAAGGAAGGAAGGAATTAAATTTGACCCCTCGAATATGCTGTTTGCTCAATCCTAGACTTACTTAGTAAGCTCCTTTAAGGTGCTTTCTGTTTGTTCTGGCCTCATCTCAAGCAGGTACAAGAATGCCCACAAAAGAGGACACTTTACAGGTAGCAGAGTGGATCAAAGGCAGAGCCACTACTTTGTGCGTCCCAACAATGCCAAAGGGGCAGGCTTGAGGCTCTCCTGGAGGACAGACAGTTCATTCAATTCCTTCTCCAAAGGCTGTAACACCACGGTGGCTGCTGCAGGTCTGAGCACAGGAGTCCCATGAGGGCCACCAAACCTCATGGAATCACAGAAGGGTGTGTGTTGGAAGGGACATTAAACATCACCTTGTTCCACCCCCCTGCCATGGTCAGGGACACTTTCCACCAGTCCAGGTTGCTCAGGGCCCCATCCAACTGCTCCAGGGATGAGGCCTCCATGACTTCCCTGGGTGGCCTGTGCCAGGGCCTCACCCTCGTCACAGCCAAGATTTTCTTCCTAAGCAAGGGGAGCAGAGGGTGAAGCTGTTGAGCTGTGGCAATGACAGACTTATGGATCAGTCCTTCCTTGTTTGTTTTTGAACCTGAGCTAAAAACCCCCAGCCAGCAGCAAAGTCCTGCATACGCTGCAAAAGGAGGTCCCCAAATAGGAGAGCTGAGAAGAACGGGTCTGCTAAGTGGGGACAGTCTGCTGGGACAGCAAAGATGGAGGTTTTATTGACTGCTCCACAGGCACCTCTGTCTAATATGGATTGCTGTCCTGAGAAAGCAGCAAGGTGATCTCCCTACATGGTCTTCATATTTTATGGGAAATGAGAGAGGCTATTCCAGAAGGTTCTCTAGAGTCAAAGTAAATATCTATGCATCAATGTCAATGAGAAATGTGTCCTTCATGGTGTTTTGATGTCCAATTCATGGACATTCAATGTCCAACTCATTCCAAGGCATCCTTGACAACCAAGGAGGACGGTTTGATAAAAACTGTGGTGAAATGATCCAAACTCACCTTGAAGAGTGTCCACACTTCACTAGTGGAAAATTGGTTTATGGTTAGCTGCCAAAGGGTCCCACCACTTAGAACCATACTCTTCTTGCCTGGCAGTGCTACCATCTCCCAAAGGCAGCTCAAGAGTCTTTTTTAATGTCTGTGTTACAAGCAAGCCAAAGACTCAAATATCTTCTGGGGGCACCAGCCTGGAGAGCCCAGGCCAAGAACCTGTGGTGCTTCCCCTCAGCATGCTGTGGGCTGGTGTAGCAGAGGTGCAGATCCCAAAACAATTGCTCAGAGGAGAAGCTGACAAGCTCTGCTCATGGGCAGTCAGCGGATCCAGGAGCAGAAGACCAGGACTGTCCCCACTGCTCTTCTCCAGCCTTCAGTAATCCCAACCACAAGAGGATGACGAGTGCTTTCACGGGTGTTTTGAATAAACCAAATTTTGCTCTGTCTCTCTTGCTGTTACCTCCTGCTAGCAACCCTCCCCCCCAACCACAGAGACTCTGATCTTCTCTGCAGTCCAACCTTTTTCTTCTTTTTTCCCTCTTTTCTCGAACAAAGGTGTCATAAGTGATTTGCCAGCTCAGATGATATTTGCTCCAAGTGTGAACTATGTGGGCTGTGGAAAGCTGTCTGTTTAATTTTGAAATCCCTGATGAAGCTAAGAAACAAGGCCTGGAACAAAGAAGAAACTGCCACTTTTTGGCAAGAGTGTGCTGATTTACAAAGGGCATCCTTCAATTATTTAAGGAGCAGTCAGCAGTGCCATAACTTTAAGTATGAATCAAGTGGCATGACTGAAAAATTTGTCACAGTGTGTTAGATCAATGGTAATTACCTTACTGACATGAGTACTGTTATTATTTTACAGGGCTGCAAACAGGATCATGGACGTGAGGAAACACAAACTGCACTGTGATCAATACTCTCTGAAATATGACTCTCCGCGGCCCAAAATGGAGTTTTCGAGCCAGGCAAACCATTATAGCCTGATTCTCTCTCCCTGCCTTTAGATGGATACCCTGAAGTAAAACACAGCAGCAATTGGTCAACTGGTTTCTGGCTTTGAACAGGCAAATAGTCACTTATTATTTTTAAGGATAACTGTGCGCAAATAAAAAGTCTGTGCAACCAAACTCTGGGTGAGAAGAGAGCTATGGAGGGGGCGTGGGGAAGGAGGGCTCCGGTTCGTGCTGTGCCTGTCGTTTAAAACCTGGGACTAATCTGCTGCAGCACACACTTGGCATCAAAGGTTTTCAGGTTTCAAAGGGTTGTGGAACTCCTGATCACTTGGCATCACAGCTGGGACTTGTGCGTGTACCTGGCACAGCCACCTGCCACACAAGGTGTGTACAGAACCATCTGTAAAACCCCTGGAACATGCTGGGACTCTGCAGCTTGTTGGGGATATTCTCTCCAGACAAATTCTAGTAGTAGGGATGGACTTGCCAAGCCTGTGTGAGAACTTGCCCAGATGTGAAGGAGATGAAGAGGGATTGGCTAGAGACAAAAGGGGTTGCATTAAGGCAAGGGGATGGCTGGGCAAACACGGCTCCAGGGAGGAGAAGGGGTTGAATGAAAGGAAGGGAGAGATTTGCTTGACCTCTGAAGAGTGAGTCATTGTCTGTAACTGAGAAAGGAGCTCACTGAGAGCTCAGCTCTGGAGGTGAGATGGGGAACACAGCTTCGGCCATAGCTTGAAAATGTCCCAAATGCTGTGATGAGGCACTCCCAGAGAGAAGAGAGAACAACCAAGACCAGTGGCAGATCAGAGCTGAATAGGTAATGTGAAAGTCAAACACCTGGAGACAGCCAAGTGTCTATGAAGCACTCTGTGAAGAGCTGGAGGAAGGGAAGGCCAGTGGTGAAGGTCATCAACAGCACAGGGGAACGCTGCATCTAATCCAGGGCTTTGAAGAGCAACCCTCACCCTAAAACATGAGCATAGGGGAGTCTGATAACACATAAAGATGCAATACTCCCAGTTTCAGCACTGTTTAGAAATCGAAGAGTAAACTGGTGAAGGACACAAGGAGAGACTTGGTCTCATGCTGCCCAACATCCTAACAATCACCTACAGGGCAACAAAAGATGAGAAAATAGAGAGGGTTTCTTGGGACTATCTGGATTTCTGGCATTCCTATTGTTCTTTGGATGCTGTTAGGAAATCTTGGTCTTTATAGCAGGAAGACTAGGGCATGCCTTTGGGTTATTTAGTGTTGCTTTGTCATCTTATGTTCTTGTTAAATTTCAGAGTTCCATAAGGAATGAACTGGGTACAGGAAAGTTTCATGTCATTAATGGTTTACCCATTTTTCTGTGTATGTGTTGAGAAGATGAAACAGTTGAATGGCACATGATGCTAGGACACTGTCTGATGAGAAACAAATATTGAGGGCAGAAGGAAGCAGCAAAAATGAGCAGTGCCTCTTGTGAGGTGAATAGTTCAGAAGTGGCTATGTATTATTTTGGAAAGGGTCACAAATTAAGGTGCAAATTCATGTACACCTTAAGTTGTGACCTCATAAAAATGATCAATGGTTAATGGTGCAGATAACAGGATTCATAAGGGAAATTTATTGGCCACTTTTGTGAAATAAATATATTTATACCATACCAGTGGGAAATAAAAACACATCAATAAATCATATGATATCTACAACTATACTAATAGCATGAGTAGCTGTTATAACCAACATTTTTAGACCTGCAGACACCCCCTCTGGCATGGCACAAATATAATACATATTAGCAGCAAAATGTGGTTCAGTTGGAGACAGACATGTATATCCCACTTGTGAGTTATCTAGGCAGGCACCCCTCATGAATTATGGTCCCTCCTCAAAATATGAGCCATAGAACAGCAAAATAGATACTCCACAACCATATAAAATGGGTCAAAAAGCACAGTGGCAGAGCAGGCTTGTAATCATAGAATCACTGAATATCTCGAGTTGGAAGGCATCCGTAAGGATCGTTGAGTCGAACTCCCATCAAGCCCAACAGTTGCACTTTTCTGTTCAAAGCAAGGAGCACTCTTCCGCTGCTTGCTCTAAGCAGCAGCAGATCTGGGCAACAATGCCCATTTCACTGCTGGATTTGTATTCTTTGGGGTTTTTTTCAGCTGACTAGGATAAAATTCAAGGAAAAATCTTGCCTGCTGTCCCACAAAAACACGCCCTGGCTGTGTCGGACTCTCCTGTGGTGTCAGGGACTTGAAGTTTCTGCTTCCTGGGAGTTCTCAAACAATTTTCCCATGTTCCAAGGAACTGCAAGGTTTGCCTGACCTTGCCTTTAGCTTTGACAGGGTCTCCCAAAAGAGATGTTCCCATTACAGGAGCAAACCTGAGCTTGCCCTGCTGGCTGCACCCACGAGCCTGAAGTCCAGCAAGGGCAGGTTGCACAGCCAAGCCTCCTACACAAACCCCATTCTCTGGTTTCACTTTGCAACTTCAGCTTCTTCAATGGCTTGTCCACAGAGCCTTCATGAGGTTCCCACCCCACCTTAAAGCTCCTGATTCTCAACTCAGCCTTGTTTCATTGCAGTTCTCTGGCTTAGACCCCTCAGCTGAGAGGTAAAAATGTGCAGTACCAAGTGGCTCCTACAGGGCACCTCCTAAGCAAAACTCTGCTGAAATCCATGCCAAAAAATAAAAATAAAAAAAACCCCCTTGGCTTCAGCAGACTCTGGAACAGACACATTTGGAGAGCTCAGGTGTCCGATGCCACATTGCTGTATCTCTCCCCAGCACCAATTTGCTTGGAATCAGGTCAAATCAAATACTTCTTAGGGCTATCTGCATTTTCCAGAGAGCACCAGCTTCTGCCATGGTGGCAACAAATTCAGGCTGTAATGTGACGTGTAGCAATATGCTGCATTGGCAGGGTGGAGACAGGCAGAATAATAAAAAAAAAAAAAACAACAAACAACCCCAAATATAGCCAAAACTGTTGGTTTGCACAAATTTGGGAGGCAATTATTCAAACACCAGCATGGCCGAGTTTATGAAGGGGAAAAAAAAGTCTCTTTTCCACTAGCAGAGAATAATAAATTGTTCTTGTGGGTTTTTTGTGTATTTTCAGCTAAGCTGCCTCCTTTAAAAAAAGTAGTTATGAATTTGCTTTCCAAATGTATTTTTCATTGTGTATTTTATCATCTCTAGTCTAATAAAATTTTCTTTAGAAACAACACATTATTGTGTCAGAAGGGGAGGAGGATAAGAACACACCAGGGAACCTTTCAAAAATGTTTAAGTATTAATTTATTTCATGATGAATTTTCCACTGTCATTTTCTTAATAGCATGCACATGAAATAATCATGTCTTAAAATGCTCCGTAATTGAAGGACATTTTCATTTCCTGATTACTGAGGGAATCCTTCTTTGAACCTTTATGACTAAATGATGTAAGCACCAGGATTTCTTTCTTTTTTTTTTTTTTTTTTTTTTTCCCCCACCTTTTAATTTATGTATTCCTTCCCTCTGCCAGTCTGTCGAGACAGTTTCATTCAGTGATAATTTTCACAGGCGTGGCTCTCTCCTTTCAGATGAGAACAAATCCTGGTACGTACCTCACTGGTGCAGAGTGAGGGCACAGTGGGAGCTGCCTCTCCTACTGACTGTACTTTGGTTTACAGGCGATTTTGAGGTCACTTACAGGTAGGCTGGTTACAGGGGCAGCCTCAACTGACGGATTTTGGCTGATGTCGGCAAAAATTCTGCCTTGTCCTGATGGGATCTTCATGGTCGTTGTGGAACCTCCACGGAGCTGTGCATGTCAGGGGCCAGTCCAGGAGTCTGAGCCGGGTCAGAGCCACTTTTCTCAGACTATTTCATTTCTCTGTTCCCCAAACACTGGCCCGGGTGGCTCTCAGCTAGCCCAGGCACACTCATGGAACCAAAGACAGGGGCCACTGTGAAGCTCTGAGCTGAAAATGCTGAACACAACCCCCTGTACCATGTCCCCCCTCCCTCCCCAGGGGCTAAGGGCCCAACCCAAAACCCTGGAAGCCCCTTGGTACCCACAGGTCTCCCAGGCTTTGGGAAGTGGATGACCATCATGAGAGGTGAAACTGAGTCCCCACTCGGGCAGCAGCAGCACTGGCAGTGCTGGTGGGAGGCTTTGCAAGCCCCTAGCTCAGAGGTTTTCCCCAGCCAGACCCCTGCCCATCTCAAGGCTTGGCCCCCGCCCCCATCAAGCTCCCTGCACCCTGAATTCACCTCTCCCCCCTCTCCCCTCGCACCAGCGCGAGAGGAGGAAAGACGAGGGGCTGGCGAGGCAGAGGAAGCACCGCTCGCCATGAAGAAAAGGAAGATTTATTAGTGTTTATCCAGAAATACCAGCTAGCCTGCTGCTGATCCAAGTGAGCCCAGCAGGCTGCAGATTGGGGATTTGCAGCCGGCCCGTTCCGTGCCAGCCCATCCATCACGGCCGGGCGGGCGGAGCGGGGCCCGGGCGCCCCGGGGGGCTGCCAGGGGCCGGGGGTGGCCCAGGCGGAGCCGCCCCCCGGGGCCGGTCCCCAGGGCTTGTGCCCCTCCAGCATCCTCAGCCGCCGCCTCTCGCCCCCCCGCCCCGCGTTCCCTCGNGGCATCTCTGATGTGTGTCTCTCTTTGCTACAGGAGTCATTTGCAAAGTCATAAATTTCAATTTCCGCCCCTGTTGTATTATTACCTGGGTCTCAAACAAGTTTTACATTCATTTATTCCCAAATAGAAATGCAATTTCCCCAGCAAATGATACCTAGCTAGAACTCCATTTGTGTTCCACCAAGAAGACTTATTTTCTTCTTTATATATTTCCCTTCCTTTTTTTTTTTTTTTTTTTTAAACACCAGGTTTTAAAATTGCCTAATGANTTTTAACACCTTTATTCTCATGTCACCCTTTGGGATGGTCCTTCCCAATCCCATCCCCTCCCTCGAGGCCACATAAAGGAGGCAAGGCATTTTACTTTCTGTCCCAAGCATCTCACCTAAGGTTTCTGGTGTTCAGGAGCTGAAAGATGGGATTTGGGATGTACATTTTTGTTTGTGAATAACAAAAAATGGTGGAGTTGGGGAGAAATAAATAGGATGATGGACAGCTGTGCGTCTCAGGGTTGCTGGCAGAGCAAATACTCAAAAATATTTTTTTGAAGCCTCATCTCAAGTGGAGGCAGCATTTACATCAGGACATCACCTAAACGTTTGTGCCTAGCCCCTAAATCCAGTGAGAACAATAAAATGGAAAGAAACCTTTCACACTGTAAAAATGACAAAATCCAGTGTTGGGAAAATTTAGCAAGAAGGAGACAAGGTGGATAGTTGTACAAAAATTCCATGGCTTCTGGAAACTGATCCTCCCACCAGGATAGAATGAGTTTCACACTGGTTTTTTGATCCAGCCACAGTTATTTAAGTACAGGTCAACAGAAATGCAAAATGAAATTTTAAATGAAAAAAAAACATCCCCAGCTGGCTCCGGCCCGCACCGCACAAATCATTTTTCTCTCCCGGACTCGCTGAAGCAAGCGAGACGTGTCAGTGCCTGATGAAACCCCATTTTCACTGATTAGCTCCCTTAAAAATATTTCATTTGTCAGTGCCAAGATTTAAGTACTTCCCACTTGCAGGCAGCCGAGTGTGTCTTGTTGACTATGTAGCACGGCCATTTACATAGGCAGTGACAACGCTAANTTGCTTATCTATAAGGCTCCTTCTTTTGTCTTCTTTGGGCCATGTTCTCACAGTCCAGAGCAGAAGTCACAGAGCACTGGGAACTGGTGGTGGCAATGTCTGGAGGAATTGGGTGATCCTAGAGGTAAAAGGGGGAGATGAGGGTCCCACGGGGAGCAGATGACAGCTGCTGCTTGTATTTGGTGTGTGCAGGCCCTTAGCCAGCTCTTGTGGGTGGGCTGTTAATGTCAGCTCTGGAAGGAAGAGTTACGTGTTGCAGCTTTAGGAGAACAAACTCAGAACTGTAAAACAGGGTGGATTTAAAGAGGGTATTACCTGTGGGACTGATTAGCTGGACATGAATGGAACCAGAGGGGTGGAGAACCTGCTGGGAACACTGTAAGTGGGTCTCTGCTGTGAATGTCAAGCTTCTGGACAGGAACTTACACTGCACAGTCTCTGCCTGTCTTGTTGGAAGAAGGAAGATTGCTGTCTCCACAATATAATCCACACAACTCCTTTGAGACTTTGGGGGGTGGTCTCTGGAGGGATTATTCAAGATTGTTGTTAGAGACCATATCCCAGTTTTGAGCTCTGTTTTCTGCCCCTGAACAGACCAGGAAACTCAGCTGTGTACCCTGGACAGCTACACCAGCTGTGTGAGGGCTCTTACAGGGTGCAGCACCCAGCTCAAGGGATGCTCCAGACCTTCATGCAACAAGTCCTAGTGTGGCAATTCCTAACTTCACCCTGAGGCAATTGGTTCCTGGGCTTGATTGAGATGCCACTTATATGACTTTGAAGTCACTCCACTGATGTCAGGACATTCCCCTGGAGTTATTTCAGCACAAACAAAGGCCACATCTGGCTTATTCAGAATATTCCCTGTGGATGAGTGACTTGCTGAGGCAGTCTGACTTTCCTGCTAGTGCCAAGGTAGTGGTTTGGCTGTGAATTTGCCTTTGGCTCTGGCTCTGCTTCCTGCAACCCACCAGCTCAGCAAACTTGTATAAGAGCAAAACTTGTTTACTGAAGACTTTCTGAAGCAAGTCTTATTCAGCTTTTATTTTTCCCCTATTCATCCCACATTTCTCACACAGCTGAAAGTAAGCACAAGAAATACCCAAGCTGAGATCCCACCACATTGACTTTTTGACTGATTGTGCAAGACCTAAGTGGCACTCAGTGCCACTGCCCATACAAACACCACCTACCTATCCTTAGGAAGAGAATAAAGAAAATCAGCCATCCTTTTAACTTCCCATCTTCCAGCACTAGATTTCCCATCCCGAGATTAAGAGGCTAGAAATACTAAAAGATAAAGGCCAAGGAGATTCCTTTCATTGGCTCATTGGCGTCCTGACATCTCTGCTGAAAACAGAGTGCTCTGATAGAGGAGAACAGAAAATGCCCAAGCCAACACAGCAGGGGTCTGAAAACCAATATAGTCTTATGGCTTTTGGCATGTTGCAAGTGACATAGTCAGGCACTTCCCTAATACAGGATAATATTGCTCTGTCTGCAGGAACATGTCGGGGAAACATTGCATTTAGTGCTGAATTGGCTTCATGCTGGCTCAGCCTGGAGAGGTAAATCTGCACGGGGGGATCTCCACCTCAGGTGCTGTAAAGGGGCTCAGGTTACGTGAGGATTTAGCTGTGGAGAAGATCTTTGGCTTTTCAGAGACGAAGCTGCCCTTGCTGCATTCATGTGGAACGTTGATGAAGAAGGTGGAAAGAGGAGGTGAGCCTTGCAGATGGCAGGAACACCTTTTATTATACTAATTTTAACTTTATCTGCCTGCTAAGGTGTAATTTTCTTCAGCAATATCAACTCAGCACACAAACAGGCTACCCTCATTCTGCAAGCCAGTCTCATTTGACATTTCTGTGATTTGTTTGAATTTTCTGAGCACAGTTGTGTGTGAAGGACTAAACAGCCTCAAAAAAAGGCTGGAACAGGGAATAAACAGGGTTAATGTATAGTGTATTTGCATCTCTGTCTCTGCCTGCAGGACATCAGTCCAAAACAGGCCTTCTGGAAAGTTCTGGAGCTAATCTTCAGGAGTGAGATTTCCACATGTAGGGCATGTGGACTGACCTCATTCCCACCATCCCAAAAAGGGAGCAGAAGAATGGGGCCAGAATTCATCTTCTCCCCAGGTACCAGTGACCTACCACAGGCAAAGTGCTTCAGGCAGCATAAAGAATATTTGTTTTGTGCAACAGCCCATGCTTCTCTTCTGGTGTAACTGCTTCCATCTTTTCTTTGAAGACATAGGAGAGGTTCACTAATAAAACCCCCTTTAGCAAAGCCTTGAGCAGCCTGAGCTCCTGCTCTGACTCCTTTACTCCTTGGTGACTCTGTTGCCCGCAGCACAAGGAGCCTGGCAGACACTGTACAAATAAATACAATGTGTGTGTTTACAAATAAGTACAGTGGGTGTAGATACTGGACTAGACCAAGGTGGCCATGCACTGCATGGGCAGGGTGGATATCCCTGCCATGAGACTGATTCATTCATCTGGCAAGAAATACCAAAAAAAAAAAAATCAACAGCAAACCCCAAACCCATCAGCCCCATCTTCACCACTGGCCCTACCTTGTATCTGAAATATTTCAGAAGGCCCAGAGCAGTAACTCTTTTCCCACTTGTCTCCTGACCTTGCCCCAGCCTCTACTGGAGTAGTGAGCACAGTGTTGGTCCATCCTTCACCTCCCCTCTTCAATGCCCCTGGCCATTTTGGTGGTGCAGCCATCACACCACTGTGCAGAGATCACTGGTAGGGCCAAAGGCTGCAGTGCTGCTGAGAGAAAGTCAAAGCGAGCTCAGCTCTCAGCTGCTCTGCTCATCATCCTCTTCAGCAGCCAGGATGCAGCATCCCGCTGGCAAAGCCACACACACCTCCTGAAAAACCTTGTTGCAGCACACAGAGGATTTGAGGCTACCCTCAGAGAATTCAAGGTAGGGGGGACCCCAGAGTTCGGAGAAGAAGAGGCTCCATCCCTCATGTCACCCACAGGGCAGGGAGCTTTGCAGTCTGTGTGGGAGGAGGGGCTGTAGCTTTCATGTGGCTTTGTACCTATTTGCTTGTCCGTTTGTTTTCAAACTCCCTTAGAAGTCATGATGTTTAGTGTGACACATTTATTTACTAAGCTAGTAACCACAAAAATGAGCTGTGTGGCAGCTCCATTGAGCGCAATGCTAATAATCGACAGGGCAGTCCAGATGGTGAAATAGAGGTGAACAGAATGGATTTTGCCAGATATTAAACTTGACCACAGATGGAGGTGGCTATTTTTATTAGTAAGCTCTGAAGGGGAAGTGCCATGCACCCACATTTACACTGCTATAACACTTTTGGTTTTACCTTCTATGAATCTTATTTTCCTTCCATAGATCTGAAAGGGCTTTATAAAGAAATTGCACCGAGGAGCAGAAGCCACGTTGCTTAACTCCTGGATTGATCTGCAATCTGTTGAACAACATCTCTCAAACACTTCAGCCTTCTTATCTTTCTTGGATCTTGTTGACTTTCTTTCAGTGATGCCTTGGAGTGTGGCTACCTGGAACAGAGGGCTAGACAAGGTTAAGAGAACAAAAGCAGGTATTTATTAAAGGCCTCAGGAGGTACTCCTTGGGCAGTCAGAGGCTTCCAGGAGGCTACACCTGAGATGGACAACGGTCGTGAATTTTTCAGACAGATATAGGTTTGGTTCATTTGCACATCAGGGTTAATCCTCCAATTACAGCTTCAGGTAATGAAGTCATATACCCCCCAGTTTGCTCCCAAACCAGCTCACTTTTGTTTATACTTTTTAGGGCCTGAAACAGTAAAGTGTCCTTGAGTTTCAGGCCTAGGGAGGAATTGTTTTGTCTGAACAAAGTGGGAGAACAGTAGCTGACAGGCTGTGGGGTTTTAGAGTTACACACTAAAGCAGAATAGGGTCTGAAAAAGGTAAAAGCTAAATCCTAAGGCATCAACAGGACAGTCTGAATTACAGGTAAATGTTAGGATTTTGCACTGAGAGACGATCCAGGTCCTAAAGGCTTTGGTGAAACATTTAGATAGGCAGATGAAGGGAAAGTTTGGAAAAACTATGTTAGGCTGCATTTGTTATGCTCAAGGTTTCCATGGGTTCACACTCTAGGCCTGTATCACTTTAATCTCATCTCTCTAAGAATTTGGAATTTGACCTTGGCACAAACAAAACCAGAAATCAGCCTAGAGGTGAGCATCCATCCATTTGACAAGGAGGAAAACAGACCCTGTGGGCAGTGCCACCCTCAAGGGGGCAGAGAGGCTGTCCTGGGGAAAATGCAGAGCTGCTGTCCCTGCCAGCCACTGCATCATCCCAGAGACTCTTTGCCTGAGCCAGCTCCATGCTGTTGGTTGGTGCTGGTTTGGCCACTCTCACAGCCACGACCTTGCTCCATGGCTGGGAAAGTGGAAACCTCTCATGAGACATTCCTGTTAGCACAGCCTTGGCTACAGCTTCATGCTTTTCCTTCTCACAAGTATCTTTGAATGTGATGTTGCTGGGATATTCAGGAAATGGCATCTTCTGGTGTCCCCACAAGGCTAAAGGGCCATATTCCCTCCTTCTCCTCCTCCATTCCATGTTCTCCATTCCTAATCCCTGCTGAAATACCCTTTTTTGTTCCAATGACCAAGTAGACCTGCTCCCCATGAGTGCTCCAACCTCACCGGGGCACGATGCAACCACCAAAGGAGCAAGTCCCTCTGCCATCCACAGACATGGCTTCACCAGCACCACTTTTGGCACAGAAGTCATTAGTCTGGCCACTGACAGCACTGAGAGATCTCAAGGCATCCCATGTGAAAATTACAAAGTAGCTGCCCATGGCAAGGAAGTTAAAATAAGGTTGGATGGAGCCCTTGAAAATTATAAGAACTGAGATTTAGCTGATCTCCACTAAATCCCTGTTGGATCTGGGGAGATGTTATTTCCTTCTTCTATTTTTTTTTTTTTTTTTTTACTTCCTTTAAGCTTAAAACCAAAAATAAATGCTTTCTCTTCTTTTGCTCCCCCTCCTCCTGAAATCCATAATGTTATAATTAAAATGTCATTGTGAGACCACTCAATATTTATCAAGAGTTGGATGCTGGCAGGTACAGTTTGGGATCCAGATCCAAAGCTAGCATAAACTGGTAGAGCTAATGGGGGTTGCCTAATTTACACCAGAAAACAATTTGGCCTGGGGTTTCACATTTTCTTGTCCATCCCTGAATATATAAATGCTGGATCAAAACTGTGTTTTCAAGACGTTTCCTGTGAGTATTAATTTGAACAAGAGCAATCAAAAAATCCCTGGTATTTCATGCAGGCTGCATAGCTGCAGTTTCCCACTGCAGGAGGGCAGTACGGTTTCATTTGCAGCATCTGTCCTTTTGAAATGGAAGAATAATACTTGTCTTCATCTGGTTTTATTTATCTTACTGCTGTTGTCAGCCAACACTTGCAGATTGTGGCTCACCATTTATTGTTCACCCAACCATTCCACTTAGGCAAAACGCCTCTTAATATGCTCCGTAAAGAAACTTTACCCATTTGGCTCGTGGTGCTGTTAATTTGCATATCATTACAATCTCATTAGATTTATGGCTCTGATCGAATACTTCCACCACCCTGTTACTCTGTGCTGGAAATCTACAGGCTTTGTTAATGCTCTGTATCTCTGAAATGCCTCTTTTCTTTCTGTTCTGCTTCTTTTATTTTTTTTTTTTCCCCTTTTATTATCAGAAGGATTTGTGCAGAAATGCATATTCAAGGCTAGGGAAGTCAGCATTGTATGCTTATGGGGACAGGAAAAAGATAAAAGAACCAGAAAAGACAGACAAGAATATGTGTCCAGTGATGGTGTGTGGCCCCTTTGAGTTGCAATTTAGAAAAGCACCAGCCACATGTAAATTTAATCTCCAGGCCCTCATTTGTCTTTAGGCTTAATCCTTCTTCCAGAGATGAACCACACCAAAGGTAATATTTTTGGCTCAGGTATCCTTGAAAAAAAAATAAGACTACAAAAGGGCAGTGGCTGCCACCTCAATGCAAACATGTTCCATGCTCATGCCAGCCAAGCTTGGCAGCCAATATTCCCACTAGTGAGCATGTGCTCTTATTTAAAATATTTGCACTCATTTAATTCTTCATGTCTCTGGTGATCACATACAAGTGATTCACACTGCACACTCAGTCCCTGAAGAGCCTGTGATGATCATAATTCAAACAGATCTATTACCTTTTAGCTTTCCAAATGTAATTATAATCCAATTAATTAGGTACTCTCAGTTGATTCTGGGTTTCTTCCTCCAATCTCAGTCTATTGCTGTATGAAACTGACGGCTGTGAGTGCTTAAGATCATTCTCCATTAGTGCTCATTCTGCAGGAGAGGTTAATGACAAAGTCAGGCAGGTATTTGGCAGTCAGTGGCAGGAAGCATTTTCTTTACATGATACTCAAATTTTGCATGCCATTCCAACTTTCTGTTATTTGATTCAGTTCTCTTTTTAGCGTGAAATGCTCTCTCCAGGAGTTGCAATGGGTTAAGAAGAGAGAAAGAAAGGGAAAAAAAGGCTGTTCCACTGAGCAGCATCAGTTGCTTAACAAAACTCTGTCCCTATTAACAGTGCCTCAAAGACAGAAGCAGCTCCAAGCTCCATGGGAAGAGCAGCATGTGGAATATCAGGTGAGGGCACAGCAAAGCAGGAGATGGTTTCCACTGTAGCTAGAAGGAAGGAATTAGCTCTCATCCCACCTGGGAAGGTGATCCAATTAAAGTAACCAGGAGATTAAA
>VWYO01024975.1:181626-207473 GCA_013400275.1 Rhadina sibilatrix
TTAAATGAAAAAGTATAGGAAAAAAGGTGTTAAAAGCTTTCTTTCCTTCCTTTGCCTTCTATATCAAAGGTTAGAGGCAGCCTTGCCAAAATCCAGGATAAACCCAAAGTGAAGGTCCAGGGCTGGTGTGGCCATGGGGAGGTAACCTTTCTCCTCAAAACCAGGCTGGTCACAAGCACCTACCCTCAGCCACAGAGGGTGAATTGTCCCTGGGAAAGCTCCCTCCAGGTCCCTCATCTCGCCAGGTCCTGGACAAGCCTTGGAAACACCTCACTCAACAACTCCAGCCGCTGCATCAGGGCCTTGCATCTCACAGACCCAGCCTCAGCCAGAGCCCAGGAGAAGGGAATGTCTGCATGGAGCCATCCCTCCATGGGCTGACATGGTCCAACCCTGCAGCTACATAAATGCACATCTGTAACCTTCCCCAGCCTCAGCCAGAGCCCAGGAGAAGGGAATGTCTGCATGGAGCCATCCCTCCATGGGCTGACATGGTCCAACCCTGCAGCTACATAAATGCACATCTGTAACCTTCCCCAGCCTCAGCCAGAGCCCAGGAGAAGGGAATGTCTGCATGGAGCCATCCCTCCATGGGCTGACATGGTCCAACCCTGCAGCTACATAAATGCACATCTGTAACCTTCCCCAGCCTCAGCAACGTGTCTGCAGCCTTTGAGCCCTTGGGAATGGGTCATGCAGCAGCATTTAGGCATAAATAGTGTGTGAATATGAAAGGAGGAACCATGCATCAGCTCAGCTCTGCCTGTGACGTTGGACAGGTCACTTTATCCCTAATGCTGTACCCATGTTCTCAGTTATCAGAGGGACTCTGAGTTTCACCTGAAATTTCTGAAGGCTTTCAAAACAGAAATTATGAGCATTAGAATGCTCTGGATTTCATTGAGAAAGCTCAGTAAGATCACTTACTAATTATAAGTGTACATCATGTACAAACCTCAATCCATCCACAACTTCTGGCTATATCAAGTTTTTAACTGGTGGTCCTGAGCTAAAATCAAGGATGCATTCCAGGCTGTACCTGCATGTAAGAGAACACCTGAATGCAGGAAATCTTACTTATAAATCAAACCATGAGGAACAGAGGAAGAAATTTCTAAGTAGAACACTCTTTATAAAAACTCTTCTCTTCTCTTCTCTTCTCTTCTCTTCTCTTCTCTTCTCTTCTCTTCTCTTCTCTTCTCTTCTCTTCTCTTCTCTTCCCTTCTCTTCGTCTTTTTTCATGTCTCATCTTTTCTTTCCAACTCTTGTCTTCTTTTCTCTTCTTTTTTTTCCTTTCTTTTTTTTCCTTTTCCCTTTCATCTTCAAAAATGCTGCACAAAAGACCTTTAAAAAGTGGGTGGAGGAGGAGGGCAGCAAGAGATAGCTCTGAGGTACATTTCAATCTGCATGGTTCAGGAAGGAAGGCATTTTCAATCTCCTCTCTATCATTTTCGATATCATTAATCCTGAACACTCCATTTTCCATGCTCGCCCGCCCAGGCCCGGAGAGTGAGCGACACATAAAGTGACACATATTCATCACTTGGCACTCAGTGCTGTGAAGGCTGTAATATAATATTAGTGTTGTGTTATCACTGTGTCTCTCTCGCCAGCCCTGGCTGCGGCGACGGTAGATGACATGAATCGATCACCTGTGACATTTTTGATTTGGTGTCACTTTCCCCATTTCTGCCATTTGTTTTGGCAGTTAAGAAGTAATTGTGTGACATTAGCATGGAAAGACTCACTTTCCCAACCCCTCTTCTCAAGCAGGAAGAGGGGGATGAATCTCTTTTGTCTTGTTCCGTGGGTTCAGAGAGGCTTGCGAGAGATATGGTGTTTGCTCCAATCTCACTCCCAGCTGGCCCCTTAAAGCCAGCAGGGGATGCAATGTCTGAGCCAGGGGTGCAGAATGCAGGCCAGCTGCTCTCCTGAAGTGGGGAGCACAGTGGGAGAAGGAGGCATTATAAGACAAAAACAAGCCATGGGACCCTGCTCTGCTGGAGGTTTCCCCAGGAGATTTTGGGTATATCTCATTCTGTCCTCACTGGGGCTGAGACACCAGCTCCCCAGGGGCTGCTGCTCACTGAAGAGGATCCCCACTCAGGTCAGGCCTGGGGGCTTTGCTCCACTGGAGTCAGAGCACCTCATTCCTCCAGCTGTAGATGTGCTCCCTGCAAGTGAACAACATTAGTGGTCAGGTCAGGTAAAACAACTCATTTGCACTGCAGCCCTGGAATCTCCAATACCATCACACCTTGGTCATTCCAGCATCAGCTTCCCCCTCATATGTACTCAGCCATGGGAAGTCACTGGTCACTCAAATGTCATTCCCTGCTCTCTCAAATGTCATAAAGGTGTCAGGCAAAGGCAAAAGATGAAGGCATAAACCATCAGAGTGCTGGGAATGGGCTCCTGAAAACAGGAACACGCTGTGGTTGTCTCTCCAGATTTTAACCAATTAGTTATTAGCTGAGACCACTACTAAGGGATAAAATGGGCTGGCAATGGGAGGCTTTGCTTTGACATCTGGAAATTCCCAGTGCAGGGAAGAACCATACTTTGGTGCTGAATCAAGTGAGCTGGGCTCACAGCAGCACCTTTACAATGATGGTTTTTAGAAGTTAATCTTTTGCACCAAATCCTTAATTTTTTTTGTCAGGCAAAACCACAGGCAGAGAAGCCACAATGTCAGCCAGTAAAACATTAAGAATCCCGGCATTTTAATGCATTTTGTCACAGCAGGTAGGGTGGATGTTAATACCCACACACCAGGGACCAGAAGCATTTGGTTAATTTAGGAAATGCTTTCCCTGAAGGGAGAAATTTTTTGTAACTGTCCGCTGGGAGCTTTCTTACAACTTCTGCTAAAGCAGCTTGCAGTGGCCACAGTCAGAGACAAAAGCCTGATCTGGTCCCGGGTGACAGCTTCACGCTGGTGAGCTCCCAGTGCCCTGGGTCCCTCTCTGCTCCCCGGGGAGGCTGGGGCTGCACCGTGGCAATTTCACACTCCGCTGCTTTTCAGCTGCTGGGGCAGAAGCTGAGGGTGGAGGCCAGAGGACATCAAGTGTTGGGGAAACCCCTGGCTGGTCCCCCTCCCCACCCCAGGGCTTCGGTGATAACCCCCTCCCCGCAGGAGCCTCCTGCCAGCTGGGCCCGTTAACCCAGTCAGGAGACAAATTGTTCCACGTGTCAATTTTCCATTTAAAATGCAAACTAGATTTGACAGAGTAAACTGAATAAAGATTTGGATCGGATAATCCAGTAAAAGCTAATTACTAAAACAAAATGAGACACTGAGACGCAATCTCCCTCCTCCCCTCTCTAACGAGGTTCATTTGATGAGTTCTCTGCCTCGAGTATTAGCACTTTCTACCAAGAAACACAAGCTATTAACTCCTTTTAACAATTTATGATGTTCAATAAACTGATTAGGAGCCCATGGTACATAATTTAAAACCATTTGGATGTCCTATGGCCATTAAAGAGAAAGCAATGAGTCTGAACCACCCTGCTAATTATAGGTCTTGATGACTCCTGATTAGAAATCCTAATTAGGTGTCCTGACTAAATCTTTTCTTGTTTTTAAATTTATTGTCTTCATCTCCTCACCTTGTTTACCAGATGATTTAGGAAAGTTAAAAGCAGACCTTCCCTAAACTAAAAATTCATTAGACAAACAGAGAAAGGTTGAGAGCATCACCAATAAAAATGCCTTAGCACAAGCTCCTAAATATTCTGAGTTTGGTTTTATTCTGAAGTATAAAGCTAGTTATAGAGTTTGGTGGCCTGTCTTTCTTTCTGTCTTTTATAATTCAATTTACTGCATTACTGAAAAGTCCCAATAAGCAAAATGTCAAAAATTGCTTCTCATTCCCCCTCTTATTCATCCAATGTGAAGCTTCCCTAGAAGACAAAGAAAAAAATAAATATTTTTACTCTTGGTGCAAACTATAAACATTTTTTTCCTTGGAGTTTTGATTTTCTTTTAGTGGTTATATTTTTTGCTGACTCAAATGACCATTTTTTTCATATTAATTTTCAAAATCAGTTCCACTGTGACAAAATTATTTGGAAACCTATAACCAAAATTGTATTTCTGTTGCAAAGTTTAGGAGTAACCGTAATCTGAATTTGGCAGCTCAGTTTTTGTGTCCATCCTCTCCAAGCCTAATTTTGTGCACTGGGATGATCTGCAGGGAAGGAAGCACCAGTGGCACAGAGGTACAATGCAGAAAGAAACTAAAAATGGTTTTGTCCTTCCACAAAGTCCAGCTAAAACCTGTTTTTCAAGGATTCTGGGCAAACAGAAAGTCGGTGCCACCGAGTAGGGAAAAGCAGACAACCCAATACCTTTGGAAAGGTTCATTAATGGATAATCCTCCTCCTTCCCAAAAATCTGTCCTTCATTTCTGCTCTAAATTTATCTGCTTTATCTTCTAACCACTGGGCTTTGTTCAGCTTTTGTCTGCTGGATTAAAAAGCTCTCTGCTACCAGAACTCTGCTTCCTGGGAAAGTATTTATAGATGAAAATCAAGTCACCATTTAACCTTCTCTTTGTTAACTCAAACAGATGAACTTAATCTAGCTGGAACACTTTTGTGCAATAGCAGAGTGATGAGTGTGGGTGATGATATCCTCCTTAGCATTCAAAAACAGATCTTTTAGGAAAAGCAGAGGCTTTTCCTAAAATTTCAAGCTACGGAGTACCAAAATAAAAACAACAATGGTTTTCCTGTGACAATATCTCCAATGACCAGAAAATAGCAAGGGTACCTCAACATTTCCAGCCAACCAGGGAGCTGGATCCCAGTCCTATCTCAATCCACCCCTCTGCAAACACAGTGTGGGACCAGGGATGTGTTTATCCTATCCTCCTGGGGTGGAGAAGCCCAAATTTAACACAGATGAGGTTGATCTCATGGGACTACGAGAAGACAGGACTGGGCATCTGGTACCTCAGAGCCCAAGGAGATATCCTGTGCTCAGATGCTAGATAAACCACTGAAGCATTAAATTATTTGATAAACACTGGACAGTAGGACAGCAAACACAAGATAGCAACTTTGCTGGACTGGTCATTTTCTTTAACTCCTGGCAAGGAATCTGTTGGTTGTAGGTACAGATAGATACAAGTGTTCATGGAAACACCATACAGAACCCTTGTCAGTATAAATTTGACAGCCTGATGGAAAAACATAGATCCACCCTCTGGGAAAACTGTTGATCAATCAAAAATTTTTGCAGTCACTGAAAATTTTGTGCTTACGCTTGCATTTTCTTAAAAACAATTGACAGCTGACAAAGAAGCAAAGTTTTTACGGCAAGAATAAAAAGTTTTAAACTGGGAGGAAGTACTTCAAGTTTGAAAAGAAAAAAAGGAAGGCACGTAAAGAGGGACTGAGAAGAGCTATTGTGGGAGAGAAACAGCTGTGAGAAAGGTTGGCATTTACAAAAATTTCACATCAAATGTGCACTGCCTGCACACTAGGCCTGATGTGAGCCACCCCACATCTCCTTTCCAAATGACAACAGTCCTCCTCATGGATCCACACCTCATGGCAAGAAGCAACAGCCTGTACCTGGTGACAACCAGCAGAATGGCCACCCCAAATGCAGCCCAGGAGAAGGCTGGTGAGAGCCAAAGGCCTGTTGTTTGTGTTGGTTTGACGTGTCAGCCAACAGCGTCTTCCTCCCTGCCTTGTAAATACCATCACAGCACAACTGGGAAGTCAAAATCTTCTTTTAGGATATGATGTTCCATCCTGTACAAAGCCATCACGTGAGTTTTAATCTGAAACTTTGCCCTTTAGTTGTTTGACATGATTTTCACTTTCAATAATACTTACTTAGCATGCAAAAGCCATAGGTGTTATCAGCATGATCTCTTTTTTGGGTGATCCACACGGGGAATATGTGACCTTTAACTCTTTTTAATACCCAGCAGAAAGAGGCTGCCTTTCTCCCAGTGAGCTGAGCTCTTCATTTGTTATCTCAATCTGGGATTTAGCAGGATTCAAAGCTGATTAGTTTGGGAAGCATATGGGCGATGAAAGACATTTTATGTAATGGGCTTACACGTCCCATTTGGTAAACAAGCAACCACACTGTTCACTCTGAAGAGTTAATATTTTCATGCTTTTTATTTTTAGAATAGAGTTTTTCCACAGTGGAGATTTTCTCACTCAAGGTGCTGTGGGACTCCAACCAATCCATCTCTCCAGGCAAAGCAGCATCAAAGAGATTTTCCTTTCTTTGGTAGCAAGAAACAAAAGAGTTACATTTGGAACAATGGCCAGTTATGAATTACTGAAATTAAAAGTTCCTGTCTTCCCTTTTTATCAATTTATTAAGCAGTTTGACAAAACTGATACGATTTCCTACTCTGATGTTCCTCCAAATCTATACTTTCTTAGAGAAAAAAAAATACCCAACAAAAACATCCCTCTTGATTTAGATTCTAGACTTGATGATTGCAATAGAAATAATTTAGTATTGATGGCAAATTGACAAGCTCAGTTCTCTTAATCATCTGGAGGGCAAAGTCCCTTACAACCAGTAAGGCTGGGGGCATATTTCTAAAACAATCCTATTCCTTAGTTCCTAGCCTTGTCTTTTAACAGGTGTGGGTGTGACTTTTGTTCTCTGTAAAACACCAGGGTCAAGGTGACGAGTGCAGAATCACTGAGATGTGTGTGGAACAATTGCTCATTCAGACACATGATTTATGAAGTATCTGACTAATGTGGTCATGGGAGCCTGAGAGGAAGGCAAGGAAGCTGGTTAAGAAGCACTTAGCTCCCCTCTCCAGGCCCACATTTGCATCCCATACCCACAGTAGCATTCATCTCACTTGATGGGGGCTGTTTACAATTTAGGCATCTCATTTAAGCCAGTAGTCAAAGCTCCTTCTCTCAATGGGGAGATCAGCAGCTGCAGATGATGATTCATTCCTCCTCTGTCAGGCACTATCACCTACAGACACCCTATCCCACAGTCCTGGCAAATGCCTAGACACCTGGTTTCTAAACAGACGAGACAAAACCCCAAGTACCCGTTTAACCTTGGGCCCACACACATCTGACATTCACATTTCCATGCAGCTCAGCTCACCATGGTTTATCTGAGATGGGACAGGACAAGGAGGGCTGACCTCACACCAGGATTTTTTTTGCCACTCACCCAGCCTTCCAACACACCCCTGAGACCAGCCCCTTCTGAGACATCACTAAGGACAATGGCTCCATGTCCAGGTGGAGGTTGGTGACCAGTGATGTCCCTCAGAGCTGTGCCATGGGACTGGCACTCTTTAATGTGACACAGACACAGTGACACTGAGCACACCCTAGCAGGGTGACACCAAGCTGAGTGGGTGTGTTGACGCTCCTGAAGGATGGGATGTCCCCCAGAGGGACTTGGACTAACTTGAGAAGTGGGCCCAGGGGAAACTGATGAAGTTCAACAAGTCCAAGGCACAGGGGCTGCACCTGAGTCAGGGCAATCCCAGACATGGGAGAAGATGTCATTGAGAGCAGCCCTGTGGGAAAAGGCTTTTCATCTCATGGATGAAAAGCTAAGCATGATCCAGTGATGCATTCTTGCAGCCCAAAAGGCTGTCCCAGCCTTTCTACCTGTCACTGGGATGATGCTGGCATGGAGATATTGACTGTTACTGCCAGGTACTGAAATCACCAGGCTACACCCTTTGCCTCTGATTATAGCAAGGGAGAAATTGCCCTTGCTATAGCTACTACAGAATAGGAATAATGGCCTTTAATTAGCAATCAGAGCTGAACTCTTCTTGCCTGAAAAATGACCATTGTTTTTAATTATACTCCCAGGGCACTATCTTGCCATCCTGGTCCCCAACTCTACCACTGCCACAAAAACAACAAAAACAACAAAAGATCCAAGCATGTCCCATTCTCTGCATGCAGCTCAGCAGCTCTCCCTGTCATATTCTTCATCTCCAACAAGTTCTGATTTTTTTTTTTTTTTGACATACCTAAGATGAATATTCAAGGTTTTAGCCCAATTTACACATCTGTAATCCGGCAGTGAGAATAAAAGGTTGTCAGACAAAATAAATGTGTGTCTCAAGGTCAGACCAGGTTGAAACCGATAATGGTGCTTAACAGCCTCTGCCATGCTTCTGCAATGATCAGCATTGCTCTAATTGACAAATTAGCTGTCCATATGGGCTCAGAGGCAATCATACATCCATAAATCCCAATAAATACAAACATAATCTGATCTAAGTTGGATCAGCCAAATAAGTTAAAGCAAGATTTAACACCTTAAAGGATTGCATGTAAGGAAAATCACTGTTAGACAAGATTCATGCAGCCATATGGTCACAACAGAGGCCACCAGGGCTCATCCCCACTCTAGCTCTCCCTGTCTGCTGCCAAACTCTGCTGGAACCAGGCACAGACCGACCAGGCTGTGCTTGCCAGGGGCCAATGGGATGGGGGTCCCTCCCCCAGAAATTTGCATGGGAGGTTGCTTTTGGGCAGGAGAAGAGCCAGCTCTGGATTTGCTGCTGCTTTCCCCAGTGGGCTGGCAGTGTCCAGGGGTGGCTGGAGCCTCGTGGTTCCATGGGCAGCACTGTTGGTAGGGGACTAACTGAGGGGAGCAGCAAAGCTGGATGAACCTTGAGATTATCCGTGTTTGTTTCCTCTTGTCCGCAGGCAGATGGGGCTGTTCTGCCCACTGCACTGGGCTCTGAGGGATGCCCATGGAAGCTCTTGTGTTGCTGTAGTCACAGCTTCCCATGATTTCCTGAAAAAGAGATCAGTGCAATCAGCCAGTGTGTGTGTGTGTGTCCATCTGTGTTCTTCTCTGCTCCTTCCCCTCTTTCCCGCCCCAAAATCTCTTCTGAATTCCTTGCAGTGTCAACCACTGAGGTCTCCAAGAGGTGCTTTTCCTAGACAGCTGGGAAGTTCCTGAAAATTTCTGGAATACAGGTAGCCTGGTAGAGCAAAAGGACTTTGGAAGTTCTTGCAGGAGAGAGAGACTGGGACTGTACTCAACACCCCAGACTGTAGGAAGGGTGTAGCAGACCACGCAGCTGAGTGGCACAGCAGTGATCTCACCTCCTAAACAGGCTTCAGAGTTCATGGTGTAACAGGGGCTCCCAGCACTAGCAGGTCCAGGCAGATTCCTAAAGCCTCATCCAGGTCTCTATCCCAGAAGAAGCAAGGCTGCTGGCTACCCTTTGGTAGGACCAAAATGTGTAGTTCCCCTGAAAGCTGAGGATGTTGCTGAAGGCATTGAGAAGAACATCAAACCTTTTATGGTAACAAAACCTTTCTGCACACTTATCCTGGCTGTTCTTTGAAAAACAGCTTGGCTTTTTCCAAGGACACCATCAAAGCCTCCCAGTTTTTATTGCTTTGTCTCTCCCACTCAGGATAACCTCCTGGTGCTGTCAGGGGCCCTGAAGTGCTGGGAGCTTATTCATAGCCTAGAGACTTGGGGGGTCTGGCCTCAGGGACAAGATGGAAAAATGGACCTTGAGTTCTCCCAGGGAAGGGTGTAGCAGACTGAGACTGTGTGATGTAATCTTCAACCCCTCTCACTGGGGAGAAGGATGGATATTAAAGACAACAGCTGTAATGAGTTCCCCCACTTGGGTAGGAAATGGAGATGCCAGGGTACACTGCACAAGTTGAAACCTTGGGTCTTCCTCAGGCCAGATTCAGCTCAAATCAGCTTCAGCAGGAGAACATCCCCTACCCACCTCACCTCCTCCTGTGGGCATTTCCTGCCAGTTTGTCCCCTGTCTCACGGGACAACAGAAACTTTGACATCGACTGCTTTGCAGACTTTGGAGTCACTGTGGACAGAAATGCAGGAGGTGGGATGGGAGAGAGAAACACAGGCATATAGATCAAAATAAAAAACAGTGAAAGAAGGGTGACAGAAGGTTCCTGGCTATAAGTCTGTCCTTCAATAAGTTGTGCCTAAACAGCCTTAGGGGCTGAACTTCTTGGTGTCAACCTCCTGACTTCAATTGACTTTGGACTGGGTTCTGAATTAAGCAGTAAATCACAATGCTCATCCTAGGCACTGGATGGGTGATGCAAGAGTTAGACAATGATTTATGAGGGATCTGACCCTGGGCCAGTATGCTCACCTTGAAAATAGAGCCTTCACCTTTCTGGACTGTCTTGTGAAAAGAAACTGAAGTCTCCAGCTTTTCTGCCAGAACGGTTCTGCAGAGGACTTTATCAGCAAAAAGAAGTTATCAGAAACATTTGTCGACTGGTGCAGACAGTTTTGGAAGTTCTTTTTTGCCTGCTCAAAAAAGACTCCCAACTGTCCAATGGGTTAAGTGGAGATTCACTACTCCACTCTGCCACCTTTCCTTTGACATGCACACAAACACCACTGTGTGCTATCCACTCATCAAAATTCATCAAGATTTACACTCTGTCAAACCTGAACTCAAATGATTAAACTATTTTTACACCATTTTTAACTTAGATGTCTTGATTGCAAGCTCATTATTTAAGCCTTTCAAAGGGATGGAAACAAAATTATGTAAGGTTCAGGGAATTCTTTGTGTTCCTTGTGCTCATATGTTTCTGGGAAGGCCTCTGAAATTGCACTTGTATATCTGCAAAGTGGCAGAGACAGCAAATAAAGGATGTTTGTTCACTGTCTCTTCCAGTACAAGAAGTAGACATAATCTAATGACACTAACAAACAGGGATCCAAACTAAACACAGTCAGAGCTTGTAAATACATTAAGGAACTGCACAGTCAGTGATGGCTTGGATGTTAAGATTTTATTTTACTTCAAAATGCAACTGAACAAATTTATGAAGGAAAAAGAGATGTTCCATTCCAGGATACCACTGCTGGCTCTCTAGGTCTAAACAACAAAGTGACAGAGAGTATTCTGGAGTGTTCCCCGTTCTTCCACGTACCCTCCCTTTTGGGCAGTTTCAGAAATAGGGTCAACACTGTTTCCAGCAGGTGTTTGGCCTGATACTGTACATCCACTCCAGTGCATCTAGATCCTCTTGTTCCTGGGGAAATCCCACAACAGGGTTGGTTGTTCTGCCGAGGTCCATTCAGTGGCAAAAAGTCTCCTCATACGCTTCCAAGGTGCCTGCACACAGGGGCTTCTCCTGGATACAGCCACAACTCAACAGCTGCTATTGGGTAACCCTGTAGCTCTCTTCTGTTGCTTACTGCTTGCATCCAATAGGGTCATTCCAGTGCAGCAGCTTCCTATATTTTGCTATTAGATTAAGGGATTATTGATGATGATTCCCTAAGCAAACACAGACTGCAGCTCTCCTAGCAACAGGCTGATAAACCTTGGTTCCATGTTTTAATTCCTCAAATTCCATTAGAAGATGTTCTTACAGGTTAAGGCATAATATGTTTGTTTTTCCAGCTCTAATGAGGATTATTAAGTCCAGGGGATGCAGTAAATATGTTTGTCATTAGCAGCCTTTATATATACTTTCCCAGGCTCACTATCAGAAATTTCCTACCCTTTTGATCTTTCAGTCTAAAAGAGAAACACTAAGACAAGAAATGAAAAAATGAATCCGTGTATGTATGTCCAGGCACATATAAGGCTCTTTTTCCCTAGACTTTTCTTTTTTCTCTGTTTCCATGTGGGGCAAATTCGTTGTCAGATGGAGTTTGAAGGCCTAGTCTATGACTCTCATTGACAAAAATGGGCTTTAGCTGAGGCTGCCTGAGAATACAAAGAAAGAGAGCTCTGCAGTTCATGGGGTGGAAGATGAGAACAGAAAAAGTAGCAAAGAGACATAGGGCAAGGGCACAAAGAGGCACACAGAGACAAGACAAAGCTATGAGGTTTAAGCAAGGCTTCAAGTTTGCCTATCATACACATCTCTTATGAAATGACCCATTTAAATTACCCATTAGCTAATCCTCCCAGCCACTTTCAGGCTTTCAGTGAGCATTAGGGGAGAGCACTGTATGGAGAGATGAGAAGCCTGGACCTCAGCCCAGGTAGAAATCCCCCTTAAATCAGATCAATCTCAGGTTGAACTGAGCGCCTTTGGAACATGGTGGATATTTTTGTTGTTGCAAGAAGGCTTTAGGAAATAACACTGGAAACATCCTCCTGGCAGAAGGGCTCCAAGTCCTTTAATACCATGGGGGAGCCCACTAGGATCAGTAGGCAAAACAGGTTAAAAGCCAGAGCCAGGAATGCTGGCCCTCTGTTGGTCTGGATGCTTTGAACACCTCCAGCTACAGCAAAAGAAGGTGAGAGATGCTACGGTGGCAGAGCTGTGGTTGGGGAAACACCCTCCAAAAACATCTGGAGGCAGCTCTCCACAAAGCATGGCCTTGCTATGAGAGCAGACTTCATTTGGTAGCTGTCCCACACATTCACTTCAGTCAGTCCCACCCCTGAGCTCAGGTGAGATACAAACCCAGGTCCCCATTTGTAGGTAAGGGTGGGCAGAAGCCAGATCTACACAGAGCCCAGCTGCAGGCACAGCAAATACTGAGGGATCTCCTGGCAGAGAGGGGGAATGGGACTCTTCCTCATCTTCTTGGTCAGGATCAGTCCTCTGCACACATGGACAGCAGCCTGGGCTGCTCACTGCAAACACACCCTCTAACACACCTTCTAAGACAAAGGTTTCATTGTAGGCCATCTATATTTTCATGTCATGGCTTCTGTATTTCTCTTCTGACCACAGAGAAATGGGGAAGGGGCAAGGGACAAGAAAAAAATATAAAGCCCATAGGGACTGTAAGTAATAAAAGGCTGTAGCAGATTTGTCACACTATTTCACTTCTTATTAAATTGAATGGTCTCAGTAGAGAGACACATAAAAGAAAACACAGATTCAAATACCTCTGAACCTGGAAATACTTGGAGATAGCTCTAATTCTTCTTTTATCATCATTATATCTACTAAGGGAAGAGATATATTTTTTTAATTCACATCCCAAATTATTTCTGAAATACTTATGTTAAACAAACACAGCTGTTTCAAAACAAGTTTTGATTTTCTACAACAATCTTTTCACATTGTCCCTATTAATCCTATTTAAAAAATAAAATGTTCCAGAATACATATTTTATTGCAATTTTTTTGACCTGTGAGCATTGAAACCTTTAGGTGCCGGAGCTCCCCATGCAGCACAGCTGCATTGATTCTCAAGGTTATTTTTTGTGATAGAAGGCCAGAGTTTAACTGAGTAAGAATTAGAAATAGAGGAAATTCAGAGGCTTTTTTTAAACTCAAAGCCTTTCCCAGAGCTGAATGTTTCACTTCAGCTGGAATTTGCCTGAACTCATTTCTGGATTTGAAAGTGATTTTAGAAACCAAAGCCTAAGTGGGGAGTGATTTACCAAAGAAATACTCACTTCTGTGCAATATTCTTAGCAATAAAAAGGACTACTTTCTTTTCTTTTTAAAATGCCATTAGAAGCCAGATTCCTTATTACTCATAGTTCCTCCCTGCCCCAAGATCAACCCCATGCAACCAGCTGTACTTAATGCCAGCAGGATTTTGCTGCATTGGGAACCCAGAGAATGATGTGTTGCAAATAAAATAAAATTAAAAAAAAAAAAAAAAAAAAAAAAAAAAAAAAAAAAGTACTAGATTTCTATCTATGTCTTTAAGTGCCTAAACAGCANTGTTCCCCAAAACCAAAACTGATAGTCCTGTGTAAGGTAGCTGAGGTTGGGCAAGTCAAATGCAAAAAAGTAAACCATATAAAAACCCCACTAAACCTGAAAAGCAAAAGCGGTAGAGAAAGACCTACAAAATAAACATGGAAAAAAACCAGATGGGATTCTCAAAGAAGGTCTCTCCCAACAATCATCACCTTGGTATTAGCTGTAATTTGCCAGAACCATTTCCACCTGAGTCTTGTGCATACAGAGAGGTGGTGTCAAACAAATAAGCCTGGTCCTGACTCCAGGGGAGGCTGTTGGGACTGGGAGTGGGTGGATCAGCAGGCAGGTGCCGGGTGGATGTGACCTGTCACCCTTCTCTTGAGAAGCAAATAAACAAAGTTTCCTTTATTTACCGAAGGTCTTAAATAAAGAGCTTGGCTTTCATGGCACCACGGCTGAAAGGAAAATCTTCTGAAATATTTTATTTTTCCACAGGAAAGCACAAGGAATGTGCTTATTTAGCTGAGATAAAATGATAATTCCTAAGAAATCATTGTGGATTAGGGAGCGAAGCGATTAGAGGGAGATGGTATATTTATGAATGTGTGCATAGCCCCGCTGGTTAAAGGGGTATTAATCCCTCTTAGTCTGCAAAAGGACCTTCAGACTGCTCAAGCAAGCAGGGCTTAGGCACTGCAAGCTTCCTAGAAAGTCCTAAATCTTCACATTAGCTCCCTGCGTTTCCTCATCTTAAAGTCTAAGCCGTTTTCTAAAGGATACTTCCATAAACAAGCCCCCTCAGAATCTGCAAGGATTTGGAAATCCGGATTGGTGAAATTTTTTAAATCCAAGGTCCAAGTGGATAGAAGAAGATTAGGTTGCAGTTAAAAAGGCCACCTTTAAAGAGACAGTGCTGTCCTAGATCATTATTTAGGCTGAACTGAAAAAAGAAAAAGAAAGAGAGGGGAAAGAAAAGAAGACAAAAAGGAAAGAAAGGAAAAAGTGTTGTGTCTGTGATCCAGTTGACTCAGTGTCCTGCATGGCTCCAGAGCCTGTCGGGGGGGGGAGAAAATGCCTGTATCTGCCCAAAACAACACCGTATTTGTCATGCAGTATTCAAATTTCTTGTGACTGCTCTGCCAGACCTTCCCCAGGGGGTTCAGTGGGACTCTGTCCTCCTTTCTGTGAGGTGTCCCTGGCTGCCACCAAATTGCATCTGGATTTCCCTGCCAAAGGTGCACAGCACACGTGGCAGTTCACACGTTGAGATTCTTAGGGCATTCCTCAGGGGAAGTGGGGACATCCTACAGGGACACAATGGGTCATTCTGAATAAGCTTCATTTGCTCACAAGGTGGCTGGTTCATGAGAGACTCATGAGGTTGTCCTGTCTCTTCCTCCCATAAAAATGTTTGCAGCCACAGGCTCTGCTGCAAGGGAAGAGGGACAGTGAATCTGCAGGGGAGCCAAGTTCAGCAGAAGACAATGAACTCTGGCTCCCTCTTCTCACTCTCCAGGACTGATGTCCACCAGATTTCCAGTGGATTTAACTGACAGTCCTTGTTATTCCACCAGAACAGCCAAAGAGCATAGAAACCCTTTCATACCTGCCCACTTTGCCTTAACCAGGGAAAAAGCCAAGCATATATTGAAAGGGAAAGGAAACAGATTACATCTGATGGTGACTACAGAAGTAGGAATGACATTTGGCACCGATTTGTGGTCCTGGCTGAGTCCTAGCTATGGTTATACTTAAAATATATAGATAGTCTCATTTTATCTAAAAAGAAGTGTCCTGACATCAAAACAGGGCTCTCCATCATGGCTGCAATGTTCAGAGGGCTGACAGAAAACACAGGTCTGGGCACTGTTTCCTTTTCTCTTAGCAGCTGGCTAAGGTGAACTGTACAGCCCACTTCAGAAGAGGCTCTGCAGCTGAAAATTTGGCAAAGTCTCTCTACAGTGCTGCCAATGCCTCTAAGATTAGCAACAGCTCAGCATGATGGGATGTGTCATTGGTATGTGATTAGACCTCAAAGTGGGAGGATTGGGAGTAAATCCAGTAGAAAAAGTCTTGTGGATGACTCTGTAAGAGGTGAGGAAGATCTTGGAGGTTTGGGGCCTCTGCTTCCTAACGTGACCTGGCTGCAGTCAATTGTCTCCAAGTCAAAGATGCCAGGGGTGAGATCTGGGAGAAGATCATTCCATCTGCTCCTGCAGAGAACAGTGGAGCAGCCACGGAGCAAAGCCTGAGGGTGGCAAAACAGCACAGCATGTTACACTCCACAGTCTGACACCTCCTGGCTGCTCTCAGGCTCAGGGGGGGAATGGTGAGAGTCCACCAGAGAGCAGCCATGGCATGGGTGATTCACAGATTCCTTTTTTCCAGTCTTGCTTCAGACTTCCTGGGTAATGTGCTCCTCTTTCAACCCAAGGTAGAAAGTCCTGGTTTTGGTCCACAGCTTTCATCTTCTTTGTGAATTTATACTGGGACATTCCAGGCCGTTGTTAAGGGTTAAACTTAGTCTCCTCCTTCCACAACCTTCTTCAATTGACATTTCTGCTGTCTCTTCCTATTGGTTTCTAGCCTGGCTTTACATTTAATCTGCTCTCTCTTACTTAAAGTGCACTGATAACACTTACAAATCATATACTTCCAATGTTTTTAAGGCACAAATCCTCCCCCTTCGAGATGTATTCATCTTGTTACGAGCTTTGTGTGGAGTCTATGTGACATATCAAAAGACAAAGAGACAAATGTAAAGTCTGTCAGGACAATGCAACCCCTCCTCTATCAAATCAGAGTAACACAACATATGAAATGAGATTGTTTAGCATATTTGTGACTCTTGCAATTAGGAAGATGAATGGATTTGTTATGAGGACTAGAGAAAAGGACTCAAGAGGCTTCAGTTCATATTCTAGCTTGTCTGTAGGGGTTCTGTGGGATCCCAGGCATATCCCTGAAAGGCTCTGTGCCCAAAATTCAGAATGAACATGGCAGTATTCTTTTGTCACATTTTCAGGAATCACTCTGAAGACTGAACTTCCCAGGGCAGCAGTCCACTTACTTGCTTGCCTCCATCCTTTCCCCAAAAAGCAGATTTTGAGTGTTCCCCTCCTGCAAGCAGAGGTCCTGCCTTAAAAAGGACTGCTGTAGGATTTTGTGAGTTTAAGCCCTGACACCTCCTTCTCCCAGACAAAGTTGCAGAGCCATGAAATCTTTAAAGAATTCCAGCATGTCTAGTATCACTTTACAGACAAATGCTAATGAGATCATAAGCAATTGACCAGAAACAAATAAATAATTCAAAATCTACTGCAAGTGTGAAGAGTATTTAAATGCTATTGATAATCTAATCTACAGACTCCATTAGCAATTCAGTCACACAGCACCTGTATTGATCAGGGAATTTAAGCACATGCACAAAAACAAACCCCAAAAATACAGCGAGCAAAAGCTAGTTTGTTTGGCAGTTCTTTAGCAAGCAACTTCATTAACATTTAGGAGTTTACTGTGTCATTTGCTCTGGGAGTTTTCTTGCCTTGCTGTTTTACAGACTGCAGTAATAGCCTGAATGCTGTATCTGTGGAGTCATTTTTTAAAAGTTTGTTTATTAATCTGTGATGTGGGTTTAAAATCACATGCTCATTTCTCCTTTTGAGGCACCTACACATTGCTGGACTAACCAATAGCACAGGCCTACTCTCCAAAGTCTGCTCTTGGGTTTCACAGGGTTGCTTCCTGATGTGCTGGGTTGTTCAGCCTTTTCCTGTTGTCTGGGTTTTTGCTGTTCTCCTCTGTCTCTTTAAGAAGATTTTCCTAAAGTTCTATTTCAGCCTTCTGATTGTTTACCTTTTGCAATGGAGTCAGACACGATTTTACATAAACAACTTCTCTTGTAATTGTAGCTATCTAACCATTTTTTTGCATTCTTCCCATAAGGAGGAGATTGCTGATGGACTGTTGGGCTGCCCAGTGTGGTTGGAGAGGAAGATTTTCTTCCTCCAATCCATGGTCACTGCTGGAATTCTATAAATGTTGAAGTTTGTAAATAAACCTCCCTCTTTTCTGCCTTGGACATCTCAGCGTGTGGGCATCCTTTTCTTTGTGTCGTGTGTGACATTTTCCCTCACTGCTGGGAGTGTGGCATGGAGTTTCTTGCCAAGATACCTCGTTTGGGTGGGCCCTACAGCATCAGCATGGGCTTGCTGCAGGTCTGTGTATGGATCATTCCCCACACTGAGGTGGCAGGTGAAGTCCTTGAGAAGGGCTCAGCACATCTGATACATGTGGAGCTGCTCAGGGGACCACATTTCTTCCACCTGCTGCAGGCAGCATGAAATGTCCCATGTGGCATGTCACACCCTATCAGGCCTTCACATGGCCCTGTGCCCCTTGTTTGCATCCCTTCCCAGCCACGAGGCAGAGTGAGACTGTCACTTGTCCACCACAGGGGAGGTGAGGGCTGGAGACCCACCAGTGAAATACTCCTCTGCCCGCCCTCCTGGGCTTCCTATGGCCAGCTCAGTTTCCTTGAGGGGCTTTGGAGGAATATCTCAGGGGACAGGGTAGAAGATTCTAAGAGAGGCTCTTACCCCAGATGAGTCCAAGGCTTTATTCTCGAAGGGTTCCAGGGAAAGAGAGCGAACACGGGACAAGCATGGGTTTATCTAGTCTCTGTCTCAGGATAGATACTGGCCCTGAGCCAGTAGGTTAAAGAGAAGGGAAGAAAGGGTCAAACTATATGGTCACAGGCTTTAGGGGGTTCTGGGGAAAAACCATTCCCCAGAGGAATACAACACACCAGCGCAGCAGAGGTGGGGGCAGGACAACGAGCAGACCTTCCAAGGGAGGGGTCTCTTTTTCCTCCCCCCATTTCCTAATTGCCTAGCACACCAGTGTCTTCAGGAGCATTTTGCAGTGTTGGCTTCATTCCTGCAGACATAGTTGAAGGCTGGAAAAAAGCACCGGGCTCAGCAGTGGTCCTGACAGATGATATTTGCAGTTAGGCCTCCGTCTCCTCAATCCACCCTTAGGCTCAGCCAGACCTGCCAAAGCTCCCTTCTTTGCTCTTTCCCGCTGTCACCCAGCAGCCTGCATCAGGGCAATTACCAAAACAAATCAATCTTCTCTTGACAGTTCATTTACACTGAATTAATTTGGAATTAGAAACTGTTATTGCAATTGGCAGCTCCTGATATTCCCAATACAACGCGGCATCTGCAGGGAAAACAACTCTAGACCCCGGCGTTTGAATTAAAAAGGACAGTTCTTCTTGATTGAGATATAAAACCAGAAAGAATATTTTTTTTTTTTTCCCCACTCCAAGTTCTTGTTAGTTTAAGGCTGCTGGCAGCAAATCCTGATCTGCAGTGTCCTAAATAAAACTCTCCTTGTGGTGGCACAATTTTTCTCACTCAGAGCAGTATTTTTGATGCTGCTGCATAGGGATAAGACACCTGAGTCTTAATTTGCACCTTCTGTGTCACATTGGAGCCTGCAGTGTAGGGGCACATTGGAAGAGGCAGTCTAAGCAACCTGGTGCCCATTTCACAGGTGAAGAAACTGAGACACAGAGAGGTTGAGAGGTGAATTTGCCAGATCTGGTTTTCTCCTCAAAGGCTTGCAATCTGAGATGCTCCCATTAACAAAATGTCCTGCTTTCCTTCTTAAAAAACCAACCAACCAACCAAACCAACCAACCAAAAAAAACCACCAAAAACCTGAAAAAAACCCAACCAAACAACAAAAAAAAAAAAAAAAAAAAACCACCCAAAAACCACAAAAACCCCCAAAACCCAAAAAACCTCAGCCGAACCAAAACCAGCCTCACACAAACAAAAAGCCCCAAAAGCCTCACATTTTGTAAGAAAAATATTAAGCTTTCAAGTAAATATTTCAGAATCCTAAGGCTGATCCCACAACATCACGTTACACTCCCACATGTTACACCCCCTCAAGGAATTTATCTACTCCACTCTCTGAGGGGATTTGACCCAGTATCTCCCACCTACAGGCACTCATGTATTCAGCCCTAGGATAACCTTAACTCTGGGATTTGTTTTAAATCTTAGTCAGCCCTGAAGTGGTCAGACAGTTGGACTAAATGGTCATTGTAGGTCCCTTCCCAACGAAATATTCTCTTCTCTCCTCTAACCTACAGCACTTCTTAAAGTTGTTTGCCAATTTGCTGGACCAGAGCGAAGACGCACAAATAAAGAGGATAAAAATGGCAGGCACAAGGTTTTCTACCACCCTCTCTGATCCCTACCACCACCATCACTGTTTGTACTTTGTTTGGGCCTTTGGGGGTTCTCGTTAGCTGGACTTCGTGGGTGAGGAAGGCTGAGAACCACCTCAAGGAGCAGATAAGGGGCACTGAGCTGCTCGGCCAAGGCGTGACAGGGGTGCTCCCAGGAGCAACCCATCTCTCAGCAGCTGGGAATTTTAGCATTGCAAACCAGCACACCAGAAAGATTTAAGGGGCACCCAAGGTCAAGCAGGAGCTGGGTAGTGGTTTGGAGGCTTTTACAGCTGGACTGAAGGGCTTAACATGGTAATTGTGAACCTATGTCCCTTCGTGGCTCTAATCCCTGATCTGTTTCCTGCTCCACCTTTGCTGGGGCTGGGCATGCACCAGATTTCTTGGTTTCAGTGGGTTATTCTGTAATTCCAGTATGTCCCTCTGCTCTGAAGTAGAGCTGGGAAGTGTCCCACGAAGGGAAGGGAGGAGGAAAAATAACTGTGTGGGGTTTCATGTGTTGGTTCCTGCTGCCTTATGTTGCCTTATCCCACAGCACATGGGGTGAGTGGGATATATCCTCAGCAAATATCCTGGGCCTACATCCATCTGTGCTGCACCCCAATAGTTCCTCCACCCTGTCAATCATGGGCTTGTGGACCAGGGGACACAGATCATCAGCATCCTCCTTAATGTGTAAATTATAAACCTGTATCCCTGCATAGTTTATCCCTGATAAAATGTCATTTAATCCTTCCTGCTACCTGCTACACAGATCACCAGGGTGAATGCTCATGCCTTGTCTGGATTCCTTCAGATCTTTCTAGAACATGAAATCGAAATGGAAGTAAACAAAATGTTAAATGGGAATATCCAGTGCTGAAACCTACTCATTTTTATGGGGATGAGGTACGTGAGCAGGCAAGCAAGGAAGGCAGCAGAAATTCAGACAATTAAATTTCTGTCCCTATTAAAGACCCACAAATTGGAAAAGAAAAGAAAAGAAAGAAAGAAAGAAGGAAAAGGAGAGGGAAAAAAAAAAAAAAAGGCACCTGACCAAAACACCCCCTCCAAATTTTCTGGTAGTCCTGCCCTCAGTGTGACTTTTTCACTGAAACTCAGTTCAAGGAAGCAGCCTGAGGGCTGTTGGTGTGGGTGCTGTCAGGCCCTGCACACACAGGTGCTGGCAGCCCTTTGAGGGTTCCTCTGGCATGCTCAGCCCAGCTGGCCCTGCTGCAGATCTGCTGAGCAGGGATAACTCCGGGATGACTCCTACCCCTGAGCATCAGCAGCCCAGCCCATCCCACGGCGCACACACGGCCCCAGAGCAGCCTGCCACACGCTGCAGATCTTTCTTTCCCCTTGGTGCAGGAAAGGAGGGCAGGATCAAGCCCCAGGAGCCTGCAGGGACATCCAGCAACATCTCTCTGTGCTTTGGGAGCTCACAGGCAGCCCGGCCTTGTGTGCCAGCATCCAAGAGCTCAGGAATACCTGGCAAATTTGGGCGAGGGGCTCATGCCCCAGCTGCGGGATGCACTGATTTGAACATCTGCGTGTGCCAGAGCTGCTTCCGAGGGTGCTGAGCTCCCAGCGCCTTCCTTGGGACCCGAGCGCTCGCATTTCAGCAGATGCCTAAACGCCGTCTTTAACAGGGATGCTCTGCTGAATAGGTGGAAAAGCCTCGGCTTTACACCAGCAGAGGATCTGGCCCACAGGCTATCAGGCATATGGCTATCACAACAATGCCGAATTAAGCTATTTAAATTGCCTGTGGAATGCCACAGGGTCCACGTGCTTTTTTTTCTTTTTTTTTATTTTTTCTTTCCCCTTGGTAAAAGTCCTCTTTGTTATTATTCTGATGACCAACTTGGGCTGCTTTGCTTTGTCATTTTTAGTCAGTCCACAAATTCCCTGAGCTATACAATTTATGGTTTTATCACCAGTTCCTAAGCTTTTCTACCCCGTCTCTCCTGCATCTCAAATACTTCTCCCCTTTAAATAAACCTGCTTCATTTTTTTTTCATAACTTTCCAAAGCAGATAAAAAATTCTTGAATTTCTGAAACATGCAAACTGATCACTGTGGCATTAAGAAATCTTAAGAAGACTTATTTTAAGGGGTTTTATTAGGGAAATTCCTGCTCTTTAAGATATCTGTACGGTTGTCAAAAGCAGTCACTTTTGCAGATGTTGGGGCTTTTCTTACACTAATCTCCGAGGAAAGCCTGAGCCTCAGAGATCACTTAGCAATTTTTAGATTTAAGGAGATGAGAAGAAAAAGCCAGGGAGCTGGTCCCTCTTCGGGTCAAGTCTTATTTGAATTCAGAGATCTCTTCGTCTAACATGCAACAGTGTCGTTAAGATGACGGCTAATTAATGCAAGATGACTTTGAGATTGCATTGAAAAAAAAGGGAAAAAAAAATAAAAAGGACAAAGAAAAAGTGTAACCTAAAGAAAACCAAGCCTGGCCCCTCCCTGAGGAGAAGCAACGCCACAAAAACTCTGTTTCCACTGGGTCACCAGTATCAAACCATCAATAAAGCTAAGAGCCAACAAAAACTCATCCTTCCTTACCCAGATCAAGACTGGGCTGGGTGTAAAATGTTTTTTGATGTGCCTCAGCTCTCAGCTATTTTTTCCCTGGCCAGGCTGCTATCTGTCCATCAATCACAGTAATGCCACCCTTCATTTTTGTCCCTTAGTGTAAAGGAATTAGGTAACCGTGCTTATTTAGGATCTCTATTGGTTCTGTATTTGTAATTTGTCAAGTCCTTAACACCTTTTTAAGCTTGAAGAGCACTAAGCCAGATCTGTTCTTCTCTAATCACATCAGCTTATTTCTGATTTCCAGAAATTACAAGGAACACAGGCAGGGGAAAGGCCAGGGGCTGGTGTAAACACACAGTGCAGAGCTGTCCCTGTCCCTCTCAGTGCCACCAAACCCTCCCTCCTTGCTGCCCCGGGAGGTACCTGCCTCCAGTGGGAACCACCCGGGGGAGAGAAGGCAGCACCTTGCCCCTCTGATCAGAAGCCATATCCAATGTACTTGATACTCAAGGCACTTGGGAATATCAGCTCCCAACCCAATCCCTGCAAGCAGATGAGCTGCTCAGACTGTCAGATAGCTTACTAACCCCAGCCTCCTCCTCCTCTTCTTTTTTTTTCTTTTTTTTTTTTTTTCCCCCTTTTTAAAGCAACACAGAGTAGAGGAAGCGTGTTTCCATGTGGTATCCATTTGCAAATTAGCCACAGTTCTCTAACATTAGTATTATTAGGTATTTAACTCCTGCCTCTTCCTCTTTTCTTCTTATCCTATCCAACCCAGCTGTTTAAAACAGAGCAGTAATAGATACGTGCACACAGTAATTGTATATATGGATACACAGCATTCAAAACCAACCCCAAACTATGCCCAAATGTATATTTCTCCCTGTCTCACAGGTCCTTTAATATCTGATTAATGTCTATTTTACTCCTCCCCCCTCCCCCCACCAGAGTATTTAGTGTGTGCCTGTATAAATCTGCATACATTTTGCAGATCCAGTGAAAGGAGGAACTGGGAAAAGCTCCATTGGTTTAAGTGAGGAGACTCACTCAGAGGAGCCAGGTCAGATGATGGGAGGAGCTCCAAAGGCAGTGAAGTGGCCATGTCTGGGGCACCACGTAAGAATGAATTAATTAGTTATAATTAATGAGCGCATGAATTCTACTCTGTGACATTAACCCATGTATTTTTCTTTCATTTGGGGCAGTGCAGGATTCCTAGGGTGGCTGCAGCTCTGGCAGCATTTGCCAGCAGTGATTTCCTGGGCCCACCCTGCTGCAGCCTGGTGGAAGCTGTGCAGAGAGTGATGCCCTTCTACACCACCCAGTGATTTCATGGGGAGGTAGAGAGCACTCAGGTGGGTGTGCTGGCATGTGAAGTAACATTTGTGAGTCTGCAGTGCACTACTGATTGTAAGGATTTGAATTTTCTGGGGAGGCTGCTGCTTTCAGCATAGATCACAAAAAAAGATCTTTCTGCTATTGATATTTCAGCCTTCCTTAAATATTTTCTCCCTTTGCTATTCCTGGTCGGGTTCTCTTCTGTCTCAGTTTGGAAAAGCCTGATCCAGTGCTCTTGGGTCAGAGGAGAGAGAAAAGCTTCTCAGGACCACCCTGGGCATCCAGATCTCCAGATGTTCTGCTCAGCCACTCTGTCACTTTCTGCTGTTGAGAGATGAGTGCCCACATCAAAAATTTCCTGCTCAGTTTGACCTAAATCTACCTCGGCCCAGACTGTGAGAAAATTCAGCTCAATGGCCTGTGGGGTATTTACAGCCAGAAATCTTGAGAAATTTGGTGTAAAAAAAGCAGATCCATGTTTGGATAGGAATCCATGCTTGGATGGGAGTATGAAAATAAGCTGAGTCTCTGTTAACTGGTAATAATTACCAGTCATCCAAGGACAAGCCAGTGTTTAATGTGAACTCCTCACATAACAAAAAATTCTTGGTTGATCTGAGGGTTTTTACTCTTACATCATCGTGACAAGCATGGTTTTAGAAGCTTTCTAAAATGGGGGACTTTGGAGTCACCAGTGCTGGGAATTTGGGTGCTCCCATGATAAACACTTAATGATCACACCACACCATCTTTATTGCTGCTGCTGGATCTGACCTCACTGCAGCTACAGTGTAGCTCCACATTCCCTTTGTTTTATGAATGCAGACACTGCTGAACTTCCTGCCTTTCCCATAGAAACCTGGTGATCAACAGAGGATTGTTTGTTTGTTTTTTTAATCAAGGGTAAACAGATATTCAAAACTGATTGCATAGGAAAGAAGGAAAAATCCTAGGAGCTGTTGATTTTGGAATAAAACTTCATCATCAGTCTTAATTACCCCTGGTGTTGTCTGTAGGAAAATCTTCATAGCATTTCCATGTTCTTCAAACTTTTCCTCCTTTGCCACTGGAGATTGTAGATGAATGAAAATAAGATGGAGTTAGGTAATCTGTAATTTCCTTTAGAGGAGAAATAGCACTTTGGAGGGGACGTGAGGTCAGTCTTATCATGTAAGAGAAGGTTTGGAAGACTAAAATGAGCTCAGCTCTGGATAGAGTACAACTGATGAAGAAAAAACTTTGGTCCTAGAAAGATGGTGTGTTTGCATTGTAAAACAATTCTCCACACAAATTGGTGCTCCACCTGTCCAATGCAATGTCACACATTGCTAGATCTAACCCTACAGCAATGAATTAGAGAAATTATCCCCAAAATTTTATTACCAGCAAACCCTTACATATGGTCTCCACTGAGGTTACTCACTGCATCAATAAAGTTTGAGGTGAAATAAGTTACTTTGGTTATCTGTCCTCTTGTGGGTGGCTTCAGGGGCATTTCCCACTCCCACATCATCCTCATGCCTGTACAAGGGTGGATTATTGACACTGTGGAGGTCACTGGGGAATGGCAGCCAGCTACAAACATTTTTTTCAGTCAAGTTCTTTATAGCAAGTGCAGGATTACTTTAGCCATTACAGAATTTTTAAGCTAGTTTAGATACTTTCTTGTTTCTTGACTGTACCTGGCACACACAAGATAGACAAACTCATTTTTACACAAATGCAAACCAGGATCTCCCTGTATGCATCTGACTCCCAGGCAGGAGGCTTTAAGATAAATACAGATGTTCAAGCAGCATTGGCAGGCTTTAATTCCTTACAAAGAAACTTCACTGTTGCCCTTTCCCACGTGCTTGTGCTATACCCCACAGAGAAATTCCAATTGTTTTCCATGACAAATTATGTCTGGCTGTTGTTATTCTGCAGGCATCTCTTCCAAGGGCAACACAAACCCTTCACTGGCCTGTATGGTCGGTCTCCAGAACACTGACCATCAGTAGAAGAAAACTCCACCAGTTCATGGGTCCTTTTCTTCCAGGACTGAAATCCTGGGAAGGAGAAAAAAAAAAAAAAAAAAAAAAAAAAA
>VWYO01024975.1:215101-230238 GCA_013400275.1 Rhadina sibilatrix
AATCTTTTTTACAATGTGCATTTTTTTTCCCCTCTAAAACAAAAAAAATCTTTTTTCTCTTGTTTGGGTCTCCCCCCCCCTCCCCCCATCATTTCCTTATTGGTTTCCCTACCAATTTCCCTACCTTTTTTGCTCTTGCTTCTTCTTTTCCTGAGGGCCAAAGTGAAAAAAGGAAACAAAGATGGGCAGAAAAGGATTTCCAGATGAAAACCTTTCTCAGAGATTCTCGCAAAATGTCAAAACGAAAAACTTCCCTAAAAAACGCTTCAAAAAATAAAATTGAGTGCAAAACATGGGATTTCTTAAATTTTTAAGAATATAAATAGATTTCTTTCTAGTTTTCAGCATCACTGAGTACTGGGAAGTGTTTTTCTTTGGGTTTGGAGGGATTTGGGGGTCATTCCAAATTATGGCCACCCTCTGTACTGCTCACCCCTTGTATGCCTGTGTCTGCTTTGGCCTCATCATCTACAGCAGCTTCCCCAGAACACCTTCACCTAATCCCAGCCCTCCCTGGGGATTCAGACAGTGGGAAGTAGCAGCCCTTACCTGTCGCTGACGGAGAGGGTAGGCAGAATCAGCTAATGTTTGTAAAGCTCTTAGCAGATGACAGCGCTGTTGTGTGGTGCTACACCCATATTATAGCTGGATGCAGCTTGATAGTCAGGCATGGAATCAATTTTTGAATAATGGATCTTTAAAAACGTCAACTATGACACCCAGCCATAATGCCTGCCGCGCGCTGAGTGCCTGCACATTGTTTCACACACTTAATATACAGTGGAGGCACTGTAATTACTCCCTGCTAATCCCCACACTTCCTAATCTGCCCGTCCGCCTGAAACCTGGCTGCCTCTTCCCACCTCTGCGCGAAGATTTCAGAGCACAAGCTGCACCTAGCTGTCACTGTGCTTAAGACACCTCTCTCCCTCTCTCTCTCTTTTTTTTTTTTTTTTGCCTCCTTCCCCCAAAATATTGTGAGTTGCCAAGCAAAGCTTTGCTAATTGCACTTACCCGGATCCCTCGGCCTGCTCTAACAGGCTGCGTGTGTTACCGGCAGTCACTTAACATCAGTGGCATGGAACAAGTTTGTTTATCCAGGAAAGGCAAAGGACCTCAAAGAAATCAGACTCTCAGGAATCATGCACAATGGAAGTGCGTTTGTTTGCAGCACAAACTGTGGGAAACGTGGGCACAGAGGGCTCGGCCTCGCGTGGAATTAACCATGTGAAAATTGAACATGAGGTCTAAACAAATCTGGGCAAGCTTTCTTTAGAGTTCCTTGGGCTTTGAGCCAGCTTGTGTTGCCAGTCTTTTCTGTCAGGTTAGGGAGATTCACCCTGTTTCTGCCAGACCCATCCACCAATACATGTGAGGGGTAGGTGGTTGAGACAGGGACACTGAGTAGCTGGGAAGTGATCATGAATATCCACAAAATGGGAAAGAGGAACCTTTTCACAAACAGAAATACCTTGAACCAGTCTTTCCAGCTGGAGCAGAAGGGCCTGAAACAATCAAACCAAGATTCAAGAACAGTTTGATAGGATAACAATAATTTAGATGGGTATGGACTTGTCCAGCCTCCAGTTCAGCCTCCTGCTGCAAACAGGGACCACTCTGAGATCCAACTTCAGCATTATATCAGGTTGCTCAGAGCCTTGCCCAGCTGAGTTTGAGGTGTCTCCAAGGATGGAGAACCCTCAGCCACTCTGAACCCTTTTACAGGGTCTGCACCACATGGGTGACAGGGTGGAGGTGAGGAGGAGTGGGGTGGGAAGGGGGGAAAGCCCAAAGTATCAGCATTCATCTGCTTCTGTCCAGCTCACCTGACACACCCCACACATCCCCTCTGCTCCAGGAAAGTGGCTGTGCACATGCCATCCCTTTGGAAAAGTCCCAGTCTGTCCTCCCAGTCCTTCTCAGTGCCTGCAGGCAGCAGCACAGGCTGCAGAGGGACTGCTATGAGGGAATATAGCTTTAATTATTAGATCCAGGCCCAGTTTTCTCGCAGGAGAAGGAAATTACCTGCACTTGAGCTGAGCAGGAAAAGCCTCTTTTCTGCTCCTATTGCAAATTTCATCTCCCCTGCCACCCATGAGTTCTGTGCTGTGCCAGAACCCCTGTATGAGAAAATACTGGGTCGTGGCTGGAACTGGGGCACCTCAACACCCCTGAAAACGAGTCAGAAGAGGAGGAACTTTACTGGGATGATGCCTGGATTTTACCCCTCGAGCTCCATCTCTGACAACTCCCCACTCTGTGAAACCTTTAGGACATAAATAAGGTCACATATGCCACCACAGATCAGCAGAGCCACACTGCTGATGACCTAAGGGCTCAGAAATAAAAGGAAGGCTCCTTGAGGTAATTTGTTCACAGTCACCTTAGACATAAACCTGCTTTGCTTTAGAAAATCAACCTGTGTGTGTCATACACAGAAGCACTATAGGGGTGCCACGTGCACCTCAAAGTAGGTCTTTACTTACACATCACAGAGGTAAACTGAGGCATGCAGCAGAAGAGAGCAAAATGTAAGCTAGACCTGTCTCCTTTTCTTTTTAGTGAAATTGCTTGGATTTTTGTGTTATATCACTTGGGGGGTAACTCAAATATAGACCTGGGCCCCAGAATGTTGCGTGTTGGCACACAGCAGAAAGCCAATCCCTGCCCAAGTGTCCCTCATTCGCCATCCATACTGACGGAGCAGAGGTTAGAGAATGGAAAATCTTTCTGCTTACAAGAAAATCACAGTTTAAAAATAAATAACCCCCCACATTTACAAGGCTGCACAAAATGTGCTCCTTATTCAAGTGCTCTTCTCTCCATGTTCAGCCTCCGCCTCCTTAGAGTGGCTTGTGGGTTCAGCCCTGAGCTGCAGCACGCTAACACCACCAGGTCCTGGTGCACAGCATCTGAGGACCCAATCTGGTTTATTTTAGACACAGAGAGTGTTGGGGAAGCAAAAATTGAGCAGTACCAGCGCCGTGACTCCCTGCACAGACAGAGCAGGGCCGGTGCCAACCCTCCACACACAGCCCAGTGTGGCAGCCCCTGAGCCCTGCACGCAGCCTGAGACAGGCAGCACGCCAGCCTGAGACGGCTCTGAGCCCAGAACTCGATTATTGCTTAACTTTCCTGCCAAGCCTCCAGCTCCCTCTGTGCTAAATCATTCCCCATCGATCCGCTCCCATTATAAAGCTCCTGTCTCCCCCACGAGCATGCGGCTCCATATGACTCGACTTCCAGCACAATTGAGCTCGGACCCTAAAAATCAATACTGCAGCAACCCAAGGATCAGAGGCCAATGAGGTCTTTAACAAACGTGTCTGCTGCTCTTGACTTGAGTAGGCTTCAGCCTACTTTGAGGTCCTTTCTGATCCATCATGGGTTTGTTCAAGTTGTCATAAAGCAAATTTGCAGTCATTGATCCAGGCAGAATGAAGTTGTGAATATCAGATGGGGGATGGAGCAGGGAGAATAACCCCAGAGAAGGAGTTTTAATAGCTTATAGGCAACACATGTCTGAGCCAGAGAAAAGCAAATTAGGAAAATGCAAACAAAATAAGCTTTTTGTATTTGGTTTGGGGTTTTTTTGTTGTTTTTTTTTTCTCAGCGTTTCTTCCCTCTGGAGAGGGAAACTGCACTGGCTCTTAAGAAAAACAAAAGGAAACAATAAATATTATTAACTATAATACAGGGCAGGGCTTTTTCTAATGGATGAGGGCTATTGCTACATATACTTGGGATATTAACTATAGACCATGCTATATAACAATAACTTATAAATATATAGAAAATAACAGGCCAGATTCTTCTTTTCCATGAAACCCTGTGGCTCCTCTGAAGCCAATTCAGCTCCTGCCAGCAGACAGGACCCAGGGAAACTCATTTCAAAGCAAAATAACTGAAGAGGGAGGAAAGTGGCTTTCCATAAAGTGCGATTTTGATGACAAATGACCCAACCACCTGCAAAATGTATTAACGAGGCTTCTCTATGCAACAAATTGCACAAAAGCCAATTGAATTTAATATAAGGGTCATTCATCTCCCTGGCTTTTTGTTACTTTTAATTCAGCTCCAAATCTTTTCAAAACTCATTAAATGAAACATAATCAAAATTCACATTTCTGTGCCTTTTCCTTTATTTCCAAATCAGAACCCTACATCCCAACACTCCCAGCTTGGCTCAGCTCTGCTTTCAGAGCAGCCACCCGTCCTCTGCAAGGATAAAACTATTTCAGGTTTTGAAGATCACTGGGAAATGGACATCCAGGTTGGAATTTTTGTGCAGGAAATGTTCGCTTCGCCCTCACATTACCTAAAACATTGGTGTGTTCAGAGCAAATACGAGATGTTTGCTGAGCTTTTAATGGCAGTTCTGGAAAAGGAGAAGCTGACAAATGAGGAACCTGCCTAAGCTCTTCTCCCATGGGCCTTGGGAAGAGGAGCAGTCCCTGCTATCTCCCCACAGTCTTCTCCTGACACATTCAACTGGCAGGCCACAGTTACAATCCTACTGAGCTGTAATGGTTTGCTCCCTGCTGTGCCAAGGTGCTGGTCTCCTGGCACCTGTCCCTCCCACGGTGATGGTGCAGCAGCAGAGCTTCAGCTGGCACTGCCCTGGGCCACCTGTCCTCTCACTGCCAGTAGTTCTCCTTCCTCTCCCTCTCCATCCCTCTGAACAGCTCAGGGGCTGGGCAGCCTTCTCCAGACAGGGTAGAGGCAGGGCCAGGTGAGCAGATTTCATCCATCCATCCATCCATCCATCCATCCATCCATCCATCCATCCCTCCCCATCCATCCATCCATCCATCCATCCATCCATCCATCCATCCATCCCTCCATCCATCCATCCACCCATCCATCCATCCATCCATCCATCCATCCATCCATCCATCATCCTGGTGGGAGCCCCTGCGAGCCCCCAAGTACTGAGGAGAGAGAGCTGGGTCCTGTGAAGTGGAGGGGGTGTTGGGAAGGGAACCTAGCCAGCATGTCAGAGAGTAGGGGCTCCCCCAAAAATTCAACAATGGAGTGACCCTGGGTTGCACCATCAGTAATTCAATTTCCTAGGCCTGTATCTACAGCACCATGGGGATATTGTCCATCCTGTGCAAATCAGTCGTGTTCATCCACTCCCTAGCTCCCTGCTCCTTTCCAGGTGGGTTTTGAGCCCTTTTTTGGTACCACAGAGTGTCATGAGCTTGCTCCACCTTCTTACCTGATCTCTGAGTAGCAGCCCCTGACTGCTCACAGCTTTCCCTGTCACTCAAGATTTATCCCTTAAGTCCCAGTGAAACTACCCTTGGGTTCAGTCATCACTGGTTAGGCCCAGAAATCTCAGTCCAAGAAAGATTTTCAACTTTTCTCCCGTCACTCACCGTGGCTAAGGTGACAGGAGTGTCCCTTTTACAGGAAAACTGATGATTTCATTTTCCCTGCCAGTTCAAACTGTAATGAAAACAAAAAGTGCTGCACCTTCTCATGCCGCTCTTCCCTGCTGAGAAAAAGTGACACAAGGTGGATGAAATTAAGTCTCCTTTTCAATTTTGTTTACATTTTTCACCAAAAAGTTTTGTGTTTATGGTTATTTTCAACCAACATCTGTCCTGTCACTGTCTGTTCTGTCACTCCTGTATTAATAAGACTGAAACAATTTCTCCTTCTGGCCAATTCTTCTCCTCTAAAACCTTTCGCGCTTCTCCTATCAACATTATCTGTTGAAAACAGGCTCAGATAGAAATTTCCAGCTGGGTGCATTTGCATCTTTGCACACTTGGCCATTTCCAGGCAAGTCAATAGGGCAATGCAGCAATTTCAGCCCTTGTGCCGAGTGGAGCTGCAGTACCCACACCATCTCCATCTCTATTTTATATTGTGGTGATGGAGGAGCAAACAAGACTTCCATTCCTGATGAACAGAGAGCATCAAAGATTGCTCTCGCTGCCTTTGATCCATTTGGCTGAGAACATCCCTCCCTCAAATTCATTCCCTTTTAGAGCCATCTTTCTTCAATCGAAATTACTCCTTAATTCCTCCTTTTTCCATCACACCTGCCTAGTCGCTTTCCTTCGTATCCATCAGCCCTCGTGCTCACCATAAATAGTCTGTGTGAATGTTTGCTCATATTGCTGCTGCTTCCAAGTGCTGCAGCCTCCACCTTGCACTCTCTGCTCCATCTCCATCTATTGCTTTACCCCGCTGCCTGTCTGAGGGCGGTTGCACACACTGCTGCAAAGCGTTATCTCATTATTGCAATTCTATCTGCTAAAGCGTTCGGAGAGACAGTGTATTAAAGACACTATATAAAAATAAATTGAATCGAGAGGAAGTCTATACACCTAAAGTTGTAAAAAGGAATCGTCTCCAGTGATGACTCTATTTCCAGCAACGGCGTTGTAACAAGCCGGGGCCCATCTCCCGGCTGAATTTTAAATAGGTCTGCTCAAATTGAGCAGAGCTGCCAGGCTTGCAGGGGCTGTGTCCTGGGGAGCAGGGGCTCGGGGAGGCCTGGGAGAGGGGTGCACAGAGCAGGGGTTTGGTGCTGCAGCCCAACCTGACCCCTCCCTGGGCTGCTCCGGACCAACAACCCACCAGCACCACTTGTCCAGCTCAGCTGGGAGTTGCAAAGAGGAACAGACTGCCTTGCCCTCAGCTGCTCCCTTGAGCATCGTTCCCCCCATTCAGCACTCCCCCCATCACCAAGGCAGCAAACCCTGGCAGCTGGCCCTGTGCTGGGATAGTGAGCTGACACTGCCCAGATGTCAGACACCTGCCCATGCCTCTCTCTCACTGCCCTCCGCAGCTGGACAGGGGAGAGAAAATATTAACGGAGGGCTCATGAGTTGAGACAAGGACCAGGAGAGATCATTCAGCAAACACCCTCATGGGCAAAACAGGCTTGAATTAGAGACAGCAACTGAATTTATTGCTAACAAAATCAGATCATGAGAAGGAAAAAAAAACATTGACATTGAAAACACCTTCTCCTCCACCGGTCCCTCTTTCCCAGCTCCACCTCCTACCCCACCGGTGCAGGGGGACACAGAGTGGGGGTGATGGTCACTTCATCACCTGTGGTTTCTCCTGCTGCTCAGGGACAGGAGTCATTCCCCTGCTGCACCGAGGTCCGTCCAACAGGAGATAGTTCTCCATGAACTTTTCCAACATCTCACCATCTCACAAGCAACAGTCCTCCATAAGCTTCTCTAACATGAGTCCATCCCCCACAAACTGCTGCAGCATGGGCCATTCTTCCATCAACAACAGGCTGCTCCAGGGTGGGCTTCTCTCTCCATGGGTCTCCCATGGATTCCCATCTTCTTGTCAGGCATCCACCTGCTCCCGTGTGGGTCTTCTCCACAGGCTGCAGGGGCACAGCTGCTTCACCATAGCCTTCACCATGGGCTGCAGAGGAATCCCAGCTCTGGTGCCTGGAGCACCTCCTCCCCCTCTTTCTCCACTGACCTTGGTCTCTGCAGAGTTGTTCATCTCACACATTCTCACTCTGCTCTTCTCTGGCCGCAATTACAACTGCACAATAACTTTTTTCCTTCTTCTCAAATCTGTTGTCTCAGAGGCGTTGCCACCACTCCTAATTGGCCCAGCCTTGGCCAGCAGCATGTCCATCTTCTGGAGCCACCAGGGATTGGCTCTGCTGGATGTGGAGGAAGCTTCTAGCAGCTTCTGTCAGAAGCCACCCCTGTAATCCCCCTGCTTACCAAAGCTTGGCACAGCCAGTACAGCTGGTGAGGGAAACATAGCCCAGCCTTTCTGCCTTTGCAGTCTGCCTCAGCAAGGGAGTCAGGCACAGTTTTAACACATGGAAAAGCAAGACAGTGGTGGTTTTGGATTCCACTAAAACCCAAACTAGAATGGGGTTGCTGCTCGGCTCAGTGACTGTGAGTGAGTCAAGAATTTGTGTGGGACAAGGGGTCCAACAGGGAGCAGGTGCAGGTTTCTGGGCCACACTGGCAACCCAGAGCCAAAAGAGGCTGATTCATGTCTAAAAATAAATATTCCCATCTGGAAGAAATATCCCCCCCAGCCTTGCACAGTGACCACCAGCACCCACACAAGGCTGTGCAAAGGAGGAGGGACCTGTAGCAACCACAGGATGCTTTCTGCACCTCATGCTCCCTGCAGCCCTGAGGAGCAATAACTTGACAAGGTGTCACCAGCACAATTTTTTTCTCTCTGTTTTCCCAGGACGTGAACCATGGTGTCAAAAATACATTTGCCATTCTTCGACTCTTTCAGGGAGCAACGTGCACCCCAGTATTTAATGAGTCAATTTAGTGGCTTCGCTCAGATGGTAAAATTCAGACCATTCAATTGCTCAAGACTCCTGTATTTTAACAGAAATTATATCTTCCAAAGGGCAGCAAGGGAACCAGTGGAATAGGCTATAAGGTGGCAAAAAACATCTCCCCCAAAAAAGCGACCTTTGCAAGTCTTGATCACAGCTATAGGAAAAAAAAAAAAAAAAAAAGAGCAATAAAATCCCCAAATGTCTGGAGGAACTTCTCCTCCATTTCTTCCTCTCTTTCCAGCTCATTATGTCTTCATGAGGCTCATTACTAGCAGGTCTGAGACTCAGGCACTGACCCACAAAGGCTGGGAGGGAGGAAAGCTTTCCAACACTGTCAGACCCAGCTGGACTGATTGAAGAGAGACACAGAGAGGCAAGTGAGGTGACAACCAGAGGGCTGGCTTTCCTGGGGCCCTGAGTTGGAAGTGGCAGGATCAGGCTTCACTAGCACCTGCTCGGCTCTGCACAGCTCCAGCATTTCAGCTCCACTTGGAATGATGATTTTCCAGTATACCACACCCTGAATCCAAAAGAGGTTTACTGAAATCCCAGGGGAAAAACTTTAAATGAACAATGTCCAGCAAACAATTTTGTCTTTTCTGTGACCATTCACCAGTTCAGGAGAGGATTCTGCCCCAGCTGGACCTTTTATCAGGACTGCTGTGCTCTGCTCCCTTTCCCATGCTACAGTTCTGTGTATTCCTGTCACCTTCCTTGTGCCTCCTTGAGAAGTTGTGTCAGTTTAAGGAATTGGTCTGGCTGAAAACTAAAAGAGCTGGAGGAGTTGAGGAGGCAGAAAGAGAGAGAGAGAAAAACTAAGCATTTTTTCCTAAGCAAAACACACTTCCTTTTGCAAATATCACCATGTTAAACCATCTTGTTTGTTGTTGGGGTTCCTCCTGAGCAGGCAAACCCAGGGATGGAGCTCAAGCCTTTGGTTTGATACAGTACTGACACAGAGGCTGAATGGCTCTGCAGGTGCCCCTGCAGGACCACTTCTCTACCCTGACTTGGGATGCTGGGATTTTTAATCCTTTTGGGGAGACTGGAAACCTTCCAGAGAGCCTGTGATGGTGAACTACTTGCATCCATATTCCTGTGAGAGCTGGAAAGGTTATTTCCCTTGCTTTTATTGTATAGCCCAAGATTTTCTGCTGGAGCCTCTACTTCTTTCCCCAGTTTCTCTCTAGACCCATTCCCCTGTTTCCTTGGCTGAATTTTCTCTTTGCAGTACATCCCCACCAGCTCATTTCAACCAGTGGTGTTGATTCTCCTTGCAGTGGAGGCTGTACCTGCTTTTTTTTTGCAGTCAGTAGCATATCACAGCCCTTCTTGCATCTGAATTTTGGGTTTGCTAGCAAGTGAGGGGCAGCACTTAACTGAGCTTACAGCTGAATAAGCCTTTCTGCTGGGAGAGAACATTGTCTCCTAGTGGTGTGTGAAATGCCTCTGGGGAGAGCCTACAACAGGTCAGTGGAAAAACACCGTGATAAACAACGTTCCTGAGGGTCATACCAGGCAAGTGAGGACACCTGACATAATCAGGGGATAGTGAAGAGTCTCACCAGGCTTTCAGGAGCATGGGGCTCAGAGAGAGACACAGAGCAACAAGCCAGTGCCACTGTCGGGCTCATTCCTTGCTGCCAGGAGAGAAACAGCTTCATGCCAGCCACTGAGAAGTTCTGGGAGGCTCAGATACATTCACCCAGGAGAAAATTACCTGTGAAAACAATGATAAAGCCACGGTGTGCTCTGCTACTGGAACCCATTTGTCCTCACTGGTGATGGGGAAGAGCTCAGGCTGCATCGTGTTCCCCTGCTTCATCTTTTACTGCTGAATGGACAGATGCAGGAGAAAGTATTGAAGAGCAGTGTTCACACTTATATCATGGTGAGATGTATAATTGGATAGTACAAATATCCTTTCTACTGCCATACCTGAAGTTAAACCCATGTGTTTGCAAGCCTGAACCTGCAAGTAGTATGTACTTAGTGAGGACTGACGTGGCTCTCGGTGTGGCTGTGACAGGGAAAATGTGTCACACACACAAACCAAAACACGAGCAGGTATCACTTGTGCTAGGAAAAATCAGGGCAAATCACACCCATTTACACCATGGAGCAGCTCTGTAGATGTCCCTGCCCAAGTGCCTGTGGGGAGCTGGGGTGGTTTCCCAGGGTGGGGCTCCTACTCACAGAAGCTAAAGTGGAAGGCACCTCAGGAGGTCACTTGTTTCTGTGTTTCTGAGCAGGGTCTAATGCTTGTTACAGCTAACTGGGGGTGTTTAGAAAGACAGTAAGACCAGAACACTTCTCATCAGTGCCAAACAACATAAAATGGAGAAATATCCACAAACCGTGGCTTGGTAGGTTCGTGTTGGAGAGCAGGAAACAATTACATACCTGGAGGTGGTGCAGCGCTCGGACAGGACGCCAGAGGGGAGGGGTCTACATCCTTGGAGGTGTTTAAGCCCTGCCACAACCACAACCAACCTGATTCTAGAGGGGAAAATAAACAGTGTGAAAAGAAAAGCCAAGGCAAAACTCTTTAGAGCAGACAGTAGGAGAGAAAGGAAAATGCTACTGTCATTCTTCCACATGAGAAGAGTGACAAAGGGGGACCTCCATGCCCACCCTTCTGGGTGCTGCCTAGATTTGCCAGCAAGGTCACAGTAATAAGCAATCAGCTGATTGAAATGCCATATTTCAGCCAACCAGGAGAATAAGAGGACTTTCTATCAGGATTCTCCACAACAGAGCACTCATCATGATAAATGAACTGGAGAAGAAGACAAATGAATATAACCTACTGCTGTGCATGGATTCATCAGCACAGGGAAAGCTTCTGACAGGGACAGAGGGAAGCAAAAGACACTGCACAGAGAGATTTGGGAGGAGCAGGGACACAGGAAGGTTGCAATGAGCTCCTAAGAAGCACATGAGTGGAAAGGAGAGACCTCTGCTATGTGCAGAAGTGGCCAGAAGGTTATGGGGGCAAAGGAGGAGTCTGCTGGTCTGTGGCGGCTCAGAAATGGTGTTGGGCAGAGGGAGCTGCACCTCTTACACAACAGCCCCTGGGTTTCTAACCTGAACTCCCTGGTGTGTGCACGTGGATCAGACCTTGAGCAGGCATAAACATATGAAAAACCCCAGCAAATTTCCTGCGTGATCCTGCTGTTCTCCAAGGCAGCCTCTGGGATGACAGGACTTCCAGCCATGGTTATACCCTTCCTGCTTCCCATGAACCACAGGATCACAGTCTGTGCTTCCTTCACATGGCATAAAGCACTTTTTAATCCAGAAGACAAAGACACGATGACATCCATTGCTGGCAGCTGAAGCCAAGAAGGTTCAAACCAGTCAGAGCCTGCAAATCACTGGCAGTCAAGGTAATTAGCCATTGGAATAGATTGCTAGGAGTAGTTGGAAGGAGCCCTCCATCACTTACCTTCTTCATTACTGACAGTCAGGAAACTGGGAGCAGAGGCTTTCTAAAAGACATAACTAAGCGTGGCCAAAAAAAAGCTGTGAGAGATTCAAGAAGGATGGGGAAACATTTTTTTATGGGGTGACCCTAGAAAATTGCAGCAGGCCTTGCTGGCTCTTTAAATGTAGTGCTGGTGACTCCCATTATGCCATTCTGCAGTGTCCAGTCACCAAATGGAGCTAGCAAGGAACTGAGGTCATCAGAACAGCATGAGAAGCCATTGAAGTTTCCTCAGCTTCCAGGATTAAACTGTTGTCAGATGTCTGTTTTTTCAGAGAAATTTAAATTCATATCATTGCAGATCTCAGGGTGATTCTGCCTCTCCCCCTCCCCCATCCTTATGATGCAAAAATAGCCTGCAATGAGACTTTGTTTAAAGCCATGGAGTTAATTTTCTATAATAATTGTTAACAGTTGGAGTTTTCCTTTCTTCAAGCTCAAGGGAGAATCATGGACAGATTTATTAATGGTGTCCCCTGTGTGATTGATGGGCTGTCGAACAGGGAAACTTCACACCTGAAAAAACTTGAAACAAGAACACTTATACCAAAAATAACAACGTCTGTGCCTGGTAGCTCTGCAGGTCTCTCTGTAGGGACGTGTGGCTGAGCCTTCTGCCATGGCTTAACCCCAGCTGGCAGCTCAGCCCCACACCACCACTCACTCACTCCCCACATGGGATGGGAGAGAGAACTGGAAGGGTCAAAGTGAGAAAACTCCTGGGTTGAGATAAAAACAGTTTAATGGGTGATGTGAAAGCCACACATGTGAGCAAAGCAAAGCAAGGAATTCATTCACCACTTCCCATGGACAGCCATCTCCAGGAAAGCCGGGTTCCATCACACAAAACAGTTCAGAAAAGGCAAAGACAGCACCACCTCTCCCAACTTCATCCCCTTTTGCTTCTCCCCCCAGCTTTATATGCTGAGTATGATGTTGTAGGGTCTGAAATGTCCCTCTGGTCTGTTGGGGTCAGCTGTCCCAGCTTATGGCATCACAGATACAGTGATGGATGTTGGGAAAGAAGGGAGGTCATCTCTCCAATAGGATGAGCAAGCAAGGACTAGAGTCCCTCTCTCTTCCCAAAAGTATTTCCTGCAACACAGGTTTCTGTCAGAGCAAACAGGACTCACACATACAATTTCTATACACACACACTGTGATGTATGGGCAAATCTGAGGTCTTGAGAACATCCCTTTCCCCATCTTTGGTAACTGGCAACACCCAGAGACTTCCCAGCAGAACCAATGACACACCTCTCCTCAAGAAACCACCAGCAGCTCTGAGATTAGGCTGGGCAGGTAAAAGTATGAAAGCTCTTGTCTTAGTTGCCTGGCTCAAGCCTTTCTCACTGATCACAACTTCTACTCCAATGGCAAAAGTAATCTGTTTTAATAATCTTAATAATCTTTCTCTAGTATCCTTTGTCCATATGGCTGGTAATCTGGCTGCTTAGGAATGAATTATAAAAAAATCCTCAAATAGGGATCTGACGGCTTAGCTCAGAGAATCAAAGAAATTAGAGGCAGAGGAGCCCTAGCTGGCCACTTAGTCTTCCTTCCCTCCCAGGCCTCCTTCCCACAGGATTCTGCCAGCTGGAGTGACAGTATTGGATCAGACTCATGGGTGGAAATCACATCCTCTTCCAAGCTCTTCCCCAGCCTCCCAATCACTGCAGCCACTTCTGTCCCACTTATCAGGACCAGGTGCTTTTCAGGTCAGTGACTTGTCCCTTACAGTGACTTTACACAAATCCCAGCATGCAGGGACTGTGATCAGGGCAGACCCTAGCTGGTCCATGCCAACACTGAAAACAAAGTACAAAATCCTTCTGCAGGAGGATTTTTGTCCTCTTCCAGGGATTGCCACAGTCTTAGACGGGTTCCCACAAATGTTTCTTCTCATTTTGTGTTTAGCATAGGATGTGTGCAAGGAGGGAGCTGGTCCAGCTGCCCTATAGAGCACATGAAGCATGCAAATACACAGTGACCCTGCTCTGCTCAGAGGATCTGGCTCAGGCACTTGGTGTTGCTGGAAGGAGGAAGCTCCTGTCTCACCTATTTTTACTCGTGAAGGTTCATCCTGACCAAACCAGACCCACCCCGGCAGCACCAACACACAGAGAGTGATACCAGCGTGCAAAGCCAACCTTGGGCAGAAAGCAGGGCCTGCTGGTGGTCTGCAATGGGCTTTTAATTTATTTAACCATGGGTAAACAGATGTAATCAACACAACCTTCCCCATCTCCTTTGGCACCACATCAGAGCCGTGGCCAGGCTCCGCTGGGGCCCGGCCGTCACGTTGGGATGAGACTGCGAAGCCTTGGGGTTATGAGACCACTGCTGTGAGTTTTGCCCAAATCTTTACATGCCCAGTTGGTCTCAGCAAGACACCATTAACTTACAGAGGAAGAAGAAAGGAGCCCCATCTGGAGCTTAGAAAGCACAAATCTGCCATTCTCTCCTCACAGGCTGGGGCCGTCTGAACAGAAGGTAAAGGTTGCAGGGAGATGCTTTCATAGGGAACAATGCATGGGAAGCACAGAGACAATACACTTTGCTCTTTCCACCCCCTCCAACTACTTCTCTTGGGGGGCAGGTACCTGAAACCAAGAGCAAGGAAAGCTTCAAGTTAGGAACATCAGTTCTGCTTTCAGCAATTCTTCCCTTGCCCTTCTCTGAGACAGTAAATATTTTGCAATATTGAACCAGCACAGCGTTGTCGAGTCCTGTGATTGAAGAAAATACTAATCTACCCACGCTCTGGTTTTATATTGTAGCAGCCAAACCCATAAAACAGACCTTGGCCACAGTCACTTCAGGTAGTGAATTACATCAGCTTGCTCTTAGGGGAGCTCCAGGCTCAGGACTTTAAAGGATTTTAAAGAAATAGACTGTCAGAAATGCTGAAATCTGAGTGTTTTCTTTCTCTTACAGAAGCTGTCCAAACTGACAGTGGTGTTGTTTGTCTGCTCTGCTCTGAATAATTCAGTAAATGAAGTTACTTATTTCCCCCTTTTTATTTTGGTCTATTTGCATAGGCAATCTCTGCTTTCTGTACTTATTTTTTTGAAGCATGCAAATTTGTCAGTCAATTCAGAAAACAAGCTCGGTGCTACAAGTCCTTTTTCTTCCTTTCAGCATTTCCAAGGGATGATTGTCCAAGATGTGTAACAGCTGCTTTGATTCCAAATGGCAGAGAAAAATTCTCTGTCCAGAAGATGCCCCGATTTCCTCAGTTGCTCCAAATATGGGAGGCCCAGCCACTCCTTTGGGTTGGCTTAAGAAGTTTCTGCCTCTCCATGCTGATCAGCCAATCGATCTGGGATTAAATCTGTT
>VWYO01024976.1:0-15442 GCA_013400275.1 Rhadina sibilatrix
GGATTTGCCCTGCAGCTCCTGGCCCCCGTGTTCTGTTGGCAGCCAGGTGAGACCCCAGGCAGGGCTGCTGTTGTCCATCACACCCCGGCTGTAGGAGGAAGCCCCCAGCCCGTTGGGGCTCTCAGTGGCCCCAAACTCAGCACAGAGCCTGGGGACACCCCTTTTACCCTCTGGATCCTCTCCCATCCCACTGGGTGGGACCGAGCTGCTGGCTGGGGTTGAACTGCAGTGGGAGGCTTGAAGTGAGAGCTCTTCAGAGTTACCCCATGGCCGAATGAATTCCTCCCCCAACACATCTGAATGGGGCCGTCTGGGGGTGAAAAATGTCAGTTCCTTCCCAAAACAGGCCCACGTGGAGCTGTCACCTGGCAGTGCCACAGCAGAAGAGAGACTTTTCTCAGCATTCTTTGCTGTGGTCACCAGCTGATGCCTTGCTCAGGTTCAGTTCAGCCGTATCATTTTCAAGGGATTGTTTGAATGGCCGTGAATCAAAAGAAGAAATTCCACTCCTGGTAATTAATGGGCAATTATTTGTGTCTGTCTCCAAATTCCCTTTCTGGAGGAGGAAGGAGAAAACCGAGCCGGCCAATGCCTTTGTTCTCTCCACCACGGGGGGAGCCCCAGGATGTACCCACCAGTGTTTGAACATTCATTGGTGTCCCCCGGGGGAGCAGAGTCCCTCAGGAAACTGAGCCCACCTGAGGAGAGAGGGAAAGGGGAGCTGGGGTGAGCAGAGAGCCCTCAGCTGCTCTGCCCTGCCCGCTCCCACACCTTGCTCCAAGTGCTTGAGACATTTTAGAGCAGCAATGAGGAAGGCCCAGGGCCAGGAGTTGGAACCAGTTGGGAATGTGGTGCTGAAATCTGAGAGCAGAAAGCGCCGGGGCTGGGGGTCAGAGGGGCCAGTGGGCCCTTCAGTCCCTGGGAACTTTCCCAGCTGGGTGTTCCCGAGGTGTGGGGACGCGTTTGCCTGGGCTGGGGTCTCCCAAATCCTCCTGTCTGTGACCCCAGGCGGCCAGCTGTCAATCACACGTCAATCACATGTCAGTCACACATCAATCACACATCAATCACACGTCAATCACACCTCAATCACACCTCAATCACACATCAGTCACACCTCAGTCTCACCTCAATCACCGGCAATCCCGGGCTGATGGGGCTCACTTCAGAGCCCTGTTTTGACAGAAGGTGGGGAGGGAGCGGCTGTGAGGGCGCTGGGGGCGAGGGGAAAGGCTGGCAGCCTCGGTGGGGGAGAACTGGGGGATTTGTTATCCAGGCTGTGCCCAAAGGCTCCTGGAGCTCTGGCAGCCTCGGGGCCGTGCCCATTCCCTGGGGAGCCTGGGCAGTGCCCAGCACCCTCTGGGGGAAGAACCTTGCCCTGCTCTGCAGCCTCAGCCTGCCCTGGGCCAGCTCCAGCCCTGCCCCGGGTGCTGCCCCTGCTGAAGGGTGAAGGAAAGTCCCCCATCCCATTCCCCTCCTGAGGCTCCATCCTGAGCTGACCCCGGGGATGTGGGGCTGCCCTGCCACTGGTGGGGCAGATGTCAGGTGTCTGTGGGGCCCCCAAAGCTCTGCCCCACCCCAGGATGGGGATCCCTGAGCTGCTGGAAGTCTCTCGTTTAACTTGGATGTCACCAGAGTCCCAGATCCACCTGGGAAATGAGAGCTCCCAAAATACTTTAGATGAACTAAGAGAAGCCAACACAGATCTTGTGTCAGGTTTGGAGTCAGGATTTTCCTCCTTGGAGGGAATTTTAAGCCTGTGTAGGAATTATTTTGCCCATTCTTCAACCTGGTCCAGGTGAAGCTGGCTGTGGGGAGGGACTGGATGGCCCTTCATGTCCCTTCCAACCCAGTCCATGCTGTGATTTTATGGTTCTCCTGAGAGATTTCACAATTTCTCATTCATTTTCTTCAATTCTGGGATGGGATTTTTCCTCCCCCCCACCCTGTAAAATTCTGAGCAGGTGCAAAAGCTTTGGGGATCACTTAAATCTCTTGGGTATAATGACTGAAATGTCTCCCACCTGTTCTACTTTTTAAAAGTGAATAGCATTTTAATACCAATGGGGGGGGAAAGAAATAAAAGCTCAAATGAAAAATCACTTCAAAGGAAAATCAAAACAGTTCCACTCCGTGGCTTCTTTTTTTTTTTCCCCTCAAATAAAACATGATTGAAGTCAACACGTTCCTGAGCAACATCTCACTCATCAAAAATGGCATTTACTGACAGAACAACGTTTTTTCCCTGAAATGAGCTCTCAGTTTGGGATCCCTGGGTAATGACATTAAATGTGAGTCCTTGGTGGCTCTGACTGCGGAGAGGAGACACAAATGATAGTGTGGGCCAGTGATTATTCTCCTCTGCACCACTAAAACAAAATAACCCATAATCATCCAGTGGGGCTTCTGCTCCACGGCCTCCCCAGCACAGCAGCCACAATTGGAGAGCTCCCGAAAACAGGGGCACTGAAGCACAGCCCTGAACAAAGAGAGGTGCCACTAAGAGCCAGGAGACAACACTTTGCTTGCTTCAATGGCCAAATGGAAGGGAAAAAAAATAAAATACATTTTGAGTTAACCTGAATTGAAATTTTTTTTTTTCAATTTTTCCAGTCAAGCAAAAAGTTGAAAAGAATTAATGGCAGATTGCTTTTTTGTTTTCAGCCTCTTTTTATTTTCTGTACCATTACTTTTCCAGCTCCTTTCAGGGGGAGTTTCAGAGCCTGTTTTGTTACTCCCAGCCTACAGGTTTGTAGTGGGGGAAAAAAACAAGTTTTGCCCAAAATTATTTTTTTTTGCCAGATGGTGGAAATTTGGCTGGGCCTTGCAGAGGTGGGACTTGTCTGTGCTCAGAGGTCAGGGTGGGCTGAGAGCTGACCCCACATCCTTGGTGGGACCCCACCTGCTCCTGCCTTTGGCACTGCTGGCAGGGGGATCCCTGCAGACAATTAATCGAGGAAAACCTCTCAATCCTGATTATTGGAGCTCTCCACGAGGTGGTTGGGTTTGGAAACATCTCCCAGTGGGAGCAAACCAGACCAGGCCCCAGGGAATTCTTTCCCATTCCTGTGTTTGGGTTGTTCTTGTGCCAAAGCTGCAGATTTCCTTTCACCAGAATGTTTGGTCAATCCATATTGATGTCCCTGAGTCTGCCACTTTAAAATATTCCAGAGCATTTAGGAATTGTGTTCTTAAAGAATTTCTGCTTCTTCCAGAGCCCTCGCAGAAATTGCTTCACATTTCCCTAATCTGTCATCAAAAGACGAGGAGGCAAAACAAAGCATCTCATTTCCAGATCCCCACGAGCCACATTAAATTCAGGATTTGCAGAGCACCATGTGTGGTGCAAAAAAAAAAAAATTGGATGAAACCCTTCTTAGATTCTGCTTTTCCTGAAGTTATGGAGCACCCACTCAGCCCAAAGCAAACCTGTTTTGCACCCATATCCAGCTGTGGGAATGGGCAGGAGGAGCTGGATTTGGGTTGCTCTCTTTAATCCTGGTTCCTACATCTGCCCCCAGCCCAAACCTGCTGCTGGGGAGAAGAACAAAAAACCAACCCCAAACCACCTGGACTTGCCTCAGTAAACCCATCTTTCCAAACTCCTCCCTCCCCAAATCCTCCCAGCCTTCCCCTTCCTGAACCTCGGGGTGCAGAATTATCAGGGAGTTCCATCATTTAAATCAATTTCAATTTAAATCAAGATCTGGTGCAGCTGGAGTCATTTCCAGGGGAAAGTGTCAGCTGCACACCAGGGTAACCCTGCCAGGTTTCATGAGGTCCTCACTGCTTCCAGCAGAGCCTGAGCTGGGCCTTGCCCTGCCCACCAAGGCAAGGGGGGAGAGAACTGGATTAGAACAACTCCACCAACTGAATAATAAAAATGCACAAAAGGTACTCTGAGGGGGTCTGTGGGCCAGAGGAGCCCCAGGACTTCAGTGCTGGTCTCCTCCAAGGAGCAGGGCAGGCTGGAAGTTCGGGGTGGCCTGGCAGATGGCTCTGGGCTCCTCAGGGAATCACCTGCCCAAAATCAGGTTGGCAAAGGGAGGGGTGAGCTCTGAGCCAGTCACTCCCTGCAGTGAGGGAAGAGGAGCTGAGACCCCCAGGGACTGAGTCCTCTCCCCTCATTGTGGTGAAAACCTTTCCCAAAGAACCTGGAACTGTGGTAAAATGATGATAAATACCATGTGTGTTTATAACCCAGGGTTTTCTCAGGAAGCTGAGCTCGAGCTTAGGGAACGAGGTCCAGGACTCCTCAGAAATGAAAGTCCAGGTTTGCTTTGGACTGAGAGAGAATAATCAAGGTCTGGATGAGGGCTGGAGCCCAAAGCCAGGAATGGGGGACCCAAAAAGCAAAACAATGAGGTGCAGACCTGCCTGAAAATTTGACTGAATAAACCTTGAGTCATTTGGCTGGGACATAATTAAGGATTCTGGTTTTTAATATTGCTCTTTAGGAAAACGGAGAGACCAGCAGCAGGGAGTGTCAGCAGCCCTGCAAACACCTGAAGGTGAAATGGACACACAGGGATCGTTTAGCCTGAAGAAGAGATGGCCAGATAACAACCTTCAAGCAGGAGAAAGGAAAAGAAAAAGGGAGGAATTTATTCTTCATGCACCTGGTGAAAAGTGGAGAAGAAATGGGCTTAAATTGCAGCAGGAAGGATCCAGGTCTGGCAGCAGGCAGGCTGTGCTCGGAGCTGTTCTGGGAAGAGCTGAGCTGATTGTCCAGGCAGGGGCAGAGCCTGCTCTGCTCAGGGAGGGCACTGCCAGCCCTCAGGGGTGGGCTGGCTGGCATTTCCTGGCTTCAGGCAGAGGAGGCCCCCAGAGCCTTCCCTGCCCTTTCCCTTCATTCTGCACTTTCAGCTCTGATGTTTCCCAGCTCTCCCAGGGAGTCCTGGACAAAGCTGCTGGACAAACTCCCAAAGTTGTCGTGAGCCACTCTTGACTCATCAAGGCACTCTGACATCTCTGAAACAAAATGAGAACACGGAAACAAATGGTCCCCAAATTCTGTGCACCAGGAAGGTACCTGTGACAGGGGAGCCCCCTGGGAGGTTTAATGATGGCAAAAGTGAGGAAACTGCCTAAAAAAGGCCAGGCTGGGCAGGGCTTGGAGCAACCTGGGATGGTGTAAGGGTGGAATGGGATGGGGTTTAAGGTCGTTCCAACCCAAACCCTTCAGGATTTTATGGGATTCTCCATCAAAGCTCTTCAGACCAACACAGACACTGAGATCTGGTGACAAGTTGGCCTCGGGGGGTGACACGACTCGGGACAATACATTCTGTCTGCAGTGCAGCAGGGACACAATTTGGGGGGACAGCGTGGGCCAGATGGAGCTGGGACATGAGCAAGGAAAGGTCAGAGGTTCCAGGCGTCAGGGAAGGGCCGGGCTGGGCAAAAATCCATCTCCAGCATCTCCTGAGAACGTCAGAGAAGGTTCTGGGAGCTCTGCACACCCGGGAGCATCCCACTGCCGGGAGAGTGACGAGGATGGGGGATCATTATCCCACAGAACTCTCCTGGAAAGGCTTTGCTGGCTGTGCACGGGAAGATGGAGCTGAAGCTTGGAGCTATTAGCAGGCAATTAAAGCTAATGTTGCAGCCAGCAGAAAGAGCCCAGCCAGGCTCTTCACTTCAATCTTTGAAAATGCTCACGGTTCTAATCAAGGAATGAAAGGGCAAACACAGAGAGATGTGCGTAAATGTATATAAAAATGTAAAAAATATATACCAGAGCATTAACTTTCATTGTCAAACCAAGTGGGGAGCTGCTGAATGGGGTAGACACGAGGAGCAGTGTAACAGACAATTACCACAGCCCTGCTCGTGGCTCTCACTCCCCAACGAGCCTCACACAACTCACCCACACACAAAGGCACTCCGGGAGAAGGAAGGGAAGAAAAACAGGAAGGTTCGAGATGGAGAAAATAACCAAGTAAAAGGCATAAAAATCTTCAAGGGAGCGGGTGGGAGAGTGTTGTGATAAAGCAGTTGAGATTCCGTTTTCTTCCTGCAGAAATCTCCCTCTTTCCTGTGCAGGTCACACTTTACAGGAGCATCAGAGGCTGCTGATGTTGCCTCAGGTTTGTGTCACCGGGTCAGGTTTGGCTGGTCACCAGTGCACCCATCCTTACTCCGTTGGCTGCTACCTGGTGGTTTGCATATTTACCCAAACTTGTGGCTTTTTAATTAGTTTATGTTATAAATGCAGGTTTTGGAGTTGGCTTTTGGCACACAGCAGGCTGAGTGCTTTGTGTATAACGTGGGGAGGTTGGATTGCGTNTTTATATACTTTTTCTACTGATTCTCATGGGACAGGTCCCTTGGTATTGCAGATGCACTTGCTCTTTACCCATGAATAGTTCATTGCATGAATGAACTTCTGAAAATAGTTTTGACTGGGAACTGGAAAGCTATTGCTAGCTGGTTAGCAGGCCCTAATCTATATTTTATAAGACCTTTTTTTTTTTAATAACATTTTTTACCTGTCTGCAACAGGAGAGGGCTGAGGTTTAGCTGGGGGGGTTGTTGGAGGGCTGGTAGAATAATCAAAGAGAGAACTGATAGAAAAATAAGGTAAATATAGAGTGCAGAATAATATAGAGTATGCAATAGTGTAGAATATAGAATAATATAGATTATAGAATAGTACAGAATGTAGAATTATATAGATTACAGAATAGTACAGAATATTGAATTATATAGAATATAGAATAGTATAGAATATAGAATAGTATAGAATATAGAATAGTATAGAATATTGAATTACACAGATTATAGAATACTATAGATTATAGAATAATATCAAATGTAGAATAGTATAGAATATTGAATTATATAGANTAATATCAAATGTGGAAGAGTATAGAATGTAGAATTATATAGATTACAGAATAGTATAGATTATGGAATAATATCAAATGTAGAACAGTACAGAATGTAGAATTATATAAATTACAGAATAGTATAGATTATGGAATAATATCAAATGTAGAACAGTATAGAATGTAGAATTATATAGATTATAGAATAGTACAGAATTTTGAATAATATAGAATATAGAATAGTATAGAATATTGAATTACATAGATTATAGAATACTATAGATTATAGAATAATATCAAATGTAGAATAGTATAGAATATTGAATTATATAGATTGTAGAATAGTATAGATTATAGAATAATATCAAATATGGAATAGTATAGAACACTGAATTGTATAGAATATAGAATAGTACAGAATTTTGAATAATATAGAATGTAGAATTATATAGATTATAGAATACTATAGATTATAGAATAATATCAAATGTAGACTAGTACAGAATATTGAATTATATAGAATAGTATAGAATATTGAATGGTGAAGGTTTGATGCAGAAATGGGCGGGCACCTGGACAACCTGCTGAAAATGAGAAGGTGTGTGTACCTTGGGCACCTTCTCCAGCCCTGTGGAAGCAGGGTAGCAGGCACAGCCAGGGAGGGCTGCTGGGGCCGTGCTCCTGCTGCCCCTGGAGCTGCTGGGACCACGCTGGGCCCAGCCTGGGCCCCTGAGCCCGTCCCCAGCTGTGCTGGGCCTGCCTGTGCCCAGGGGAGCAGGGCAGCTGGAGCTGCCAGCCCAGTGAGCCTGGCTCTGGGGTTATTATCACAGCTGGGCCATCAGATTGCAGGTCAAGGCACAAGAGAGAGTTTTCAGTGCTGAGAGCCATCCCCAGAGCCGGCTGCTCCCAGAGCTGGCTGCTCCCAGAGCCTGGGCACGGCTGGTGAAACCTTCCCTGTGCCAGCTCACGGCCCCAGTGCTCTGGGATGTGGCTTGGGCCAGGTTTGCGACCTCTACCTTTGGCTGGGTTGAACTGTGGGGGCTGCTCTGTAGGCTCAGGGTCAGGGCAGAGCTGCAGGGAGCAGGGGGGGCCCCAGGAGATGTGGGGGAGCAGCCTGGGAACCCCGGGGGCAAACAACACCCCCTGTGCCCAGAATGAAGGGGCAGGAACACCAGAGGCCAGCCCACGTCGGAGCCAGGGGCACCAGGAGCTTCCTGGCAAAGCCTCCAGCCCTCCCAGGAGAGCTGCAGCTCTTCCCAGCTCCCCCAAGGAGTCAGGGAGATGCAGTTCCATTGAATCAGCACTTTTCTAAATGTCAGTGGCAATTGGAATCCAAGCTGTGGAGCTGCAGCAGGCACAGCAGGGCCATAACAATAACAGGAATATTATTATGGAGTTAAGTGCCTGCATTAAACTCTGCACTCCCAGGGCTCACCTGCTTGAGGAGTTTGGGTTTGTGCTTGTGGAGTCTGAGGCAGCAGCGCTGCTGTGCAGCCCCTCAGGGAGCTGAGGACAGTGCTGAGCATCCTCCTGTTTATCTTCCATCCCCATTCAGCCCAATTAATTTGCCTTCCCCAGCCTGACCTTTCCTTCCCTGCCCCAGCAGCTCTTCAGGGGGCTGTTTCTCAGCCTGTGTGGACCCACCCCCAGCCCTGTAAATGATTCCCCACAGCTCTGGGCAGTGTATCTGCTCCCTTCCAGATCACCCTCCACAGCCCTCTGAAACCCACTGCAATGGGACATCTGTGGCCAGAGTGCCTCTTCCTCCCTCCCTCTTTGTCCCTGGTGCCTTCCTTTCCCAGCCCAGCTCAGCCCATTGGCAGTGAGAGGTAGAAGGGAAAACCCACGAGATTCTGTTTGTTGGGGTTCCCCCATTTATTAAAAATGCCTGCGGAGAGCAACACAAAAAGTATTTCTGGTTTCATGTGCTCAGCAGCTCCAGAGTGTTTTGGCAAAGCAACGGAGGCGGAGCTGAAAACTCCTGTGGCTTTGCTGAAAGGAAACAGAATCCAAACAGGAAAATAAAAAAAAAGTGCTCAGCAAAAGGTGCAGAGAAATGTGGATCTGCAGTGCCCTGGTCTGGGAGGAACAGAAGCACCCTGGGCCCCCCTGCAGCCTCCTGTCCCCCCCAGCTGCAGGTGGGACAGGGAGGGAGGGGCTGGATGCTCTTGGAGCAGCAGCAGAGTCCCTGCCCCGGGGCTGAGGCACTGCTGGCCCAGGGAGGGTCACATTCAGCACACAGCATTTGCTCCCCCAGCAGCCACAGCTGATTTGAGAGATGCCAGGGGAGAAGAGGTCCCTTGGTGTGGATGTGATGCCAGCAGGGCAGCCAGCCCGGGAGGGGCTGCACAGGGAACGTGTTCCCAGGTTAAACTGCAAACCCACACCTGCCTGGATGGGGAAAGGGCCTGGAGCATCCTGCTGAGAGCATGCCCAGGTGTCAGCACAGGGCTGTGCCACTCTCCAGGTGTGTGCAGGGCAGGTGGGCCCATCCTGCATCCCTTCCCTGGGCCAGCCAGGTGCTGCAATGTGCCCAGGAAAAGAGCAGCAAGGGAGGAAGCACCGGGGGCTGCAGGGGGAGGGAGGAGGATCCAGCTGGGTGTCAGGAGCCAAAGTGAGCCTCGTGTTTTCCAGGCAGAGGGGCTGGCAGCTGAGCAGGGAGCCTTATTTACAGGCCCAGGGGCTGGTGCCAGACTGCAGTGAGGGCATGGCTGGGCAGCAGGCAGGGAATATCGACCCGTGCATCCTGCAAGGATGGGAAGAGCAGAGGCCCATCAATCCCAGTCACCAAGGCGAGGAGAGTTATTGCCTTGCTCACACACACAGACTCCCAATTGCTTCTCCAGTTTGGCTCCAGCCCTCCAGTGACTCAGAATGCAGCCACTCCATCACTCCTGAGCAGGGCTGTCAGTGCCTCCCACCAAGCTCCAGCCCCAGAGAATCCCACCAGACCCTTCTGCTCCTGCAGGGCCCAGGTCAGGCTGGCTGGGTTCCCTCTGCAGGCAGTGGGGCCAGGGATGAGTTCCTCCTGTGACTGATCCTCCTCTCACAAAGGTGTCAGAGATTGTGGCTGAACTGCCCTTGGGGTGTTGGGATTTCCCAGCTCAGACCTGGGCCTGCATTCCAGCAGCTGGGATTGCTCTCCAAGGGATGGCAGGAATCCCCGGGGAGGAAAAACCTCATTTTCCTGGTTCCTTTGTGGCTCCTGCACTGGCAATCCCAGAATCCATGGATTTTCTTGGCAGGTCTTCCATTATCTTCTCCTTCTCTGTGTTTCTCTCCCTGCCATAACACAGCATTCCTTCTTCCCCAGTCCTGAGCACAGTGTAGCTCCTGTGGGATCAGCTCACATGGGTCCTGGTGGATGCAATCCTCATAAAACAGCTTCCTGATACCAGTTTATGGGAGCAGACTCCCCAAAGGCACCACAGAGTGTGGAGAAGGCCGTGGACACAAACCCACCCATTTGTGTTGATCTTCAGCAACATTTTCACTGCCAGGAGCTGCAAACTCTACCAAAAAGGGAAGATTTGAGCTGAGGAGGCCCCAGAGTGCTGCTGTCCATGGGATGCCTTCACTGCCTTCCACTCAGGGGGAGGCCTCCTGAACTTGTTCAAGGCCACAGAAGCATCAGAGGTCCCCAAGGCCACGGAGGAACCTTTCCTTGGACAAACCCTCCCCTGGCCCAGCAGCTCAGCCCTGCTCCAGAGCCTGGGGAGGGCGCTGGGGTGGAATTTGCTGAGCAAGGCCTGTAAAAATTAACACATCTCGCCAGAGAGACAGTGGGGGGTGATTAATGAGCACAGGCAATGCAGGGGGCCGGGGAGGAACAGATTTGCTAAACTGGCAGCAGATAAAATGTTTGTTCCTGCTGGGAACAACGAGGTTGGCAAACCCCACCACGGGCCAGTGCCTCGGGTTAAGTGAGGGGGCCAGGGCCCCATAAATTGTTCATCACCTCATCCAGAGGTGCAGCCTTGTAGCCTCTCTGCTCCAGTGAGCCCAGTAATGAAAGGCTTCAGAGCTGCCCAGGACAGCAGATCCAGTGCCCTGGCTGCTCCAGCTCTGATAAGATTCTAGATAAAGATTTATTTTGTTAATGATGTTTGCAGTGATCCATCTCCTCCTCGTTCCAGGGTTATCCTGTGTGTGTTCTGCAGGAAGGGGAGCCTGGAGAGGCGCTCAGGAGAGACTTTTTCCCAGAAATAAAACTGGAATCACTGACCGAAGCAAGGGAGGATCTGTTATGGAATCGTCTGGCTCAGAGAAAGGTGCAGCAAAACTCAGCCCAAACAGTTCCAGTTCTGTGTTTATGATGTGACTTTCTGGCTCAGGAAAGTTCAGAAGGAGTCTGCAGAGGCACATATTTCTCCTTCTGCTGTGCCGTGGTCGTGTGGCTGAAAACTTCCTATCAAATCTCCTCATTTTAGGAACAGCCTTGGCAGGGACGGAAATTCCACAGGCAACGCCCCGAGGTGTTAAAATGTCCCCCACCAACAGCTCCCCCTGGGCTCCAGGAGGGTGGGAGTTGCTGTCACTTCCCCCAGGGTGTCCCCAAGCCACCCAGCTTCCCTGAGTGATGCAGGTCAGACATTTGCAGCCACAGAAAACCCCTGCAGTGCCCGGGGCTGCAGCACAGCAGCCTTGCAGCCCCTCCTGACGATGGCTTCCCTCCCTCCTGAGCGCTGACACCTGCCTTGGGCATCAGCTCTGATCAGCAGGGGAACAGCTCCCCTGGCCAGGGCTGCCCAGCCCACAGCAGCTCCCCTCTGGAGCTCAGCTGATGCCATCAGTGGGAGCACACAGGGATGTTCAGGATATGGGGAGCAGGGAGCTGGGATTCCCCACTGGAAAGGTGGGTGGGAAGGAGAAGGAGCCTGGGGGGGAGGCAGCAAAGGGAGGAGCTCTGATGGTTCCAGACCCTCCCCTCCCCTCCCTGTTATGACACGTCACAAAAACTGAGCAGCCTTGAGCCTGGGGGTTTCAGTCAAGGCCAAGGCCTGGGGTTTTATTTCTCTTGGCACTGGGCAGCTTTGAAGCTTCCTGGGGGTGCACAGAAAAGCCCCCCAGAGCCTGTGCAGTCAGGACCCAGCGCTCCTTGCAGAGCAGCACACACGGGATGTGCCCAGGGGCCAGCCAAGGCCATCCTATTTTCAGAAGTGGCTTAACCATGAGGTGCTCTAAGGACAAGGAATTGCATTTGGGCAGCAGAGCAGACCCTGGCTCCCCGGGGTGCTCTGGAGGACTCTGCTCACCCTCCCCTGCAGCTCTGCCACGTCTCCCCAGCCGCTTTCCCAGACCAGCTCCCCGAGGAGACGCTGGCCCTGGGCAGCAGAGCAGCTTTTGTTCCAGGAGCTCAGCCCTGGCTCAGATCTCCTGCTGCTCTCACCACAGCAGGCTGGGCTCCTGGGGCTGTGCAGGGCCTCCTGGTGAGCAGAGCACATCCCAAAAGGGCTGCATCTCCCTCCGGACTCGCCCTGGTGAATTCTGCTCTCCTCTGAAGCCAACCCCTCAAACTGGGCTTGGGGCTGTGGCCCAGGGTGACCAGCTCAGGTGAGACCTTCTGCCCACACCTGGGGAAGGCTGTCCCGTGTCAGGAAACACCTGGGAGATGTTTATAAACAACGAGGAAGGGTTCCTGAGGCACCCACAAAGGCCTTGACCAGATAGGGAAGGAGCTCCAGAGCCCCCAGGTGCCTCAGGTACTCTCTCCTTCCCACCTTGGGAATATTTGGCATTTCCCCAGCTGCTCTCCCTTGGCTCAGAGAGAGAATTCTGAGTAACCTCCCGTGGGAAGTGAGGGAGGGAAGGAACAATGGGGGTTCTGCTTTTCTTGAAATGTCTTGGAGCATCCTAGAAAAAGAATGCCTGTCATTTCCAGCTTGTAACTTCCTTTAAAACTCTCCTGTCCCCGAGACTTTTCTGTTGTTTTAAAGTTCTTGTGACCTTTATTTTCTGCCTTCAGTTTCCTAAGCAATAAAACTGTAAGGAGCAAGCTGGGATTTGGGGGCTTTTTCCTCTCCTCCCGCTCGAGACAGGGCTGTGTTTGAAGTCACAAGGTGAACGAAGAAAGATTTGAGCTGAGCAGAGGCTGTGGCAGTCCTGGAGCTGACTGATAGCAAAACAATCAGTCAGTTATTAGGAGACACAAATCACTCTCACAGATTAAGCACTGGAAATAACAACCGTGCAAAGCTTGGAGGGAGGCACACCAGAGACAAAGGTCATTAATTGACTGGGGAGATTTTTGGCTACAAGTTCCTGGGAAATTATTTTTTTCTTTTTTTTTTTTTTTAAGAAAAGAAAAAAAAATATATCTGGCTCTCTTATCAGTGGCAGTGTGCAGTGATTGCTGGTGTTGCCTCTTCCTCAGTGTTAATTCACTGTTCCATGGATCCCAAGTGATTACTCATCCTTGCAGTTTTTGTGCTATTTTATTTATGTGTTTGGTGTTTCTGTAATGCTCCTGCTCTCTATCTAAACACCAAGCAAGATTAGAAATGCTCGGTAATTAAGAACTCCAGGAGATAAATGAAGCTTATTTCAGCCACCTGGAAAGTCCTCCGAGGTCTCATCTTGATCATCCCCTTCTCGTGATGCATTTCTTTGATTCCTCTCTCATTTGTCCAAATAGAAATGCTCCTTTTGAGCCTTGAATGGGGAATTCTGCTCTCCATTTTCAGAGGAAAAGGAGAATATTCACCCAACCCCACTGCACGTCCAGGTTACTGCTTGTGCCTCCCAGGGAGCACCCCCAGAACTCAGGATGGAGACACTGAGGGACATGGAGCTGCATTAATGCCAAATGCACCATTTGGGCTGGTTCAGACTCCTTTAAACCCTTCTGGTGCAGCCCTTTCATTCCGAGCTGCAGTGACATCAATCAGGGCAGGACCCTCCAGCTCCAGAGTTTTTCTCTTCCCAGTGAAATGATCCAGTAGAATTGGAGAATAATTGGAGTCGGACCCACAAGGATCATCAAGTTCAGCTCCTGGCCCTGCACAGGCCAATCTCAAGAATCATCCCATGAAATTGCAGCAAAAGGCAGGAATTTCTGGCACATTACCTTCCCCGCAGGCTCTCCCCAGAGTCAGGGCAACTTCTGTGCTTTCACAGAAGAGTAACCAGCCAAAAGTGCTGCTGAAACACCTCAAAACCACAGAAAATCCCCCAAACGTCCAAAGCAGCCCATGGAAATGGGGGCAGTGTGAGGCTGAGCCCGCCCAAGGAGGAGGGCAGCAGCTCTGAGCTGCTCTGCCCCAGCCAGGAGCGTTCACACTCTGCTTTGGGGCACTCAGGCTAATCCGCCCCAAATCCCCAACCTCCCTTAATTGCAATTACTAAAGAGGGGATTAAACTTCTCAGCTTCCCCTGTGGAGACGAACTTCCCACGAAAAGCCTTCCTGTGGTGCCCTGTTTGTCCTGCAGATGCCAGACCTGGCTTCAGGCAGGGGGTGGCCAAAGACCCCCCTCCCCAAAATCTGCTGCAGGTGGGGCTTTGCAGCCCCTGCCCTGAGCTCCAGGCAGCTCCTGCAGCCTCCCCACCTGCTGCTGCTCGGGCTCCTCATCCCCTCTCGTTCCTCATTAGCAGCAATTAGCTGCCCTCGCACCTCAGGGCCCAGCCTTGTTCCTGCTCCACGAAAACACCCTCGGGTTCAACACGAGCTCCCGTCTCTCTGCTGCTTCCAGGGCGCCGTTAGCTGTCAGCACAGCTTACAAAATAATCATTATTGCTCTCGAAAACGTAGACGTGAACAATGCACTCGTAATTTAATCCTCGTTTTTCATTTTCGATGCCACACAAAGCTCAACCGGTTTGAGTTTTTTAAAAATTACTTTTTGCCTCGCTTCTCATTTAGCCTCAGACTCTGCTGGTGAGGAGAGAGGGAAAACAGAGGAAGGAAATAGAAACCTCAAAAAAAAACCAAACAAACCTTTGTTTTATTTCAGTGCAAATCCACTTCAATCTAAATGTATTTTCTTCTTGTTTGCATTGAAACTGAAACTAACCCGGGCACTTTTATGAAATATTGAAACACGTGGATTACTACAAATACTTTTCCTCCTCCGAGCGCACGGAGCGCCTGCAGTTCTATTTTCCATGGGCAAATCTGTTCAAAACGAAAATGCACGCCCCAATCTTTGATCAAAAGTTCAGTTGTTTATTAGATTGCCCCCTTATTCGATCCCATCTCATGGATGTGTTTTCTCTGGCACCAATCACAGGTGCCCCTCTCACAAATCCTTCAAAGCAAAGGCGCTGGGGGTCCCACGTTCGTTCATCTGCAGCTGCTCCAGCCTCAGCCAAGCTCCCCACGGAGCAAAGCAAAGGTGTTTGAGAGCAGTGAGAGCAGCAAAAACCCAGGGATTTAAACCAGGATTTCCCTCTGTCCCTGCCAATTGCAGCCTCACACTGAATCCCAGCCAGTTCCCATGGGGGGCACCTGATTGCAGGAGCAGCCACCTGAGACAGCTCTGAGCCTGAAGCATGGAGCAGTTCCTGTCCCTGCTAATTCTGGTAAAGTTGCTGAGAGATTTGTACAGCTCCTCCTCACAATAAAATAAAATAAAATAAAATAAAATAAAATAAAATAAAATAAAATAAAATAAAA
>VWYO01024976.1:15543-27363 GCA_013400275.1 Rhadina sibilatrix
AAAAAAATCTGCTGACAGAATGTAGTGTCAGGCATCTGGGGAGATGTCTAATTAATTATTATAATTGACATCCACACCAGATGTCTGATAGACGATGGCCTCTTTGTTGATAAAAGGTTTGGGTAATTCTGTTTGAACAGCACTTTCAGAACAATATGTTTTCCATTTAGGTCACAGGGAAAAAAAAAATATGATTTTTTTTTTTCCTTCCCCCCAGGAAATTGAATTCCGTCAGAGAGCAGCATTCTGTGGTCCTGCCTTCCAACTCCTAACCAGCCTTGAAAAAGCCTGGGATGAAGGATGCAATGGAAAAACATCCATCAGTGCACTGACCAGTGATCAAAAGCACTTAGCTGGGAAGGGCAGGATCTGCCACTATTTTTTATTCTTTATAGTCACAAAGAGGAGCAGCTGATCTGACATCCGTAAAAATATAATCCAAATAAAAAAGGGAAAACCTCAATCAAAGAGCCCTTCTCACATGGCAAGCTGATACTCCAGCTTATCAAAGAAGGGCAACAGCTCTGGAGATTTTTCAAGTCATTTTCCTGCTCCCCAAGCGCCTCGAGGTGAGAAGGGACAAAGCAAAGTGGGACCTGATCCCTTTGGCCCCAAGCTCCAGGCAGCTCCCAGCCCAGAGCCCTTCAGGGACAGCCAGGAGATGCTGGGCTCCCTTCCTGCCCCAGCAATCCACCTTCTCCTGCATCTCTGCCTCTCCCTTTGGCCTGGGCCCGCTGGGGACAGCTCTCCTCATGGTGGGCACACTGGAGAGGAGCAGAAAGTACTGAGAATGCAGCTTTGTCAGCTTCCCAGGGTGTCTGGGGGATCTCACAAGTCCCATTTCAGAAAATGAGCACCTCGCTTAGGGCAGCAGCTCCCTGAGCTGCCTGAGGCTCACCCAGGATTTCACACACCTGAACAGCACAAACTGAACTTTGGACGTTGGCCCTCCACCACAGCAGACAGCTGGAGATGCTGGGCTGATCCTGGTGCTCCCTGAGCTGCCAGGACTTTGAGTCACCCCCAGGGGCTGCCTTGGGCTCAGACACGGAGCTGGCCTGGCAAGCAGAGAGAGCAGAGATGTCCCTCACTGCAAACTGCATCTCTCTGGCAGCCTTGGAAGGGCTCAGTGTGGGTTTGGAGTGAGGGTGAGGTACAGAAAGCTCTGCCTGTGTTTGTTCCAGACACTTTTTTTCTGTTTTGTTGCCAGCTCCAATGCAGAACGTGTGGGTTTCCAGAGCCAAGGAGCACCACTCAGTTCTGATCCATTCAACAAGAGCCTGGCACTCTGAGCCTTTTGCAGTGCAAAGCTCCTGTAAATCAAACCAGGGCATCCACGGCCCCAGTGATGATCCCATGCCCAGTTTGGGGCCCACCAGTCACTTGGAGACCTTCCAAAGCCCCTGATGGGTCTGGCCCTGGTGGCAGAGGGGTTCCTGCCATACCCTTGGAGCCCTCTCAGAAGTTCCCTGCTCAGCCCCAGCTGCAGCTGCCTCAGCTGGGCCCTGCTCTGACTCAGCCCCTGTGAGCAGAGTCTGACAGATTGGCTGAAATTGCCCGTTAAAGTCCCCCAGCTAAAAGGAACTGCAGACATTCCAAGGCATTCTGGTGCCCAAAGCAGCAGAGAGGCTCCAGTCATCATTTCTACGTCTGCAAGTGCCAATTTGCATCCTAGATACCCAATTTCCTTCCCAGATGTGGCTGGCAGATGCAGGCACCTGACCTCACAAGAGAGACCTAAACAAGGCTCTGTTTTAAAGGCAATCCAGGCACTTGTTTCAGGGCTGCATTTTACCTCATTTCAATCATCTGGGATTGAAATGCCATTTTTGGTGATTTGTGGGGAGTCCCTTTCCAGTTAAAGGAGATTTGTAGTTATAATTCTGTGCAGTTGTACCTGCTGTGCCCCTTTTGGGGTGGGGAGCTGAGCGTTCTGATATCTCTGTGTGTAACTCTGAGGGTTTGCATCACTTCTGGAAACAGAATCCCAGAATCCCAGAATGGATTTGGGTTGGAAGGGACCTTACAGATCCCTCATCCCAGGCAGGGACACCTCCCAGTGTCCCAGGCTGCTCCAGCCTGGCCTTGGGCACTGCCAGGGACCCAGGGGCAGCCACAGCTGCTCTGGCAATCCCAGCCCAGCCCCTGCCCACCCTGCCAGGGAACAATTCCCAATACCCCACCTAACCCTGCTCCCTTTTCAGGACACGGAGTCTCCCTGTCAGACAGCCCCTCCCTGGATTTGGGCTCATTAAGAAACCAGAAGCCTGGAATCATTTGCTTTTATCCTGCAGTTTTTTCTCTGGCAAGGATCTCCTGGGGTCAGCACATGGGGAGGATTAGGGAGCCCTGGGAGATGCCTTCAGGAATCCTGGAGCTAATTAAAGCAAGGGGAGCTGGCCAGAGGAGCAGTCACAGACACAAGTGAAAGAAACGGCCAAAGAGGGAGCACTGCAAGGAGATGCAAAGTTTAACACCTTTCATTTTCATCTTCAGCCAGATTTTCCCTCTGCATTTTGTCCACCAGAACAACACCGTGGCCATTATGGAAATCTCCCCTAAGACAGCAGAAATTATTTGCTGACTTCCAGCCATGAAAAGCTGTTTCTCCCCCCTCAGCTGCTGGGTGAGCACAGGCACGGGGGGCTGGAGGTGTTGCCTTTCTCTTTGGTTCCTGGAGATCGCTCATTAGAAAATTCTGTTTTGCACAACGTTAGAGCACAGGAAAGTCTGACAGATTTGGGCTCACATTCTCCTGGGTTTTTTTTTTTTTTTTTTTTTTTTTTTCAATGAGAAACAAAATTTAATGAGAGTACAAAGTGATTTGACTGTGTCTGAGAAGAGAGTCAGAGGAAAATAAATTGGTTTCCTGCTTCATAAAAATATCTGCTGTGGTTGGTTTAAGCAGCTCCTGCTGTTTGAGGAAGGAACCTGAGATCTGGAGGCAAAGTTTCCTTGTTAGCAAAGGTTTGGCTTTGCCATCGTTTCCTGTTCCACTGAGTTCTGGATGAACTTTTGTAAACCATTTTGGCCAGAAAATAGAAACAAAATAAAAAGAAAGAGCAAGAGCACTTACCCTGCCATTTTCAAACCAGAACATTCTGACTGTTTCAAAAACCACTGGTTTTATTTCAAAATGGATTTAGATGTGTGAAGAGTAAAAATAATCACACAATTCAGGCTGGAATAAAGAGGTTTTGTTTTGTGCCAGGCAAATGCTGACAGCCAGCTTTAACCTCTGGGAGGCTGCAGGGTGGCTGGAGGAGGTGCTGATTCATGCAAGGGAAGAGCTGCTTGGGGTAAGACTGAGAATTAACTATTTTTGCCCCCTGAAATCTTGCCCCAGAATATTGCAGGTTTCAAAGGCAAGTGGGCAGAGCAGCAGGGAACGAATCCACGAAGGGCTGTTAAGCACAAAATCATCAACAGGCAACTGCAGACTGGAAAAGATTGGGAAAATAACCCAGCAAAGCAGCCCATTGTCCCTGCACACAGCTCCTGGTGTCCCAGGAACCACCCTGGAGATGGAAACCTGGCTCACCTCAGCCTCTGCTGGGACCCAGAACAGCTCTTGTGGATCATCAGCTAAACCTGAACATGCTCCTGCTCCACCCTGTGATTCCCAAGCTGAGGCATGAGCTGAGTCACTGCTGCAGCTCCTGCCCCCAGCAGGCTCTGGTCCTGCTCCTCAGCCCCACTGCTCCTGCAGAGCCTCACCCTGGAGCCAAACTCCCACAGTAATTCCCTTCTTCTCCAGTGCCCCCATCCTCCTGTCCCTCCCTGGCACGGTGAGGGGTCACTGGTGCCACCTGTGCCACCCCCATGGCTCAGCCTTTGGGGACCAGCACCACACCCCAGGTCCTGCTGGAGCTGAGATCTTCCAGCAGGGAGCTGGGATTCCACAGCAGCTGAGTTTGGATCCAGCCAGGGCTCATTTCCACACCCCAGCCTTGACTTTTGCCACCAGACCCCCTCTGCCATCTCCACCTCCTAAAAACACCTGGATGTCGGTGGGGCAGCCAAACAAAGCTGGGAAACAAGGACACTGCAGAGGAAATTAAAGGCAATTTCTGAGCTATTGGCAAAATACACAAAAATCTCTTCAGCACCAAGACAAAGCTGCTGAGTGACCCCAGAGCTCCTGCTCTGAGCACAGGCAGCTCCCTCTGTCCCTCTGTCCCTCTGTCCCCCTGTCCCTCTGTCCCTCTGTCCCTCTGTCCCAAGTCTCCCCCTCCGCTGGTGGTTTGTGACACATTCCCAGGAAATGCTGGAGAAGCAAAGGAGCCCCCAGTGAAAATGCTGGGATGGGGATGGGGCCCCCTCACACAGGGACAGGAGGGTGGGGAGCTGCTCCCCAAGGCTGCCCTCAGCCTCTCCTGCCACCTGTGATCCTGATTCTGTGAAACAGTGGCAATGCACAGGTAATAATATAAACATATTTAGATAAAGAACCGTGTATAAAGTAATATAAGCCAATGTGTTTTTATATGCAGCAGATTTCTGTATTTTTTTAATGAAGGATTTTTAATCCAGCCAGGATTTCTGAGACACCTCAGCATCCCTTCCCATCCTCCCAGAGCAGGGATGGTCCCAGGCCACCGGAGCTGATCCCTGTGCCAGGTGTGCCCCAAGAAGGAACACCCTGGCACGTGTGCAAACACAGACACTCAGTGCAGAGTGGACTCTGAGTGTTACCTGTTTGCTCCAGTCGAAAGGAAAAGGTCATTTCAGCACAAGATCCCACAGAACTCCCTCTCTGCTCCCCGCTGCAGACGCAGCATCTCTCTCAGCTGACATTTCCATGACAAATTCAAGTTCCTCAGACGCCGTTTGAGGATGCAAAGTGATTGATCTCTACCAGAACCCTGAAACAGAAGAAACTCTGCCTCTCCCTGCTGCAGCTCCTCTGGCACAGCTTTAGTGAGCTCCTCCTCGGGGGAGGGAGGGAGGGCAGAGCCCTCAACCCTGTGTGACACCTTGGGAGGGGGGCACAGATCCCAGAACTGCCAGGGAATTCTCTCCTTGCATCCTGGGCAGCCCAAACTCGGCCAAGATCCTTCTCCCAGCACTTTGCAGGGAAGATTCCAGTGCTCACATCATTTTCTGGGAGGAAAATCAGAAACTCTGGCACTGTCTCATCTCATTTTGAGGAGGTTAATGGTTCATGGCTGCTTCTCCACAGCACCTCAACAGCACCGAGCTCCTGCTGGCACTGGGGCTCGCTCCTGGGGGCTCCTGCACCAGAATTGTTTGGCTCCCAGGTTGGGATGGCAGATTGACACCAGGCACGCCCCCCAAAACGATGGAGAAGGGTCAATTCCCACAGAGAGACCCCTCCATCGCTGAGGGGTGGGAATTCAGGCCCCTGGCAGCTCCCTGGCAGCTCCCCACGCTTGGTGCCCATAAATAACTGCACAGATCCCCTGCAAAACCCTCCCTGCCTCTCCTGGTGCAGCAGGTGGAGACTTTGCAGGTTTTCTGTGGTTCTGGGAAAAAATAGCACTGAGAGAGTTCCTGGAAATGCTGCTGGGAGCTGGCAGGGAGGAAGGCTGCCAGGAAAAGAGCTGGGAGGGGAAAGTCCCCCAGGCCCCGTGGTCCCCAGCACCGGGGCAGGGCAGACCCAGCAGGGTTATCTGAGCTGGCTGCAGGCAGAAGTCACTTCTCCTGGTATTTCTTTTTTCCCCCACTTTTCCAGGGAATTAGAAGGTTTTTACTCCCACATCTGGATCTGTCCACCAAGGGGAGATTCAGGAAAGTTCATCAAGATTAATTTTTAAAAAGGATAAATGAAAGCACATTAAGCAACCCATGTAGACACACTCATTTGGAATTAAGGGGTTCGTAATTAAGTTTTCCTTAATTCACTTTTGAAGTGACTTGAGCCAAATTGAATTAAGGGTACTTTAATTTTAAATGAAAGTATCCAGGCCTAGGTTTAATATAATTTAACTAATCCACTTGCAATTCACACCACTAGTTAATTTTGGATTAATTTCCCCATGTAAGCAAGCCCTTAAACAGACAGCAGGGACACAACTTTGTTTCCTGTTTTCCATCTAGAGAGGGAGCCACAGAACTTCTTTTCCCCGTGAAAACTCCTGTTCTCTGTGCAGTTAACCCTTTCCAGGCAGTTTAACCCCCTTCTGCAGGGCCCTGGGTGGGCTGTGCCAGGTGTGTGCTGTGACATCCTCAGCAGGAAGGGGACAGGGATGTGCCTCTGCTGGCTCTGCTGGGCCATCACTGGTGTCCATCTCCCCAACACCTTCCATCTCCCAGCGTTTGCAAACTGGTTTTCATGCAGGGCAAATGAAATTTGGCAACAGGCACCACTGGCCTGGCTGAGGGGGCAGGATCCAGGCAGAGGTTTGGGTGGAGTAGAGACAAAAGGGCTTTGACAAACTCAAGAGAGGAGCCATCGCTGCCTGGTGGGGCTGGAACCACTCCAGCCAACGAGCTCTGCTTAATTAATGCCATTTAAACAGCTCCAGAGGTCAGGTTCTGCTGCCCTGAGCTGTGGCAGCAGCGTGGGGGGGTGGTGTTCCTCTGGGTTAATTAAAATTAGGGATCTCTTGGAGCTTTCTGAGGATGCCAAGTCACTAACAGAGGAGCCAGCACCTGATCAGGGAGCTGAGGGGCTGGAAGGGACCTCAAGGGCTGGGGGAAGGAAATATTTGCAGTGGGGTCAGGGTCAGCCCAGCTCATGCAGGTGGCACAGACCCAAAATTGCTTCAGATCTGAACTGTCCCAGCTCAGGGACTGCCCTGGCCAGGCCAAATCTCTGAAGGGTTTGAGTGACCCTTGCAGGGCACAGAACACCCTGAGAGCCTGGGATTCACCCAGGGCATCCCCTGCTCCCAGCAGGAATCACCACCAGGAGCTTCCACCTCTGCACTCGGGCTGGGCACTGTGTGCACAGGGGCTGGGAAAAGACAGGCCCAAGAAAAGAACCCTGGGATGGTTTGGGATGGGAGGGACCTGAAATCCCCCCCAGTGCCACCCCTGCCCTGGCAGGGACACCTCCCCCTGCCCCAGGTGCTCCCAGCCCCAGTGTCCAGCCTGGCCTTGGGCACTGCCAGGGATCCAGGGGCAGCCACAGCTGCTCTGGCAATCCCAGCCCAGCCCCTGCCCACCCTGCCAGGGAGGAATTCCCTCTGTAAATCGGTGGGGACCAACCCTCTCTTGGTTCCGCCCTGTCCTGGCTCAGGCCCTGCTGAAAGCTCTGGTCCCACCTTTCTCACAACCCCGCAGCTCTGNAGCAGCCCCGCAGTCTCAGCTTGCACCTCCTTCATCCAGCAGAGCCTCCCTGGGATGCAGAGGCTGCTCCTCTCCTCAGCCCCAGCCGGAGCAGCTTCCCTGGGAGATCCCGCCCAGCCCCGGTGCCTCCACCCTCGGGCAGCCCCTGGGATTCCCCAAATCCAGCTGTGCTCCCGCAGGGCTTTCCCAGCTGTGCCTCGGGCAGGCCCCTCCTGCCTTTGTCTCCCAGGCATCCGAGTTCTTCCAGCAAGGCGAGGGGGGGCACATTTTGTCCAAATATCATTTAATCAAAAGAAAATCTCGTGGGAAAAGAAGGAAAAACCCTCCCCCCTCTGCTGAGGTGGTTTCAAGCATCCCAATGAGCCCCCCAATGCCATCCCTGAGCCCCCCAGAGCTGGCTCCCTGCCTCTCCCCGAGCAGAGGACGGGAAGGAACTCCTGCTGTCAGCGTTTTACTTCATTTGTGACCCACCACCTCTTCTCAAATAAATTCCTGCTGAATTATCTGAAGTGAGCAGGGAGCGAGGGGTGAGAGGAATTCAGGCTCGCAGGATAATGCAGAAGTTATTCCAGCTGAAGATGGAGTGCATCGCATGCATTTAAAAACCATTTAAAACGGGGAAAGAGCTGGTTGGAACTCAGTGGGAAGTTGATGACTGATTTGAATTTGTGCTCCAAAGGCTCTCTGGGAAATAAAAGTCCTCAGAGAAATCCCCTGGGATGTAGGGAGTGGTGTAAATCAGAGCCAGAGGGAGGTGGGACCCAGGCTCTGCCTGCAGGAGGGGAACCCGTGGCTCCTGACTCCCCCTGGCCACCCATGGTCACCCCCAGGAACGTCCCGGTGAGGAGCCCTGCAGGGATGTGCCCAGCTGAGGGGATGTCAGGAGGGCATGCAGCATGTGGCACCTGGAGCAGGGATCTGCTGCATTCCCAGCTTTGTTTGGGACCCTGATCCCAGCTGGAGCCTGCTGGATCAGCCTGGCTCCTGCCTGGGCACTGCCATCCTTGGCACAGGGGGGCAGGTAACAAATGCCCCTTTCTGTGATGGGTGGGACAGGGTGCTGACAACGGCCAACCCCTCCAGGGGGCTCTCAGGGAACCCAGGCAATTTATTCCCTTGGTTTGTACTTTGTGCTTCCCACTGCTCACACACATTTATATTTTAGGGTTTTTTTGTTTAAGATTCATTTCATTTTGCAGTGTGTGTGAGATGAGTCAGGAGTTCAGGTGCCTCTCTCCTGTCACTGGTGGGGTTTCAAGGTGAAGAAGTGTTTGTTATTGTGATTCCATCTCCTGCAGGACACCTGTGGGGATTGCACCCATTCTGAGGCACATCCTCGTTTCATGAGGCCCTGAGTGTCATCTCCACTCCCCAGCACACTCAGGATTAGCACCCAGGCTGGGAAATGCTTTCCACTTGCACTGCAGTCTGTCACGTTCCATAAAAAACCCAAACAAATAAAAAAACCTTCACTCACCTTCTCCCGCTTTTCCCTTTGGTGCATTTTTTAGCATTTTTGGAAGACAGGTGAATATTCCCAGGGGATGGGGGGTGTCCTTGGAGGTCTCCAGGCTGCAGCAGGGCTGATCCAATCTGTGCACAAGCTCCATCTCATGCTGTTCCCTGCAAACCACGTCCCTGAGAACCTTTGACTCAGAAAAGCAGCCCTGAAATCTCTGTAATTCCCAGAAAAGCTGAAATCCGTGAGTTTGTGCTGCAATTCCCACCTGCAGGTTTTACAGACCCTCCAGTCTCACCAGGGCTGTCTGGGGGGCTTGGATGGTGGGAAAAACCAGGTTTGTAAATAGATAAAATGGGGAGAAAATGCAAACCACAGCTCTTTCTGGGTTTGGAAAGGAAAAAATGCCTCCAGCTTCAGAGGCAGCAAAAAGTTTGCAGCATTTTATATGTGCCTGGATTCCCGTGTGGGACTGTGGGTGAATTTTACATCAAGTTTGCCTGGAAATATTCCAGCCTGCAGCTGAAAATCAAACTCTGCAAAGGCACCAAACCCTTAAATCCCATCCAGGCTGAGATTTCCCAAAGCTGCTGGGGAGAAGCAGCTCCGTTCTCAGGAACTGCAACCAGCACTGGGCACGGAGATCCTGGCAGGGACGAGGGAGGGTGACCAGCCCCACACCCGTGGGGTGGCTCTGACAGCCCCTAAGCCCTGCTGGGACCAGCAGAGACCTGGCCCAGCACAGGAATGACCCGGACACGGCAGCGCTTCCACCAGGGCTGGGAATGGCCTCTCAGCTTCTGCGTTTGGAATTCTTTGGTTTTTTGGTTTTTTTTTCCCCTGCCTCCTAGGAAGCAGAAATTATCTGGAGTGTGTTCCTGTGGCTCAGGGAAAGCCATCAACATGCAAATTCCAGGGCAGCAGGGTTTAATGCTGATTGCCAGCCCTGTCCTCTGAGCAGATCCAGCGCTGGGCTGGATGCTCCAGAATTTCCTAATGAGCAAACTTCAGCCCAGGATTGGCAGCCCTGCTGGGAGGATTCTGCTCATTGAGGGGAAGCTCAGGTTTAGAGGCACAGACTATTTTGTAATTCAGGTTTTGAACTCGGACCTGCACAAGCAATCAAAGCACTGGTGATGCAAAACTTCTGTAAGAACCTCCCATGGCCACGATCTCTCCACATGAGGATTCCTCCTGGTGGCTTCCCAGTGCCCAGGGCAGGGGCTGGCTGGGAGACTGGGCAGGAATTGTTCCCTGGCAGGGTGGGCAGGGGCTGGGCTGGGATTGCCAGAGCAGCTGTGGCTGCCCCTGGAGCCCTGGCAGTGCCCAAGGCCAGGCTGGACACTGGGGCTGGGAGCACCTGGGGCAGGGGGAGGTGTCCCTGCCAGGGCTGGGGTGGGATGAGATGGGGATTTAAGGTCCCTCCCAATCCCATCCTTTCCAAGATTCCATAATTCAAACAGCTTTGTGTGGCTGTTTTCTCCAGCAGTGGGCACAGCCAAAAGATTCAAAATGTCCTTGAGCTTCAGGAATAAAAGGCAGAAGAATAGGGAGGGGGGGAAAAAAACCCCAAAAACCCCAAACAACCTGAGCAGCATCTGGGAGAACATCACCAGGTGGTTAAAAAAACCTGGAGGGAGCCTCAGTGCAGCTTTTTGTTAAAGCAGCAGTGCCCAGCTGACCTTGCCTGATCCAGGGGAGGCAGCAAAGCAGGGATGGAAACGTGGAGAGATGGAAAGGTGGAAGGATGGGAAGGTGGAGAGGTGGAAAGGTGGAAGGATGGAAAGGTGGAAGGATGGGAAGGTGGAAGGATGGAAAGGTGGAAAGGTGGAAAGGTGGAAGGATGAGAAGGTGGAAGGATGGAAACGTGGAAAGGTGGAAGGATGGAAAGGTGGAAGGATGTGAAGGTGGAAGGGTGGAAAGAACCATGCAAAGATGGAAAGATATGCAGGCTCGTGCTCCAGCCCTCCCCGCCCGGAATTCAAATGACAGCATTAGTATTCAGGATCTTTGCATGTGTTTAAATGTGGATTAAAAATGCATTAATTGGTCTCGTTTTAACAAGCTCTTCTCTTTGTATATCAAATATTTGAAAGATTCAGTATTATCACCTCTTGTCTGGGCTGGAATTGAAGAGGAGAAAGGAAATGTAATTGAGGACTTAAGGAGTCTTCTCCTGTTTGCTCAGCGCCGGGCGCCGGGATCCAGAGCTCGGGGGAAATGACTTTGCTGAGTCCATGAATGACATCCAAAGGCAGCACAGCCTGGCACACGGCACTGCCGTCCTGGCAGGAGCAGCTCTGGGCAAGGAAAGTCCCTTTCCAGGAGGTGCTGCCTCGGTGGAGCTGCTGGAGCAGCTGGTACCACCTCCCTGGCACCAGCCGTGTCTGCTCAGGTGTTGGAGCAGGGCTGGGAGAACACCCTGGGCCCTGTTCTCTCCATCCCCTGGCCAAAGTCTCTCTCCAAGCCCCTCCTGGTCCCCTCCGTGTACCCCACGTTCACTTTTGCCAGCTCAAATCGACCCAAACGGGGATTTCTACCCCTTTCTCAGCACCCCTGATGGCTCAGGTGCGCAGGCACAGTTTCTCTGAGGCACCACTTCATTCCCGGGAATTCTTCGCAGCCCCATTTCCTGCGCCTGCAGCATTTTTGGCCCGAGGCACTCGCAGCACTCGTGGGGGAAGGGAGGGGGAAGGGAGAGGGAAGGGAGGGAAGGGGGAAGGGAGGGAACGGGGTGGCTGCGGTGGCGGCAGGAGGCTCCTGCCAGGGAGGCGGCGATGCCACCGCGCGGCTGCGGCACCGGCAGCGCCCGGAGCGGGGCTGAGCGGGAGAGGGGCTGGGGACACGGCTCTGCTCAGGGGACAGGGCTGGCTGCTCGGGATGGCAGGGACCCGAAATCCCCCCCAGTGCCACCCCTGCCCTGGCAGGGACACCTCCCCCTGNCCCTGCCCCGGGGCCGGAGGAAATCCACGGGGGGCACAGGAAGATGGGCAGGTGCGGGGAAAGCAGCCGCCCCCTGAAATCCGAGCCAGTCCCAGGCTGTGCCCTGCGCCGAGCAGGATGTTAATGGGGAAATGAGCCTGCCTGCGAGTCATCTGCCAAAAAAA
>VWYO01024976.1:27432-62017 GCA_013400275.1 Rhadina sibilatrix
TAACGTGTTGATTCATCAAAGCCGGAATATTTCATGTGAAAGGACCAATTTCAGTGGATTTTACATTTGGGGGGAAATGGAGAAAAGTTTTCAGAATCATCCGCAGGTCACTGTGACTCCCACGGTGTGGGAAATGGAACTGTTCTATTTTGCTTCGAATTTGCTCTTTGCTTTGAAATAGAAGTTCAGCTACAGGACAAAAAGAAAAGACTGAAATGGAAATGAAACCTTTGGAAATTGCCAAACTGAAATGTTTCTGTGAAACCAGACAGGGCTTTTTTTTTTAATTACTTGGTCAGAGTCTTCATTTTTTGAGCCTTATTTTAGATATTCAGCTTTTGCAGGCCTGGACAGGGGAAAACCATTTATAATGTCCTGAAAACTTTCAGTGCACAGGGCAAAGGTTGTGTGACAGCAGCAGAGCGTGCAGAAGGGGCTTTCTCTGCTCCAAACTGTGAGACCACCCCTCTCCACCAGCTGCCTCCCTCTTCCTAACAAAGGATTATCCTGTATTTAAAGCTCTGTCCATGACCTTGCAGGAGGGGAAGGCATCCCTCAGGTTTTTTACCCTTTTCTTAATTAAGAAGCTGTATTAAATATTCAGAAATTCTGCTCGGTGACTTTCCTGGGAAGCACAAGGACATCCTGGAGGGACAAATCACTTTCTCATTAACACCTGCCCAGGCCTCCTCTGTCATTCCATGTTCCTCAGTCCTGGCTCTGCTTCTCCAGGGCCTCAGAGCTGCTGGACAGGGGCCGGAGCTTTTCCTGAGCTGGGAATCCAGCAAAGGCTTCCAGTGCCTTTGGCTCAGCTCAAAGTTTGGCTCTTTGGGAGCAAAGGCAGCAGGAAGGAGCTGCGGGGAGGGCGCTGCTGTTCCAGGCACCTCCAAGTGCTGCTGACTCTGCCCGTGCACCCAGGAACGGGTTTGTGCAGGGGAGGGCCAGGGGATGCCAGCAATGCCAGCCTGAGCAAACACCCCGCAGGCTGCCTGGGGGTGACAGCCAGCACCTCCCTGGGGCTGTCACCTGTCACCAGGGTCCTACAGCCCCTCGGGGTGGGGGTCCCTGACACCCCCATGGCACAGCTCCTGCTCGGGGTGGATCCAGCTCTTCCCTCCCTTCCGTGTCCCTGCCTTGTTTTCTGGTCTGGTCCGTCAGTTCTCCAGTTGCAAAGGAGGAGCCCTCAGCCCAGCCTGGCCTCCCACATTTACTGACTGATCAGGGCCATTGCAGAGGTGCTGCAAGACAGGGATTTGTGGGCTGTTTGCTCATTTGAGGGGGCAGTGTTGGATCCTGGAGGTGAGAGGTGTTAAAGTCACTGTCGTGAGGGAACGTTCTTTTACTTTTCATCAAAAAGAACCTCCTAGGTCTGGTTTTTCTGCAGAGGTGAAGCCACCACCCACCCCAATATCTCCTGCTTCTCCCAGCATTCCCAGGCAATGGAATCACCACCATCCCCCGGGGTGCAGCCCAAGTTTTGCACCTTTTGAGCATTTCCAGGTCCAGGGAGGCAGCCAAGCAGTGCTGGCTGCTGCAGCCCTGTTGGTTGTTCTGCTGCAGAGCTGGGATTGATGGAGCTCTGCATCCCATCCCTCCCAGGGCTGGAGCACCGGGAGCAGCCCAGCCTGGGCCAGGAGCCATCCTCCAAAGCAAGCCCTGCTGGGCTCCAGAATGCCCTGGGACAGGGGCAGAGGCAGCTGGTGGTGCAGGAGATGAGGATCAAGGCTCTGCAGGGACGTCTGGAGGCCGTTCCTGGGCTTTTCATTTCCAGGGAAGAAAGATGGGAGTGGGGACAGGTGTGTGGTGAATAAATATCCCTGGGGTTTGCAGGAGGAATCCAGGTGTTTGGAGCTCAGGAAATGAGGCCTGGGAAAGGTTCACTGGAGCCTGGTTGGGAACAGCAGCTCCATAAGGAGGTTAATGGTGCAGTGAGGGAACTTCATTTGAGGGTCTTTATACTCTGCAGCTGAAGTGATGCATGTGACAGCAACAGCTCTGGGGCAGGTGTGCAGCCACCAGGAAAGGCTGATGATTGAAAGGTTTCCTCTTTGCTGGGGAGAAAAAGCTGGGTCTGAATCCTGCCAGAGCAGCAGCTCCGTGGAGGGAAATGTTACAGCGAGAGGCCGAAAGTGAGGAGCAGCTGGGGGAAGAAGAACTGGGGGCTCAGGAAGAGCTGTGAGCTCGGACAGGTACCCCCTGTCCGTGGTGAGGGGCAGGACTCACCTTTCCAGGCTGTTCTGCCTTTGCCCTGGCAGCTGGGGCAGTGCTTGGACACCTCGGGTGGTTGTTTTGTGCAGCTCTGGCCACTCAGGGTCCCACACCAAGCCCGGGGCTCCGATGGCCTTTTCTGGGCTGGGCTGAAACCCTCCTGGCATCTGGGTCTGGGGCCCCAACAGGAGCCTCATCCCCAGCAGTGGAGCACAGGGACTCACTCATGGCTTCATTACCCCAGTTTGAGATTGGCCATCCTGGAGCTGCCCACGGCAGCCTCCTCCCGTGGGAATTCATCTTCTGCCCCAAATGATCCATGTGGCACTCAGACCTGGGGGCTGTGCTCCTGCTGCCCCCGTCCTGCTCCCAGCCCCTCTCCCCCTGCCAGGAGCAGGGTTTGGGGCTGGCTCCCTGCTCCAGGCTGGGGAAGGCAGCGATAGCATCTGCTGAGCAGCAGGCAGGGAGCTGCAGGGTTATTGTTTGCTAATAGATTGCTTTTGAAAAGCTGCTCAGATGGGACCAGGCGAGCTGCAGAGGTAATTAAAACTCTGCCTATGCAAAAGGCAGGATCTGATTATTTCCCTTCCCGAGCAGGCAGATTAAACCAGGAGGGTTTATTGCACCACTTCTAAGAGCGAGGGGTTGCTTTGAATGAAGTTCATAATATGGAATATAACAAATAAAACTCTTCAGTTTCTTTTCTTATTTAAATAAAAAAGGACAAAAACCACACAAGAACAACAAAAAGAAAAAAACCCAAATTCAACACAACCACAACTTTATTTTTCAACCACCTTCCTCCTTGATTATTCCTTGGATTTAAAGAGTTCCTGTAAAGCAGAGCACAGGTGAGCCTACGAAGGACTACTGTTCTAAAGCTCATTTTTTTTTATCTTTTAAGGCTCTTTGCTCTCATCCTAGAAGGCTTTTCTGTGCCATCCTACCTGAAATAGGAGGGTGGGTCGGTAAAGAGGCTCAGAAATAGCAGCAAAGTCTCCCTGTCACCTCCCCTTAATGAAAGGAACGGCTTCAAGTCCATTAAAGGTACTGAAGATATTTTAGAAGCAGGCTGATGTCTGTAATCTCAGATGTCTGTAATCTCAGCCTGCCTGACAGGCTGCGGTGCTGCCCGTGGGATTTGCTCTCTGCACCACTCTGGGCAGGGCTGGATCAGATCTCTGGAAGGAATTCCACCCTGGCAGGGTGGGCAGGGGCTGGGCTGGGATTGCCAGAGCAGCTGTGGCTGCCCCTGGATCCCTGGCAGTGCCCAAGGCCAGGCTGGACACTGGGGCTGGGAGCACCTGGGGCAGGGGGAGGTGTCCCTGCCAGGGCTGGGGGTAGGAATTTGAGGGTCTTTAATGTCCCTTCCACCCCTATTGTGGGATTCCCTGGTCTGCAGTTTCCACTTCCTTGACCTCAAGATGGAAGCCCAGGTGTGCTCAGGATGAGCCACCCCCAAACCCACCCTCAGCTGGGGGCAGAAGCCTTTTGCAAGCTCTGTGCCAGCTCTGCCCAGGCTGAACTGTCCTGCAGGTCTCCTCCCTACAGAGGAGGATCCTTCAGAGCTGCTCCTGCCCTGGGGCTGCTGTGTCCCTGTGTCCCTGTGTCCCTGCAGGAAAGGATGGTCACTGTGGGAACACAGCCAGCTCGGAGGGGTGGCTGTGGGCAGCTGGGCTGCTGGGATGACCCACAGCAATGTGGGCATTTGGAGAGGAAAAAAACAAAAGAAAAAAGAAAAAAATTAGTAGTTGGAGCTGTTTTCCTGGTGCATTGGAGAGGGGAGGCTTTGCCTGCCCTGGGCAGAGCTGCCAGCTGAGTTTCTGCCCAAACAAAACAGGCTGTGGTGGATTTAGAGTGGCCTGGAGAGCTGGGGACAGATTCCATCTCCTGGGCACTGAGACCTGCCAGCAGGGCTGGTTCTCAGCTGAAAAACGACACGGAAAGAAGGATTGTGATGCAGGGATGTGGCAGCACCCTCGTGACTGCTGTCCCCACCTTCCTGCCAAGGTCACTGTGCACCTCAGGCAGCTGGGTCTCACCTACTGCCAGGTGGGTGAGACAGAGAGATGAGAGATGTATAAATACATATCCAGCACAGCCATCTGGGTCACACGGGTTCAGGAGGGCTCAGCCCTGTTCCTATAAAAAGATCTCAGTATCTGCCAGCAGAAAAGGACCAAAGGCTGCCCCTCCTGGCATCAGAAACCTTTTCCAGCCTTCTTCACCCGAGTGTGCCCCCTCCGAGCTGCTCAGTGCAGATCAGGAGTCCTGGATCAGGAACCAGCCCTGCAACTCCTGGCCCAGGGTGGGCAGGGCTGCAGGAGCCCTCAGGCAGGGCTGGGGCTGGGCAGGAGGCGGCTCCGGGAAGAAATTACAGGGCCACGGACCCTGTGGCTGATCACGGAGTCCCTTCTGCTGTAAAACCTGCCCAGGCTGAGTGAAACACTCGTGTACAGACTGTGTAAAACACTCCTGCCCAGGCTGAGTGAAACACTCGTGCACAGCCTGTGTAAAACACTCGTGCACAGCCTGTGTAAAACACTCCTGTGCAGCCTGAGTGAAACACTCGTGTGCAGCAGGAGTGAAACACTCCTGTGCAGCCTGAGTGAAACACTCGTGTGCAGCAGGAGTGAAACACTCCTGTTCAGCCTGAGTGAAACACTCGTGCACAGCCTGAGTAAAACACCCCTGTGCAGCCTGAGTAGAGCTCCCACACGTTTTGGGAGTGCTCAGATCTTCCTGCGTGCCCTCAGACCCAGCACGTGTCTGCAGACATCCACCCATTTTATTGCTGATAGGAAATGAAACCCCCGATTAAACGACATTACCAAAGATTAAAAGCAACACTGAATCTAATTTCAATTGTTTGTGGCAGGAACCCAATTTTCAAATTATAATGGCAATAATTAAAAAGTCCCTTATCAACAGAGACAAAAGTGCTGCCTGTTGGCAGGTGGAGCTGAGGAGCGGGGCGAGCTCAGGCTCCTCAGAGCTGAAATCAATTTTCAGACAGAGTTCAAACAAGCCCCAGAACAATTCTGCTTTTGTTGTGCTTTTTCCATGAGGGGAGGAAGATCCTTCCCCCGTGCATGTACACGGTTTTTGCTCCTATTTTTCTCTCTCCTTCATCCACAAGGTCACATTATCTGGAACAAAGCCTCATGTAAACAAAACTATTCTGTTGTAGAAATGAGGTTTGGGGAAAGTTCAAAAACAATTCAGACCTTCGGTTTGTGCTTCACTTGTAATTATGGATTATCCTGTTTAGAATTAATAAATGCACCTGCCCAGCCTTTGAAGAGCTGGCCAAGGAGGGCTCTCAGAGCTCCCTGTGCTGAGACTCCTGAACTCCACCATCATCCCTCTTGTGCAATGGGGTGTTCACGAGCTCAAATTAGTTCTAATTAAAAAATGTCTGGATGGACATCTGGAAAATGAACTTTATTTTGCCTGAGAACTCTCAGGTTTCTGGACATACACTTTCCAAAGGTAACAGAGTGCAGAATTTGGGATTCAGGCTTTTATCTCATGGGACAGAAATCCATTGTATGGTCCCCTCTCTCCCCCCTCCAAAGGCACCCGGTGTCAGCCTCAGAAGAGTCACAGGCCTCGTTCCTCAGGTCTCGTTCCTCACCCCTGATTCCCAGGGGATGGGAGGCAGGGCAGGGAGCAGAGCTTTGCCTTCTGCAGGATGCCCAGGGCAGGGCCCAGGGAAGCTCTCCCTTTGTCACCCCCGGTCCAAACACCGGGCCCGAGGTGTCTGTGAGGAGATGACACTTCCCGGTGCTCAGCAAACCCCTGGTGCTTCTTTAGCGGTGTTAATTGTCCCTAATCCCCACAGGCAGGCCCGAGGCAGGGGAAAGCCTTTGCAAATGTTATTTCATTGTTATTTGATGGCAGGGCTCAGTCAGGATGAGCTGATTTCACTTTGAGGTCTCTACCTTGGGGGCCTGGCATTTCTGACATTTCTGGTGCTGCAGTGGATGAATCCTTCCCCCAGTGAATGTCTGCACTCCCAGTCCCACACTGGGCAGGCTGCAGCCCTTTCACTGTCACTTGAAGCTCTTTCTGATGAGAGTGGCTCATGAAAACCCTGCAGAAAGGATCTCCTTCCACACTGAGCCGTGTCTGTGTAGCTGCTCTAAGCCCACACCCCTCTCATCCTGGCTGCATTCTCCACGAACAGGATTTTTCCTCCTGGGAGGAGCCCTTATTCATCACGTACTGGTCAAGGCTGATTTTATTTATCAGCACGGGAGTGTGAGGACAGAAAACTGTGGCACCTTTGTTGTATCCCTTCTGCTCTGGAGAAAAGTCAGGGGAGGAAAAGGGTGGGGGGAAAACATTGCTGGGTTAAAGGGGACTTGTTTTGCTGGGGTTTTGCTGTTGGCTTTTCCTCCCATGGATAACAAGTGTGGAGATGACAGGCCAGATCTCAGCCACAGCTTTTCATCCACTGGGATCCACCTGGAGCCACAACTTGTGCAGTGCCTGAGGGCACAGCAATCAGGAGGAACCAGGGGAGCAGGGAGGGCTGGAGGCAGCAGGGTTTCCCTGGATGTGTTGCTGCTTTTGAATTCAAACTTCCCCAGACCTCTCAGCGCTGCCAAACCAAGGCCCAGGGTAACAGTGGGGTTTGGAAGCAGATCTTTCACCTTTAGAGAGGAGGGAGGTTTCCATTCATGAGGAAGAACTCTTGTACCAGTCAGTGATTCTGAGGAGTCCCTGGCAGCAGAGTCTGCTCACCTCTGCAGCCAGGGGAGGCTGAGTTCCTCTCCTTTAAGGAGGAGCTGATGGATGTGCAGAGCTGGCAGCAGCACATTCCCAGCTGGGCGATGCTGCCAGGACCACCACAAACCCCAGTCACACTGGGCTCATTCACCACAGCCTTGATGCCAGCCCTGGAATGTCCCTGCCCCCTGTCAGCAGCCCCTGTGGCTCCAGCAGCCCCTGTCCCCTGCAGCCAAGCAGGGCCCAGGCTCTGGTGGGAGCAGAGGACGGGGCAGAGCTCAAGGCGACCTCAATTTCTCAGCTCTGATGCTTCAATTATTCCTGCAAGAAAAAGAATCTTTATTATTTAATAATGGCTGAGGCCCTCCAAATTATTCATCAGCTCAGGAAGGGAGCTGCTGAAATGCTGGGGAAGGATGTGATGGGTGAGGGGGGTGGGTCAGTCAGTGTCTGGGGACCTTTGGCTGCTTCAGCTCGTTCCCTTCCCAGCACAAGCTGAGCTCCTCCTTCTGGGGGTCTTGTCCAGCCATAGAATCAGGGAATGGTTTGGGTGGGAAGGGACCTTAAATCCCATCTCATTCCATATCCTGCCCTGGCAGGGACATCTTCCACTGCCCCAGGTGCTCCCAGCCCCAGTGTCCAGCCTGGCCTTGGGCACTGCCAGGGATCCACAGCTGCTCTGGCAATCCCAGCCCAGCCCCTGCCCACCCTCCCAGCCAGGAATCCCTTCCCAATATCTCACCTAAATTTCCCCACTTTCAGTTTGACCCTGTTCCTCCTCATCCTGTCGCTCCAGTCCCTGATGAACAGTCCCTCTTTGGCTTCCCTGGAGCCCCTCCAGAGGGGCTCTGAGGTCTCCACACAACCTTCTCTTCTCCAGGCTGGACAGCCCCTGCTTCCCCAGCCTCATTTGTGCAACTTGGAGAGAGATTTTATTTCACCTTGGGTTTGAGCCAGGAGTGATCCCCCAGGTGGGAACAGAACCTGCCCCTGTCCATGAGTGATCCCAGGGCCCCGTGGGTGCTTTGGGGGATGCACTGCTGGCCCCGTTCTGCTGCAAGTGTCCCCTGGCCACACGTTGAAAATAATCTTTTTCCACTGGAGCAAGAAGTTGAACCTGTAAAATGCTGGAAGGGGTTTTGTGGCAGTGTTGTACCCTTGTGTTTGAAAAGAAAAAGCATCCTTGCCTGCATATTTAATTGCCAAATTATCATATAAATGTCACATTACTTAGGATGCCAGAACTCACTGATATTTTAAATGCTTCCATGTTTTAATTCCTTGCCAGTCAACCTTTGCAAACCTAATTACAAAGGGAAAATCACTGATGGCATTTTGTTCACCATGTTCGGAGCTGAATTGAGTTTCCTGAGAGTCAGAGAAAATTTTCAGCTGATTTTATTTTCTCTTTCCTGGTAGTGACAGCAGCTCTTCCTCCTGCTCCTCGTGGATTACTGTCAGGAAAGCCATGGAGCAGCAGTGCCAGAGCAGGCCTGTGTATTTGGGCTAGCTCTGCAAAACAACCCAAAATAAACAGAGGGGCCCATGCAGAGCTGGAAACCCTGGGGTGCCTTCACTCAGAGCAGCCCCCACTTCCACAATTGCTTCCATCTCACTGTGGCAGCAGCTGTCTGGAAAGGATCAAAGCCAAAGGGGAACCCTCCTGTGATGGCACGGGGTGGGTGCTGACATTCCCAGTGCCCTGGGAAGGGCTCTCTTAGGAGTCAGTCTGGGATTTGTGTTTCTGGGACACCTCCACACAGCTGAGGGCTCCTCAGCCCTGCGGGACCCCAGAGCTGTGGGGCTGGGCCCAGGCTCGGTGCCCCCTGCCCAGCACTGCCCTGGAGGCACTTCCAGCAGCTGCCTGCCCTCCTGGGCCACGGGAACCCTCTGAGACCCATCCTCAGAGGTGATGGGAAATGCTGCATTCTTGTATTTTTTTTTTCCCTCTTCTGAGCAGAATGTGGGGTGTTCCTCCAAAAGAGGAGTTTGTGTTGACTTAGAATCCCAGAATGTCCTGAGCTGGAAGGGACCCACCAGGACCATCCAGCCCTGCCCAGAGCCCCCCAAATCCCAGCCTGGGCATCCCTGGGGCGCTGCCCAAAGGCTCCTGGAGCTCTGGCAGCCTCGGGGCCGTGCCCATTCCCTGGGGAGCCTGGGCAGTGCCAGCACCCTCTGGGGGAAGAACCTTGCCCTGCTCTGCAGCCTAAACCCCCCTGGAACAGCTGCAGCCCTGCCCTGGGTGCTGCCCCTGTCCCAGAGTCAGCCCTGGCTCTGCCTGGCCCAGTCCATCCCATCTCTCCATGGGATGATGCTGCTCCCTCTCAGGCACTGCAGGGATCAGCTCCCAAACAGGAGCTGCCTGGGCAGCCCAGCCATTCCCAGCACAGCACAGAGAGATGCACTGGCTGCCCTCAGGTTCTGTTCTGGATTAGGGATGTGATGGAGCCCTGACATTTCAACCAGGAGCTGAGGCATTTCAAGTTGTGTGCAGGGAAAATTAAGGTCTTTGCACTTTCCAGCAAGGATATTGAAAGGAGTGGGAAGCCGGGCAAGATTCATTAGGGCCCCAAAGTGCAAAATTTCACACTTCCATCTGCAGTTTCCTTTTTTCACTGTCTGTCATTCTGAAATGTTGGTATGAAATACAGGGAAGCCAGGAGTGGGAGAGCTGCAGGGATAAAGCTGGGAAACGTGCACACCTCTAACGTGGGGCTTTGGTGTTCCTCTCCAGCCCCACTGGACACACTGGAATCCCACAGGCTGGGGAGAGCAGTGAGCTCCAGTCCAGCACAGCTTCTGTAGGGGAACAAAGGAACGCCCCAAGAAGCCACAGAACCTTAGAGAAGGCCAGAAACTGAGCTGGACAGGGCATAAAACCAGAACAGTTTCACTGCTGCCTATTTCTGTTCTCATTATTGCTGCATAAGCCTCTTAATTATGGGAGGACAATTGTAAGAGGCCTTCTGGTGTGATTCTGTGTTTGGAGCTGTTTGGACACAGGGAGGTGCCTCATGAACCCTTCATTCTGTGTCACTCAGCCAGGTTTCCATCCTGGGTGACACAGATGGAATGACCCTCCGGGGTCCTTTCCTGCTGCTCTCAGAGCTTCCTCTGCACCTTTGGCTTTGCAATCCCGTGGTCTTTTCACCTCTTTGTGAAGGGATCTTGCGTGGGAGCCTGGGATTTGTGTGGAGCAGAGCTGGGTGGGAGAGAAGAGCCCCTGCCCAAGGGGGAGCCAGCTGGGGAGGCAGAGCAGGCACCGTGTCCTGGGAAAGCCAGGCTGGATGGAGCCTGGGCCAGCCTGAGTCTGAAAAATTTCAAGTAAGCACAGGACTGAAAGAGAAAATGCTTTCCCAAAAATAGTTCTGAAAGCTGTGATGGTGGGAGTCCTCCAGCACTGCCGGGAACCAGGGAGGGAGTTCAGCCAGCCCGGGGTGCTGATTGTTCCTGGATGAAGCAGCCTGGCCCTCCAGGGAACGCTGAGACCCAGCAGGAGCTGAAAGCCCAGGAGCTGCTGTCTCTGCACCACGGGGAAGGAAAATGCACGGCTCCAAAAGCCCCTGAAGCCACTGCTGGGAACACTGAGCTGCCTTGGCAGGGCTGTCAGCTGTGAAACAGCTGGGGATGGGGCTGGCCTCTCCAGAGCTGGACCCAGACCAGAAATCCGATTTGGAAGCCTTTGTTTCACTGGGGGAGATGTGTGGGTCAGTGTTTTGGGGAGCACACAAGTCACCCAGAGCTGTGGTGGTGCTTTGATCCTGGAGGAAGGCTGGAGGCACATTAAACAAATGGGGGCTTGGGATATCAGATACCTGTAAAAAAAAAAGAAAAAAATGAAAAGGAGCTGATTCTACCAAAGGCTGGGGCCTAAAGTGCTGTCCTTGCTGAGTTTCCAGGGCACCGAGCTCTTGCTGTGCTGGGGCTTTGTTACAGACAAAAGCCCTGATGAAATCTCACCCTGCTTTGCTGAAACGTTATCCCTGCCCAAGGCAGAGGAGATTTGCTTTTCCTGGGGCCCAGCTCCACAGAGGCTCCAGTGGAAATGGAGAAGCCCCAGGAACATAAGGACTGTTCTTCCCTTCCCAAAGCAGCTGGTGAACAAGGAGCCCGAGGCTGAAGCCAGGAGGGGTTTGGTGGCGTTTGTTCCTGTGAAGGCTTTTGGGGTGGGTTTGGCACCACAGGGCAGGGCAAGGAGCTGTTCCCACACCCACACCTGCTGCTGGCTGCTTTGGGTCCATCCCTTTGGCTCCCTGGCTCTGCCCCTTATAAAGCCCAAGGGGCTCCAAAGCAGTTTTGAAATCGTGCAGGAGAGTCTGTGAGTGGGAAATATTTTTTATTTGGGTTGATTACAAGAACTTTGCATTTCCTCGCTGCCTGTGTCCTGCAAATCTCCCTCTTGCCTCTTGCTGCATTTTTCTTTTTTTTTTAAAGGGGTGGGAGAAAGTGAGCTATAACCCCAGCAAATCTCCTTTACCGGATATAAATCCATCCCTGTGCTTGAGCAAAAACCCTAAGCTCAAGTTAGAGCTGCTTCAACATCCAGGCTTTTCCTTCCCCCCTCTGACACTGGGAATTTCCTGGCGGGTTTTGTGGCTCAGCACAGAGGACCTGCTGTTTGTTGGGACACAAAACCAGGATAATACATAAAGACAGCCAAGGTGCTGCACCTGCCCCGGGCCCAGGACATTCCTGCTGCCCCAGGACCAGCCTGGAGCTTTGGCCCTGGGCTGGGATGGAGAAGCTGATCCCGGAAAACTGGGAACACAAGGCCTTGGAGAGGAGCTCTGGGCCAGCCTGGCAGGAGGGTGTAAAGCCTCCAGAACCCCTGCAACTCCCTGGATCTCTCCTGATTTACACCAGAGGAGTGTAGGGCTCTCAGCACATGTGCCAGATGGTCTTTTATAAGCACAGGAATTATTTAAGAGTGTGGCCATTACTCCGGTGCTAATGAATTACAAATAACTCCTGCAGGAAACGCCTTTTGCTGACTAAGAAACGTGTCCCCAAGATAAGCCAACAGTTGAGGTTTAAAGGGTCAGCAATTTTTAAAAAATATATTTTATTCCGAGCAAGTTAAAGGGGCCTGGAAAGATCCCGCTTGCCTCATTAACAAATATTGCCCAATTTTTCTTTCACAGTGTAGCAGGGGGAAGAGAACCATATAAAATAAACACCTGGCAGGAGTGCATAATCTGCATAAATTCAAGTGGTTACACTCCTGACAGAAAACCTGACCAAAATGAGCCTTTGGAAGGTGGCAAAGCTGCCTCAGCATTGATTTATTTCCACACAGGCTGTGCCTGGCTGGGATTTCAGAGAGCCTGGCAGACCCTGCTCCCTTAGCTCTGCATGGACCCCCTTAGATCCAAAGGGGGAATGGGGCCACTCCCAGCTCCCAGAGCACAGCCCAGGCCCATCCTGGCTCCTCCAGGGGAAGGGTTGGTGCAGGTTGGTCACAGCCATGAATCTTGAGCCCTGGTGCTCCTCCACTCCCCTTGGAGGTGAAATTTATTGTTTCAGGCTCTGTTGATGCATTTTTTGTGTACAGGATTCCTGGAGTTCTCCCTCCTTGGGTCTTCAGGGATGGCCATTTCTCCAACATCACAGTGACCAAGCAGGGAATGGCTTCCCAGTGCCCAGGGCAGGGCTGGCTGGGAGCTTGGGCAGGCATTGTTCCCTGGCAGGGTGGGCAGGGGCTGGGCTGGGATTGCCAGAGCAGCTGTGGCTGCCCCTGGATCCCTGGCAGTGCCCAAGGCCAGGCTGGACACTGGGACAGGGGGAGGTGTCCCTGCCAGGGCAGGGGTGGCACTGGAGAAGTTCTCAGGTCGCTCAGAGCTGGGTGGAGAGCAGGCTCCCCATGCCAGGAACACTCCAGGCTTTCTCCAGGTTGTCTTTCGTGCACATTTGCCTGAAAACTCAGCCGCTCTGGGATGCTCAGTGGGATGAGGGGAGAGGAAAATGCAAAGGATCTGTCTCTCTAAAAGGGATGAAAAAGGTGTTTTAGTAATTTTTAGTGCATGAGTAATTTTTGGTGCCAAGGAACATATCAGCAACAGGGCTGGTCTCATCAGAGTAATAGAAAATCCATGTTCTTGGCCATCCATTATTGATAAGGGTTAACAGGGTGGTATCCAGCCAGGGTGGTGTCACGTTGTTCTTTCCCTTGTACAGCCAATTTTCTGCTTCCTTCCATCCCTTGTTTCATTTTTTAACCCAAATGTTTTCAGTCCCTGCCCCAGCTGTGGCAGCCAAGCCATGATCCAGCAGTGTGGGGGTCAGGGCAGGGCAGGGTGACAACAAATGGCAGCTCCTGGCCAGGATTTCCTCTCTCCCTCACTCTGGGATGGGCTCCAGCAGGAGCAAACCCATTATTCCTGCAGGAATAGGACCCGGGGCATGGAGAGAACTGAACCTGCTGCTGTCTCAGCACCCTCAGTGAGAAGGAGGATGCAGGAAAGCTCTCCAGCTCCAGGGTTATCTATTTCCAGGCACATCCCAGGTGGGGTGAAGTGAGGGAATCTGTCCCAGAGCAGCACCCCAAACCCAAACGGCCGAGGGATGAGGTGTCAACAAGCAGCACCTCCCTCACAGCCTCTCACTGCCAGTTTTACATTTGTTCTTCCTAAAAAACCCTCCCTAACTGTGGTGTTCTCCAGGCAGAGAAGGGAAGGAAGGCTGATTTTTTTCTCTCCAAATCCAAAAATCCATATTTGAACAGAGAATGAGAAAAATTCCTATACAGCAGCCAGCTCCCACAGGGGTGCATCTCTCCATGCTGGGTATAAACCTTAAATTTACATCTCTGGTTAAAGAGCAGCTTCCCAGATAAGCCTTCAGTCTCTCGTGAGGATGAACAGAAACATCTCCCCCATTAAGGATTTCATCCCTTTTTTCTGATGAGGAGCTGGCTGTTGCAGGCGTTTTATGGGTTTCCCCAGAGAGGGGCTGGTGCAGTGTTAAATCTTTGCTGTGTCAGGCTGAAAAGTCACTCGAGATGTTACTTAAACACCTCCTCCAGTCCCCAGCCAGCTGAAAATCCTTCCCTGCTGGATCACAAGTGGGAGATTAAAATCAGCACGTGCTGTGCATCCAGCAGGGATGGGAGGGAGAGCGCCCTCCCTGTCCCCTCCCTGCCACTCACCTGCTCCAGGGTCACCTCCTCTTGTCCCTCCCCTGTTTATGGGAACGATAAATGTCCCCGAGCAAGGACTGATCCCCAGCACAACACCAGCAATTCCGGAGTATTCCAAAATCCACATCACACAGCTGTGGCCCGCCTCCCCGCTCTGTGGGCAGCACAGAACACCAAACAAACACAGCCCGAGCTGTTAAAATAACACTGCTTGCTGCTGGAACAGGGAAAGCCTGGGATGCGGAATTAGAGGCTCTTATCCCTGTAACTCACCTGGCTTTATGGAGCACTCCCGGCATCCCGGCCACCCACTGCTCCCAGCTCTCAGCAGAGCAGGAGCTGTGGGGGCGGGGAGGTGAATTAAAGATGAAGTGGCAGCTGGAACTGTGAAGTTCCTGCCTTAATATCATTCTCGGAGGAGTGCTGTGCGTTTGATAACATGTGCCATGCACACGGTTATTTCCTTGAATTAGATAACAGCAGATAACACAACGATCCTAATCTGCCCCCCAGGCCGGCGCTGGAAATCTGGCATTACAGAGCCCGGCTTATCTGATCCCCAGCCCTCCCCAGCTCCCTTCCTGACACAGCCCAGGTTAGTGCTGCTGGGAACGAGCTCTGCTGCTGGAGCTGCCCCCAGGCGTGGGGCTGGAGACCCTCGGGAACTGGGGCTGGAGACCCTCGGGAACTGGGGCTGGAGACCCTCAGGAACTGGGGCTGGAGACCCTCAGGAACTGGGGCTGGAGACNCTGGGGCTGGAGACCCTCGGGAACTGGGGCTGGAGACCCTCGGGAACTGGGGCTGGAGATCCCCAGGAACTGGGGCTGGAGACAGCTCCTGCCAGCTTCAAGGGCTCTCGAGTGCTCTATAAGGGGGTACAGGGTGGGGGCCAAGGCTGGATCCCCAAAGTGCCTCAAAGTGCAGCGCCCTGGGTGGTTCCCACAGGGAGATTGTCTCCCACTGCTGGCTTACCCTCCAAGAGGATCCATCTCATCTAATCCAGGTGGGATAACTCTTACCCAGGACCCGCTTCAAGGCACTGAGAAGCCACAAGGGCAGTATTTTTGGTTGTTTGCTTTTTCCTTTCCCTGAATCTCCCCTGGATCCTGGTGTTGGGGCAGTGCTGTGACAGTCCTGCAGGACTCCTTTGCTGTGCCTGCCCCTCCTGGGATCCATCCTATCCCATCCCATGGATCCCATGGATTCCCTTTGGCAGGGATGCCAACGAAGGGATCTTCCCTGGGGGTACAGCTTTGCTGCCCCCAGCTAAAGGCTGCTTGAGCCCAGGTTGGTGAGACACCTACAACACCTCCAGTCCTAAACAGCTCAGGAGGGCTTTGGACATGAAGGAAAATCCTTTCCAGCAGCTCCTGGTGGGAAAGGGGCTCTGACACGCAGGGGGCCCATTGCCGAGTCTGCAGAGACAAAATCAAACTGGCCCCTCTTTCCTTGTGCCGGGCAGGGCTGGGAGCTCGGCCCCTTCCCAGCCCTTCCCAGCTGGAGCAGTTCCCTCTCCAGAAGAAGGGATGCTCCTTCCCTCCTTCAGGCACGGAGGGGAGCGGGTATTTATGTCTGGTTTCTCCCTGCTGGCATTTAATGGGCGTTTTAGCAGCACAAACAGAAAATGCTGCATATTCATCTTCCCTGTGTGGGACTGAGATGGAGAGGAGGGAAGGCAGAAGCGCCTTGGGCTCGTTGCTCCAGTCTCATCCTCGGCAGAGATCTCACGGATGAAGAATAACTTCATTTCCAGCCCTGATTTTATCTCCTTTCCCTGCTCTTTGTGGCTCTGCTCGGGGCCGTGCCCACCTGGCACAGGGGCAGCTGACAAATCCCTGCCTGGTTAAAATGCCCGGTGGAGCCCTGAGCCACCCCGGGCTCCCCAGGGGCAGGGGAGAGGAAATAAAGCTGGGGCTGCATGTGGAAAGCTCAGGAGGGCAATCCATGCCCTGTCAGGCTGCTGGCTTGGCAGAGCAGCAGTGTGGCCTCCAGTGCAGTCCGGGGATGAGAGGATCACACTGCACCTGCCAGCAGAGCTCGTTGGAATGGGGAAAGGCAGCCTGGAGATCGTTTAACCCGTCCCAGCTGCAGCTCACGGCGTGTTTATGTTCGTGCTTGCCCAGCAGGAAGTGTTAATGACTAATTAATGCCAGCCCAGGTTTGCAGGCTGTCCTGGCAGAAGCTCTGGCTGCAGGAGCTGCACAGAGTTGCTGCCACACAGACTTGTTTCACACCAGCAAACCCCACCAAGAGCCGTTCTGACTTGCCCAGGAAATAAAAGCAGTGCCACATGTGGCAAATGGCACATGGATAATTTAAAGTGTTCTTTGGAAGCATCTGGAAAGACGTTGCAAAGCATTTTAAGGAGAGCAGTGAATGTCATGTTGGATTTTATGCAGGAGAGGACACGCAAACTGCCAGGGGTGTGACTTGCTCTCCCCAGCTCAGAGTGACTGCACAGTTTCCCAAAGAGCCAGCCCGGCTCCCTGGGCTCAGCAATGCCCAGGAGCAGCAGCTGCTTTGTTCATTCCCTTCCTTTGCAGAAGGAAAAACACTCAGGAGGCCCTTGGTGCTCACAGTCGAATCCCAGACAGAAACTGGTGTTTGGGCAGTGAATTGGGGGAAGGCACCTCGGGAGCTGCCAGCAAAGAGCATTTCCCACTCAGGGCTGCTGCAGCCAGAGATGTTCAGGCCCAAAGGGCTGGGCCAGCCCTTTATGGGGCTGGTTCTTGCAGCCCAGGCTCTGCCCTGCCCCTCACCCAGCACACAGCCCCAGGGAGCTGTTTCATCCTGGGCTGGAGCCTCGCAGGACAGGAAGGGTCTCCTGCTTCCCCAGGTCATTTATTCCACTTTCTGTGCTTCAATCCAACACCCAGCCTGGGCTGAGGACCACCAGCACTGCAGGGGCTGGGCAGGGAGAGGAGACACAGCTGGGAATGCTCAGCCTGGGGAAGAGGATGCTCCAGGGAGAGCTCCCAGCCCCTGGCAGGGCCCAAAGGGGCTCCAGGAGAGCTGCAGAGGGACTGGGGACAAGGCCTGCAGGGCCAGGACACAGGGAATGGCTTCCCAGTGCCCAGGGCAGGGCTGGCTGGGAGCTTGGGCAGGAATTGTTCCCTGGCAGGGTGGGCAGGGGCTGGGCTGGGATTGCCAGAGCAGCTGTGGCTGCCCCTGGATCCCTGGCAGTGCCCAAGGCCAGGCTGGACACTGGGGCTGGGAGCACCTGGGGCAGGGGGAGGTGTCCCTGCCAGGGCTGGGGTGGCACTGGGTGGGATTTAATGTCCCTCCCACCCAAACCATTCTGGAATTCTGTGTAATTCTGGCTCCTCTGCCTGAGGGCACTGCTTGCTGTCCCCATCCCCTGGGCTGTACCTTCCTTCTCCTCTTCCTCCTCTGCAGCTTTCCTTGCTGTTGTTACATTCTGGTTCAAGTAGGTTTTAATCCACATAAAACAACGAGCAAAATGTAAAATATTACGATATGATGAATATGATTTTATATTGTAGTTAGCTCTAGGCATTCCCTTTCTTATTTCATCATGATTGTTAGACTTCTTTTATTCCTTTCATAAAGAAAAACATTTAATGTAAAAATAAAAGGAGTTTTGATGATTTGGGTGAATTGCAGTGCTCAAGGCTTTCCTCCATGTGTGCTTAAAGATGTGTGTGAACTTTAATGCGAGAGCCTGAGGAGGAAACATCTCATCCAAGTCCTGTCAAAGGCAGGAGGAGTTTGATCACAGAGCAGAGAGGAGCAGAGTGGCTTTGGGTGGGGAAAGGAGGGGTCCTCGTCACCCTCACATTTGGGGCCAGGCTGGAAATGCCTCCCCTGACCAGGACACCCAGAAAGTCCAAGGAGATTTGGAACCTTCCCCAGAATTGCCAGCTGGTACCAGGCAGGCAGTGCTGCTGCTGTGGGAGAGGCTGCTGCACTCGGAGCCCAAACCAGCTGTTCTATCCCGTGGGGCAAATCCAGCAGCAGGGATCAGCACTGGGGCAGGGCTGGGGGGCCCTGTGGTCTCCATGGATTGATGGGGCAGGAGCAGGCCGAGCTCTCCCACTCCCACCCGCTCACCAGGGTCTCCATCAGGCCTCTCCTGCTGATTTCTGTGATCAGATTCTGCCCTTGGCATGAACACTTCAGGCAGGAAATGGATTTTTAAGATTTTTTTTTTTTTTTCCAAACCAAAGCTGCTTAGCAGGAAGAGTTCTGGAGTTGAGGGGTTCATGGTGGGAGCCAGCGCAGCCAAGTCATGGGGATCAGGATGAGGGGCAATAAATCCCCTGGGATTCCTGGTCTGGACCCTTCCAAGCTGTCCCCAGTGGTCCAAGGGGCAGCACTTCCAGAAGAGCACTGGAGGAGTTGTGTTCCCACCCCACGTGGAGCAGGGCACTGCCCTGTGCCGAGGAGAACCCTCTGCTGGGTGTTTGCCCTGGGAGAGGCTGTGCCTGTGCCCTGGAGCCCAGCTCTGGAGCACAGGGATGCACCAGGAGGGAGCTGTGGCTTCCAGACTTCTGGGAGTCGGTCACAGACAATAATCAGCCTGATACAAAGCCAATTACCAACTATTTTTAGAAAGCCTTTGACAGCCTCCCCCCTTCAAAGCCGGGGATATTTATTCATTATATTGCAGATCATCTCTGTGCCCCGGGGTTGATGCAGATGTCAGAGGCACGGAGTGTCAGCAGCCCGGCACTGGCGGTGGCACCGAGCACGGCAGCGCTGTCACCGCCTCCCTGACGGGGGTGGCAGCGGGTCAGCCATCGATAGCAGCGCTGCCTCCGGGGACAATTAAACACTAAGTGGCCATCAGGCGGGATGACACCAGCCTGGGGAATATTCAGGTCGCTGCGAGGTATCGACAGCAGCGAGTCCTTGATGCTGCAGGAGCCACCTGGCAGGGAAAGGACGTGCGCTGTGCAGCGTCAGGAGAAGTCAGCTCCGAGCTGGGGTGGGAGGGGGCTGCTGGCCCGTGGCTGGGATGGGCATCCCTGGTGCTGTGGGGATGGCCGCGGGCTCTCCCTGCCCGGCAGAGCTGGGAGCAGGGAGGGAGCAGCTCCGGAGAGCCCAGCACCGCCCTGGCTCCCGGCCGGCCCCGCTCCGCAGCCTCGCCTCCCCGGCCAGAGTCCTGGAGAGGGGGGCAGAGCCGTGTCTGAGCTCCAACGAACTGAACTTCCTCCTTGCTGTAAAAGCTTTGAGGCCCAGGGCCAAATTCAGAGTTCTGCTCTACGTGGCACAAATTTCAGCCTCCCCTTCTCTCCCCCTTTCCCCACGTAGAGGTTATTTTAAGCTGGGAGTTATTTTAACTCACACCTTTCCTTTGGTGCATAAATTACACTCATTTATATTGCTTTCTGCATCAGCAGCCGGGGGTAAGAAGTGCTGAGGGAGCCTCAGCAAACCCAAGAGGCTCTGAATCATGCCACCTTCAGCAGCAATGCTGAATTTGCCCCGTGGCATCCCAGGGATGCACACATCCCAACTGGTGGGGCCAGGATGGGATACGGATGTGCTCAGCACCCCTGTCCTGCTCTCCTGACTCGTGTGAATGGTCCATGGTGTCCTGGCCAGGCTCAGAAAGCCTCTGGGAGTTTGTCCTGGGTTTGGAGGGGGTAGAGCAGAGCCACGAGGCTCTTGCAGGGCTCCTGCCAAGGGAAGTGTGGAGGTGTCACTGAGGCTGCTCCAGCACAGCAGCGTGGGCTCCTCAAATACCCTGGCTGGGAAGGGATCCATGGATATCCCTGCTGAAAAGGGTTCACAAATGTGCCTGCTGGAAAAGGCTCCATGGATATCCCTGCTGGGAAGGGCTCACAAATGTCCCTGCTGGAATGGGCTCCATGGATATCCCTGCTGGGAAGGGCTCCATGGATATCCCTGCTGGGAAGGGCTCCATGGATATCCCTGCTGGAAAGGCTCCATGGATATCCCTCCTAGAAAGGGCTCCATGGATATCCCTGCTGGGAAGGGCTCCCCAGATATCCCCACCGGGAAGGGGAGGGTGAGAGCTACCAGGGGTGTGAGCCAGGCTGGGACGTCTTTCTGCCACAGGAGGAAGGCTTTAGATCCAGCAGATGCTATCAAATCATGGCTTTTAACACAGGGCTCCTGTTTAAACAAACTGGGAGTTGATTCCCAGCTCCTCCACAGCCCAGGTGATCTCTGTTCACCTCCTGCAGGAGCAGTTAAAGTGTAGTCAGCTCAGCCTAATTAACCAATTGTGCCCCTCAATGTGCATCTTACCTTAAGCTGAAGGTAAAGCCCAGCTCCAAAGGTCTAACCAGGTCCTTCCCAGGCTAAACCCTCCTGTTCAGGCTGGTTAAAGCTCTGAGGGTTTGACCCTGGGATCAGGATTTGCAGCCTACGCTGCATCTGGGCTTGTTGGATTCCCAGGGACAATTCCCAGGCACTCCAGTGGACTTTGCACTGAGCCACGTTTACTGCTCTGAGCACTGCCTCCATTCTCTGCTAAGTGTACCCAAGTTTTAGTGTTTAATATTTAAACATGAAAGTTCTTTTGAGACATTTAAAGTGGAATTATTAACAGCCCCGTGTAGAACTGACAGGTTAACAGAGCGACAATTAAAAAGAAAGGTTAAATACATTTTCTTTTCAGACCAACTGCTGTTGCCTAAGACTAATAAATCCACGAGGAGATGGTTTTTAGAGAGTGTGAGGGGCTGTGTGTCAGCTTTTATGGGCTGGAGTTTTTCAGAAATCACCACACTTCTCTTTCCAGGCAGCTACAGGTTTCAGATTCTATTTAGCAGATGGGGCTTCTTCCAAAGAGTTGTGTGAATCAAGCTGGAAAGAAAAAAAAATTGGAATATAAAAAAAAGCAAACCCTACTGGCTGTGGGGCTTTAAACATTCAGGCTCACAGCTTGCTTGGCTTTTTTAATGTACCATGGTTCTCTTTTGTCTGGATGGCTCTGAAAACACAGGGGCTGGAGAAGAGCAGAAATTCTGACTCTCTGAGGGATCAGTACAAATGCTGAACTCCTGTTTGGAAAATCGCTGCCCCCCTGGCTGGCAGGACACGGCCTCGGGAAGAGCCAGGTTCTGGGGACAGTGAGCTGCCAGCTGGGACATCCAGGCTGGGAAATGGCCCCCAGCCCCTCCTGGGTGTTTGTGGGCAAAGTTTAGGCCTTTCAGAGAGACATTTGCTGTGTCCAGTCTCATAAACATTCCCTCAGTGTGCATCCCACGTGCCCTGTGAGTGGCCAGAGAATGTGTGGCTGTGGGGCTGCAGGAGAAGCTGATTAAAGGGTGACCCTGTGACACCTGAGTACGGTGGCCCTGGGGGAGCAGGTGACCTCCAGAGGCCCCTGCAGCCCCAGCTGCCCTGTGACTCTGTGGAAGGAAGAAGTTCAGGATAAATCCACCTGTGACTTTGGAACGTGAGGCCCAAGGTCAGCCTCCAGCTCCCTGCAGAGCCTGGGCACTGGAATTGCTGCAGGGTGGGCAGACAGACCAGGGAGGGGGTCTGGCTGCCCATTCCCTATTCCCTCCCTCCCAGGAGTTCTCTCCTGGCCCCTCTCAGGCCCCACTGGACCCCAGTCCAGCTCAGCATTGCCTTTCATACAATTACATCTCTCTCCCAGCTTCTTTTCCAAGCTCCACGAGTCCCTCCTTGCCAAGGCTCCTGATGGGCATCGGTTTGGACCCAAATTTGCCACCAGGAAGGCTCATGTGACTTACAAGTAGAGAGGAATATCTGCTCCCCCTATGCTTTTAGCGTGCAAAAAACCTCTGCCTGGTGTTTAAATGAGTTCCTGACAGCAGCAGTGGAGGTTCCAGACTATTAGAAGCACATCAGAGGAAGGCATTACAGGATGGCCACAAGCCATGGTTATAATCAACCTGGGCTTGATTTATTAAACTCTGTAGCAACCCATAGAAATTGATTAGCCATTTATTAAAATGGCTGTTAATCAGGGATTATCCCTTTGCACAAATTTAGAAAACTACCAGGGTTACCACCAGCCTGAAAGACACAGGGGGAGAAGCCCAGGGTTAAAAACTTTGGGGAGAGCACAAGGCTCCCTTCCAGGCTCCATCCTCTGATGTTTCCCTCTCCCTGCCCTCCTTCAGGCCATGGAGTGAGCGTGGAGAGTGGCACAGCAGTGCCAGCTCTGCCCAGGGGGTCCCAGCAGTGTCCCCGTGCTGCAGAGGGAGGCCCCACGCCCTGGTCAGCATTCTGGTCAGCCCAGGGGGGCCACTGTCAGTGGCAGCTCTGCAAGGATCCAAACCATCCCCGGGCACTAAACCACCCTCAGAGCTGCTGATGTTCAGAACCCAGGAGCAGAGGGTCTCCTTTAATGTTCAAATATATATCTTTTAAAAGGTCAGTGTGACAGCGTTATAGGGGACCTGGGGATGCTCCACTCCCGCCTCAGCTCTGCCCTATCTGTCACCAACACGTGCCCCTGTCAGCTTTGCCACCCTCAGCACATCCCAGAGCTCCAGCCTGCTCTGATCTTCCCCCTTCCCGCATCCCCCGTGAATCCACAGCCACCAAATGTGAGAGGAAGAATTGCTGTTGTCATAAAATCTGTTCATTACATCCTTCCAGTCAGAGGCTTTAATGAGCCCCGCGGCTGCCCGGCGCTGTGATGCTTCCTCTGAGGCAGCTGCCTGCACGTGCAATGAGTTCCGTGGTGTTTGTAATTCACTCCTGGCAGGGGAGCAGGCAGGTCCATCCTGCAGGGCACCAGGGGAGCAGCGGGGCCAGGAAGGAGCACCTTGGCCCTGCCGTGGTGCCTTGGGAGTCCTGAAATGGCAGCTGGAGCTCCAGAATGGAGCTGCTGTGTGTCCAGGGGTTCAGGGCACCTGGAGAGTCAGGCTGGTTTGGAGTACAGACAGCCCCTGGGATGGTCTGATGCAACAGAAGTCAGCACCTGCAGAGAGAGGCGTTTTCCCATCCTAAATTATCCCAGAATTATTGGATGGTTGGGTTGGGAGGGACCTTAAAGCCCATCCCGTTCCACCCCTGCCATGGGCAGGGGCACCTCCCACGGGCCCAGGCTGCTCCGAGCCCTTACAACAAGGATGTTATTCCTCAGTATTCCCCGTGCTTTTCACCCAGCTGGTTTATGGCAAACAGACTCTTGAGGAGCAGCCTGGGAAAGCTTTGATGATCCCACAGTTGTTGTGCTGGCATCGGTGCAATTCCAGCTGCTCCGAGCTGGCAGGAGCAGGACAAGGGAAGTTTCCCTGGGGTTTCTTTGCCAGGGTGTGCAGAGCAGAGCTGACACAGACCCACAGGGCTCCCAGTCACTTAATTAAAGTCACTCTGCAAACAAATCACCCATCACCCTGGAGGCAGGAATGGGGTGAATCTCGGGAGGAGCAGCCCTGCCATGCAGTGGGGCTTGTTTCTTTGGAGATGCCACCGTTTCCAGCCTGAGATTTGAAGCACTCCCCTGAAATCCCTTCTGGCCCTGGATTTTATGGCAGCTTTCTCACCTCGGAGCTCTGGAGGCTTTGCCAGGCAATCGGGCAGAGATGCAGCACCATTTCCCACCCCCAGCTGCTCAGGGCTCAGCTGTGTAACCCCACTGTCCCCAGTGATGCCTGGAGCTTTAACTGGGGTGGGTGTGAGGGTGGGAGGCTGGAAGGGATTGGTGCAGCTGGAAGGGATTCGTGCAGCTGGCAGATCTTTGCCCATCATTTAGCTGAGAGCAGGAAAGAGGGTAAACAAAGCACATCTCGGCCAATTCCAACCAGTTTGTCCCAGTGGCCACACGTGGCAAGGCTTGGCTGCTGTCAGGCGCCTCAGCAGATTTATCCGTGCAGGGACTCTCTGCAAAATTAATCTGAATTAAGCAAAAGCCAAAATTTCCAGTGGATTTGTTAAAGTGTATTAAGTCCCAGTGTGAGTTACACTAAATGAAAAGAAGATGATGTTAATTCTAAGAAGGCTTCCGTGCCTGTTTGAGGAACACGTAATCATCATGGATATCTCCCTGGAGGAAAACCAGGGGGAGATGCCGGGGAGCTGGGGGCAGGTGGGTGCCTGCTGCTCATTCCAAAATGTGGGAGAGGGATGTGGTTTTCCCACCCTGAAAAGCTGTGAGGGAGGCAGAAAGGACAGTGGCTGTGGACACTGGGCCATGCTGGGGTTCAGGGCTGGCTTAAGGAGGGGTCTCTCTGGACCCTTCAGAGCTGAGACCCCCAGGCCTCTCCCCAGCACAGCTCCATCCTCTGAGCAACAGCAGCACAGAGGATTTGCTGTAAGAACTCCCTTCTCCAGTCCTAATCCGTGTCACTTTAAGTACAGCAGAGAACCAAATCTGACAGCTGGTTAGGTTTACCCCAGCACCAGGATCTCCATGTGAAATACTCTGGGCTCTTAAACCCTGTTTATGGCCCAAAGTGAGAGCAGCATTAACTCCCCGAGCGCAGCAAACAACCTGACTGACACAAATGCACTTATGTGGGGAAGAGGAACAAGCTGTGCTACCAGGAATGGCTTTATACCTCCAACTAAATCCACTCTTGCCTTTGTGCTGATACAACTAATCAGCAGTTAATATGCAGTCCCATCAGCACACAGAATAACAAAGCCCTGTTTCCCCAAGATCTGCATTTCATGCTTGATTGCCAGCTCCGATCAAATCCTTTCCTGCCGTTCCAATGGGTTTTGCTAAATTCTCTCCCCTGGTGTGGAGTCTTTGATGACTGGTGAGGTAGAAGCCCACGCTCTGGCCTGTTGTTCAGACAAGAAATGCTGATTGGGAGCATTTATGGGCTTTCTCTCCTCTACCTGACCAGTGTTTTCACAGTGTGGATAAAACCTTAATTGTATGTGAGACTGCTTTCCTCCCCCATCAAATCTGCTTGAAACTGCCAATGGCTTCAAAAATTATTAAGGTCAGAATAAACATGCAGGAACGCTCACGCATTCATTCCATCATCATATAAGCTTAATTTCCTTAGGCAAGCAGGCTAAAAATATCCCCTGTGCCCAGAAGAGGTAATTACACCAGCATAAAACTCCGTAGGGTCGAGCTGGTTCTCGCCGTGGTTTGAAGTGGTGCCCTGACACAGCACATCCCAGCCATGCTCTGCCCACCCCACACACCTCCCACAGCCACTGCAGCTCCCAGCCAGGCCAGGGAAAACGCTGGGTTGTGAACTCCCCCTGGCACGGAGCAGAATCCCTGTTCCCCGTGCCAGGATGGGCAGGGATGGCTGAGCCTGGAGGTGGCTGGGGAAGGTGTCCTCTTGGATCATGTCCTCACCCCCGGGACAAAACACTCCTGTCAGGCTGGCTTTGGGAAGCCAAGTGCTGTAATGGGGACAGACAGTTCCAGACCAGCCCCTGCAAACCTCATCCCAAGGCTGGCCCTCCCAGCAGCCCGGGAGGCTCCCCGAGGTGCTGGCACGGAGCAAACCCCACAGTGGCTCCTGGGCTGGCCCCTGCCCCAGCCCTCCTGCTGCCCTCACACCTCACAGGGCAGGGGCTCTCTGTCCAACCATCACAATTCCCAGCAAAGCTCCAGATTCAACTGCCCCTCTTTTCTGGGAGGGAAAAGTCCTGCAGCAGCTACACCTGCACTCGTGGTTGCTTAAAAACACATTTGATGACCACAAGCACAGTCTAAGTGTCCCCCTTCCCAATAATTCATACAGAAGCAAGGAATTATAATTATTCCCAAAATTATTTTTAACCAAAAGAAGACCTCTCACTTCTGGTTTTGGAGGGTTCAGGCTCCCTTGTGCCTTTTGCCAGGCAATCAGGGGCAACAAGGGGAGCCAGCAAGGAGAGTGACACCTTCATTTCACACAGCTCAGCTCCAGGCAGAAGATCTGGCTTAGCCCCGTGACCTCAGTGAAGTATCTGGAGCCCATCTCCTGTAGAATGGAGTCAGTCCTCTCCCTGCAGGGCTTTGTGTGGATGATCTCTCTTGCCAGGCACAAGTGACCCCTTTTGCAGGTCCTGGAGTGGTGAATTCTCCATTCAGGGGCCAAATCACATTTCCCATTTGAACCCTCCACACAGGTGACTGGGCTGGATGTTTGATGCCATTTCCTCTTGGACAGTCCAACAAAGAGTAATTAACCTTTAGGAGGAACTATTCTCCCTTAGCATCTCTCTCCTGGGCACTGCCATGTAAGCAGTCATCAAGTTGAAGGAGGAACTTTTCCAGTTGCCTGGAGGAAACAGCTTTGGGAGTATTTTCTTTTAGCAGGGCACTTTCACCATTCAAATAAAGCGGATCATCAAAAAAAAGAAAACCAAAAAAACAAAACCCTAAAAAAATAAACAGAGATCTGCCACATAGCCGAGGCTGAAATTAAAACTGGGCAGGTTGATTATAACCTGTCACAGCCACAAGCCAGTGAAATTCCATCAGCAGGGCCCGGAGGCACCTGAACCTCCCCGAGAGGAGTCTGAGGCCTTTCATCCAAGCTGCAAACCTTGATCAGCTGCTGCTGGGTTTGCTGAGCCCCACCAGGGCAGGCAGGCTCCTTCCCACGGGGCAGCAGAGCTGCTGGAGCTGCCAGGGGAAGGTCAGCACAGCTGATGGGCTGGACACGCTGCTCTGCAGCAGCTCAGCCCGTGCCAGGGAGGCTTCCTGGAGCCTCAGCTTTAACACCCTTGGCATTTCCTGAGCCTTGGGGGCCATGGCTGAAAACCCACGCTGAAGGAAAAGCTTCCTTAAACCTCACAGGGAACTATTTAGGGAAGATAAAACTCCAACTCTGATCTATTCCTAGGGAATTTCCATAAATCATGTTATTTCTGAATCTTTTCCTCTAAGAAGGAAGGCTGGAAGGGGTCCTCTGGTTTCATCTTTTGCCTGGCAAGGGATTTTTTGCAAATCAGCTTTTCAATAGCTGGATCAGTTTATGTGAATTCACAGTTCAGTGCAAAGGAGGATCCTTGGATTTGTGTGTGCAGTGTGGGCAGCATGTTAAATTCTGAAAAAGCTGGAATTGGATCCCTCTCAAGGAACCTCAGACCTGCCAAGCCCTGCACACTCCAGATCCTCTTTAGTCAGGCAGCTCTTTTTATCCCAAAGTGAATTTAATCCCAGTCATGCCACGGCCAGCCCATCTCACAGCAGTGACCTCCACAAGAGCACCCACAACTCCTCCTGCTGCCAGTCAGGAGTGGCTCTGCAGCACCAGTCCCTCCGTTTGGGATGTCCTGGAAGGGCTGTGGGTCCAGGATGGTTCCCTTGCTCCTTTCCCAGCATCCCTGACATTCTCCTCTCAATGTTTGGGAGCAATAATTTATGTGCAGAATGCAAGAACTAATTAGAGTGTCTCTTGCTTTCTGAAGGGGAGCAGAAACCACAACAAATGACATTCCAGCAAAAATGGGGTCAGCTTGGATTAAACTCCCTTCCCATTTATCTTTGGTCTTTAGCATTAAATTTACCATACATATTAGAAACAAATTTTAATTTTCCACAGCATTGGGCAATATCTTCTCCTTAAAGCCTGGCAGAACATTCATTAGCATCCTCTCCCTCCTGTTCAGTGTGACTGTCTCCTCATTTGCACATAAATGTGAACTTTGCTGCCTGGACAAACTTGTCTGAACGACACCAAAGTTCTGTATCAATACTCAGCTCACACCTCCCCACACACCCACACTCCTGTGCCTGCCTTCCGCTCTGCTGGTTTGAAATAATTCCCAAAAAGCTCTGGGAAGAAGATGCTGCTGGAAACACCAGAAGGGAGAGATAGAAGCGAATGTATCAGTCTGACTTCCTGTCCAGTTAAAGCAGATTTCCCACCTTAAAGTTGAGCTTTAGAGTTAAAGCCGTGGCATGAAAAGGTATTTCCAGAGGGGAGTTCATCGCTCTGGGCAGCTGCTGGGAGCAGGAAGGGCAGCCAGTGGTGAGGGATCTGTGAGGAGCCAACAGTACTCAACAGCCTGCTCCCTCCCACCCTGCCCAGAGGCCCCTCTCTGCCAGTCTGACCCCAAAAACCCCGGGAATCACCCCAAGTCTCGTTCCCGTGGGTGTCAGAGGCATTCATCTTAGCCAGCTCCAGGGGCTTTTAGGGCAGAGGACAGCCCTACACCTCCACAGCCAGTGGGCACACGGACATGCCCAGGATGTGATTCCTGAGGGCTGCTTTAGGGATGATCCACACCCTGAGTTCTGCTTCCTCTCCAAGCAGAGGACTCTCAGCTCCTATGGGACAGTGACACAGGATGAATTCCATGCCCATCCCTCCACAAACTACTGCTTCTTTCTTTTTTTTTTTTAAATAAATACATACTGCCTTGTGTATCCTGCACCTGGAGGAGGGGATTTGAGCTGTAGAGAGGCACTTCCCACCTGCACCAGGGAGATGATGGCACTTCCCTGTCCCCAGGCCCCGGGAGGACAGGACCCCCATGGGGGGCAGAGGGATCAGGTGCTCTCAGGGAGCTGTCTCAGCTCTCTGACAGAGAAGGGGCTGCAAAGCACCGATGGCATTGCAGCTGCAAATCCCTGGCCCGTGGGCAGAGCCAGCTGTGAGGTGACAGCTGCCTCAGATCAGGGAGCCCCTGGGTCTGAGTCCCTTCACAGGCGTTTGTTCTCTGCTGTAGTGCCACCACCCACAGCACAGCACGAGGGGACAGCTGTGACAGCAGGGTGGCTGTCCCAGGAGGCTCAAACAGCCTGACATTTCCAATGTATTGACCCTCTCAACAGCATCCACATGCTCCTGCTCCTGACTCCAGCAAGGCAAACAGGAAAGCAGCAGCAGGTTCTTACCTGGAGCTGCCAGGGCGCCAAGTCTTTCCCAGTGGATCACAACAATCTCCAGCAGCAGGGACCTGCCTGGGCAGGATGAAGCTCAGTGTCAGCAGCTCTGATCCCAGTTTCACTCCCAAGCCTCCTGTACATGAGTAAAGAGTGAAATGAGGACTCGGTATTGGGATTCTTCCCTTGTAGAAGTGAGGCTGGAACACAGGAATTGTTAGAGAGCTCGATGGTGCTGCAGATATGGGGAGAGAAAAGCCTGGGAGGAGATGGGAGATAGGAGATAGATGAGATAAGCAGCCCCGTGAAGAGGTGATGGATAGAGAGGGAGTGTGGTTTTTTCCTCACTCTTTTCAATATTGATCTGGCAGCGTTCTTGGAGCCATATCACTGAGCTCTGATTTACACTCCCAACTCTGGCTGCCTGTGCTCTTTTCCCAGTGGAAAATCAAAGGCCTTGTACCTACAAATGCCCATTTTCCACCTGGCCAGAGCTGGTGAGGGTGAGCCCTGCTGCCTCCAGCTGTGCACAGATGTGCAGGGGCTTTCCCCCCAGAGTGAGGGAGGGTGCCCTGGCACAGCAGTGGGGCCAGGCACAGAGCACTCCTGAGACCCTGAGAGGAACATTTTTAAAGTTTTCTTCACCCACTGCCCTTTGATGTGTCTGGCTCAGTCCGAGCAGGGCTGTTTAACCTCCCTGATGGGCCATTTCTGCAGGCCTCTTTGAACTTGAGGAATTGGGTTTTTCTGATGATTTCCAAGCCAGGTTTAATGACTGCAAAAAGCAGCACAGCCGTGGCACTCCAGGCACGAGGCGCCCTGTCTGAGGGGCTGTCAGGGAGCAGGAAAATCACACATGGCAGACAGGTCACAAGTCACCTCTGCTGTAAATAAATGTGCCTGCTGCTCTCAGCACTGACTTCCCCTCAGCAGGCTCCGAGTGCTTCCCTGAACTGAAATGCTTTCATATCTGCAGGGAGGGGATGGGGAGAACAAAACTGTTCCCTCAAGATAAAGAGTGCAATCGTCTATTTTATTTTCCACTTTCCACATCAGTGATGAGAAGTTCTCCTCCAGGGACAGGCAGCAACATGCTCCACTCTAGCCCTCCCCAGTCAGCAGCACAAAGCACCCCTGGACGTGGAGATGGAAGCTCCAGGAAGATCAGAGCCGGGGCAGGAGGGGAAGCAGGGCCAAGGCAGAGCCTGAGGCCATGGACAGGAGTTACACCAAGGTCAGGCCTTGAAGTTGTGTCTACAAAAGCAAACAGAGGCAGAGCAGCTCTGTTAAGATCCCCCAAAAGAAAAAGAAGAGAAAAAAAAAAAACAAAAAAACACAAACACAGGATCTAAAAAGAAGATGGCACAAAAATCCAGGCAGAAGCTGTCACACAAGAGAATGTTTCTTTTTAAGCCAAAGATAAATAATATATAAATAAGGCTTCCTGCTGCTTGCAGATACTAGAGTTGATCAGAAGCTCAAATACCTTAAGGAAATGAGCTTTGTTCACTTGATTTCTTCCTCTGACTGCTCCTTTTATCCCTGTTTTCCCCTTTTACACCAGCTCTCAGTGTGCTGTGACACTGTGCCCTTCTGAACAAAAAGCTCCCCCTCCAGTTGGGCCAGCACTGACTCAGCTGTTGCTCAGACTTCTCCTAAGCCAGGGCTTAGGAGACAAAAATCTTCAATTTGCCTTCAATTCTGGGATCACAAGAGGTCAGGGAGCAGGGTGAGGGCATGACAAGATCCTTCAGGGACTCTGTCACCTCCAGGGACCAAAGTCCTTCTCTAGAGGTGAAAATCGATTGTCCTGCAGCTGCTCCAGGGCTGGAGCCCCTCTGGAGCCGGGCTGGGAGAGCTGGGGGTGCTCAGCTGGAGAGGAGAAGCTCCAGGGAGAGCTCCCAGCCCCTGGCAGGGCCCAAAGGGGCTCCAGGAGAGCTGCAGAGGGGCTGGGGACGAGGGCAGTACCTGCCTCTGTTTGTCCATAAGAGTCACTTCAGGCTTCACAGCCCCCCTTGGTCTCCTTTTGCCCCCCAGCTGCTGTTTTATCGTCAGGATGGGGCTCAAAGCTGGTGACACACCATGAGCAGCCTCGTGCTAAATGCCAGGAAATTCTGCAGCAAAAGCAGGCAATCACTCTGGGCAGCTTAATCTTTGACTGCTTAAATTAAGATCTTTTACAGGGGCTTTATTTTCAAGGAAAGAGTGATCAGCTTGTCCTGAAAATGAGATTCTTTTAAAGTGTTTCATCTGCATTACCCACGTTTGACAAGTTTGACGTGATGGAAGCCCTGGTGGAGGATGTACTTAGAGGGCTTGGTGTAAATTCCGGGCAGGGAATGCATCTGCACTCCCAGGGAATGGATCTGCAGCCTACTCCAAGTCAGTTACTGCCAATGCCCCACCTCTGCTGCTTCCCACAAGCAAATAAATCCTGAATTTGTTGCCACGTTCCCATCTCTGCGTTTTTCTTTGCAATTAAGTGCTGCTTTATTTCATGGCTGTGTCTGTGCCTCGGTGTAAAATACATCACCCCAAAGCAGGAGTGAGGGTTACACTGATGTCCCTGGGAGCCACCTGCCAGCCCAGGAGCTGTCACACCAGTCAGACCAGTATGGCATCACTGGGGCTCATTACCCATGAAAGCAGTGGCTCCCCATTTCACCCAGGGCAGGGGAATTTGATATCTTTATGCTCAGTAAGGAAGTGACAAAAATAATAACGGTGCCCTTGGTGAATAACAATGATGGACACCCCCAAAGAGCCCACTGGGACACCCCAGCCAGGTGGGAAATGCAAGGAACGAGCATTTTCCATATTCCAGTTTGTCACACATTCCAGTTTTATATTCCAGTTGTATTTAATCTTGCATTTAATATTCCAATTGTACATATTCCAATTTTCCCTCTGCTTAAGAAAGGAGAGAAAGCACTCCAGGAACTGAGCTGGCCACAGGAAGCCCAGGAGGGCGGGCAGGGGAGGGTTTCACCGAGGATGGCAGGAGCCCAGCAGGAGCCATCCACTGCCAGACCCCGCTCCCCAGGACAGCCTGGGAAGGGGAGTCCATCCCTTCAGCCCATCATGGACCATCAGCAGCTCTCCCCACCGTGGCACTCGATGGGAACAGCATTTCTCCCACTCAGTGGTGCGCCAGCCACAGGCGGTGACAGCTCTTGGCGCACAAACAAAGCCTCTGGGCATTTCCCTGGCATTTCCATGCCAGCCCCAGGGAGGCCGGGAATGCAGGAAGGGGACAAAGCAGGAAAACAGTCCCAGGGAGCTGGGAGAGACTGGCAGGGCTGGGGCAGCACGGCAGAGTCACCGGAGCAGCACCAGGGGGCTGGGGCCGTGCCCTTGACTCGTGGTGTCCGTGTTAAAGCAAAAAACCAGCAGTGGAGTGGTCACCCCACTGAGAACTTTAAATGCAGCAATCAGAGATATCCACAAGCTCTGCCTTTCTGTAAAATTTTCTGAATTTGGCTGGTTTCTTGCTGTGGGCTGTGCAGCACCTGTGGCTGACAGCTCCTAATAGCAGCCTTCTCACGCCTCCATCGGGATCTTGGGATGCAGCAGTGGGAATGTCCCATCCACCTGCAGTGCTGCTGGAGAGGGTTGGAATACAGCTCCATGTCAACTCACAGCAGCTGGAAAACATCCCCACCCAACACAGGCTGCCACTCAAAAGAAGGCTTGAATACCTTATTTGCAAATACAAAGAACAGGAAGAAAAAACTCCCAGCTGGAGGGAAGCAGCGACTGGTTAAGAGAAGATGTGCGTCCATTCCGACAAATCCTGCAGGGAAACAATTGTTTTAATGAAATAAATCAGAGAAACCCAGAATGGGCTGGGTTGTAAGAGCTCTTTGCAGGGCCACAGAGCCTCCTCACAAACCCAGCAGGTTTTTTTGCAAGTCCCTTCCTGCAGGAAACACTTCAAACCTCCAGCCCCTTCCTCTTGTCAGCATCCTGCCCTGGGCTGGGGGCAAGGTCTGACAGCAGCAGAAAATGTGGATCCCATTTCCTCCGCCTGCTGGAGAGGGAGGGAGGGGTGAGGGAATCGTGCCTGGTGGCCCAAGGAGGAGCTGGTGGGAAGGCAGCAGTTTTCACACAAACCCACAGGGGGTTTATTTGCCGCCGCTGAAATCCAGTGTGTAATTAACTGATCTTTGATAACATTTGCCTTGTCAGGATAGAATTCAGATTTTATCTTGTCTGACAGCAGCATTTATGGTGTTAATGCTGGGAAAGAAAGGGAGACGCTGTAATTGTGGAAACCCTATTTAATTTGAGGATTCTGTTATCTTGTCACCGGGGCTGAGATTTCACTAATAGATTCTGACTCTGGCAAAATTATATGCTCAAATAGATGGGATTTTAACAGACAAGATCCTATTGATGTTTCTGTGAAGATACAGTGGTGGCACTGAGTGTTTGGAGATGTGGTTTTGCTTCAGGAAATCGTGGGAGTGAAAGGGTGGGAGCAGAGCTGGATGATCCCAGGGTGGGATCAGAGCTGGATCATCCCAGGGTGGGAGCAGAGCTGGATGATCCCAGGGAGGGAGCAGAGCTGGATCATCCCAGGGAGGGAGCAGAGCTGGATGATCCCAGGGAGGGAGCAGAGCTGGATCATTCCAGGGTGGGAGCAGAGCTGGGTGATCCCAGGGTGGGAGCAGAGCTGGACCATCCCAGGGTGGGAGCAGAGCTGGATCATCCCAGGGAGGGAGCAGAGCTGGATCATCCCAGGGAGGGAGCAGAGAGGGATCATCCCAGGGAGGGAGCAGAGAGCTGGATGATCCCAGGGAGGGAGCAGAGGGCCCTCAAAGCAGCAGGACACAGAACCCCTCCAGTCAAGTCTCCAAGGCAGCAGCTGGGACTTGGTCATGCCAGTCAAAGTCCCCACCCTGGTGTGGCCAGAGCAGGAAGGACGGGCCCTGGTGTGCTCCAGGCTGGCTCTGCAAGCAAAGGTGTTTCCCTGGAAGGACAGACACCCACAGGCTTTTCAGTGCCCTTCCCAGGTAATGGGCGATCAATTATTTCTATTTATGGCAAAATCATAAACTCCAGCCTCCAGGAACCCATTGCATCTCCATCAAGATTATTGATTATCTTGCAGCCTGCTAACAACTGTTCCTGGGAGATCCCCTCCCCTCAGCTCAGCCTGATTCCAGCACAAATCCTGCAGAAACCCATCACCAGTGCCTGTTGGGTGTGCATGGGAACGTGCAGGGCTTTGGAAAAATTGCTTGCACTTGAAAAATATTTGCCTGGACCCCAAAGTGGTGCTAAAGCTGCCTGTGCCCACTATCAGGCAGCAGCATGGAGCAGGGATCTGCTCCACAGCACGGGAACACTCAGCTCCAACAGCATAATCCAGCCATGCTGGATTTACCCAACATTTTTATCTGCCTGGCTGCTTCCCCCCCTTCCTCTGTGTAAGATAAGAGCAACACTAAAAAAAAAAAAAAATAAAAATCGCAAATAGCCTTGTTAATAGATATTGGAGGGGTTTTATCACTTTTACTTATTTATTTATAGCTGATTAATTCTTATCGGCGATGCCAGCTGTCAGCAAGACAAATGTGACACCCCATTAACACCTGATTCCCTGCGGAGGCTGCACGGATGAGCGATGTTGTTTTGGTGAGGCACCCGCTGGGTTTGGCTCAGGGCCCTGAACTCCCGGATATCTCCCTTCCCCAGGAGCATCCCGGAGCAGGGGCGCCGGGGGAGCGGCTCTGCCTCCCTTCCCTCTCCCCCTGCCTCTCTTCCCTGTCTCTCTGCCTCCCTTCCCTCTCTCCCTG
>VWYO01024976.1:67345-80101 GCA_013400275.1 Rhadina sibilatrix
CCTGTCCCTGCCCCTGCCCCTGTCCCTGCCCCTGTCCCATCCCTGCCCCTGTCCCTGTCCCTGCCCCTGTCCTGCTGGCAGCAACAGGAGGGCACAGTTCAGCTGTGCCCCTCCCCAAGGGAAAGCCCACTGTCCCCAGGTGTCCCCAGGTGTCCCCAGGTGTCCCCAGGTGTCCCTGGGGCACCGGAGCCGTTCCCACGGTCACTGAGCTGTTTATTGTGGGGCAGCCAGGAGCCCAGGGTGCAGGGACAGCCCTGCTCCCCTCACTTGTCCTTCACTTTAATGGGATACAGGCATAAATCATAGATCTGATACTGCACATGGGCTCTGCCTATATTTTTTTTATAAAGAACATTTGCTCTGATTTATAGAGCCCTGGGTTTTGAATTAGTCTAGCTTGAAAACTGAATCAAATCTTTCCATCAAGTCTGGTTTTTCTGCATTATGAATGGCTTAGCTGTTTAGTAATGGAATGCCAATCAGCCATTGCTGCTCTCCATGGGCAGTGCTGCCAGGATCATTTTGGAACATAGACTCTGTGATTACCTGAAATGAACTGTAAAATTGTGTTTTGTTTAAAGCTTTCTCTTCTGCTGGCAGGTTCCTGGGCGGATTGCGGAGCCGCCCTGCCGGTGGCGTGACGGGGGTCAAAGCAGGAGGGGACCCCCAGGGAAGAGGCATTCCTTGAGTTTCTGCCAGAGTTTCCTCACGTGTGGGGCCAGGAGGATCCCTTCCTAAGGCACAGGGATGGCCTAGGAGCTCAGCCCAGGTCACATCTCTGTGTACACACAGGGGATAATGGCTTTTCCCTCCTTGCTGCCTGTGCTCCCTGCCTGGGCACGGAGAACCGTGCAGGAACAGCACCCCTGGCACAGAGGCTGCAGGAGCCACGGATCAGCCACGAGCCTGGGGCCCCTCACAAAGCCCAGCTGCCCCTGGAGCTGCTCCCTGGCTTTGCAGGCAGGAAAAGGTGCAGCACAGCCCCCAGCTTGGCACAGAAGCTGCGCAGAGGTGCTGGGGACAGAGCTCCACACGGGGCTGGGGCAGCTCCTGGCACAGCTGGGCATTCCCAGGGACAGGTGGGATTAGAGGACAAGGAAAAGCCTGGAATGCCAGGCCTGACACAGAGCAGCCTCCCGTGGACATGGAGCTGAGCCAGGACCCTCAGCCAACACTTTGCCTTGAGCTCAGACCCCCTGAGCACCCCGAGCTCCCCAGAGCTGCTGCAGCCCCACCAGAGCATGAGATGAGAAATATTTAAAACCCCTCAGAGCCAGGCTGACCCTCCCCTGCAAAGCCCACCCTCCCTCCAGGCTGAATTGTCAGAAGTCAGCTTTAATGAAGCTTCCTGCAAGGAAGGCCCTGGACACCAAGGTGACAGCTCCCCACCTTCAGCTCATATTTTCACTTTGTCACATACACAGGAGCATAAAAAATAAGCTGTTTTTCAATCAAACAACCCAAGGTTGTCCAAATCTTTCATATTCAACCCGAGTGAATTATTCAGTGAATTATTTTGCTGTATTTAATGAGTTCCAGTTTGGTTTGACGAGGTGTGAGTTTACACTCTCTGTCTGCTCCCATCCATCTCAATGTGAGAGATTCGCTGAGATATTCCTTTAAAGTCACGTTGAATGGTTTTGGGTTAGGTCTCATTAATACAGAAATGATTTTACTAAAGAGCTCACATGCTAAACCCACTCTGCAGAATACATCAGCAAAAAAACACTTTAAATGGGCTGAAATAAATAACTTTCTGGAGCTTTCATATGCGGCTCCAAAACATCTAAGCCTGGATATACTCGAATGGTTACATCAAATCCTTGTTTTGTAGAGAAACTGATGCAATTCCAGGTGAGATCCTGTCAGGCCAGGCTCGGGGCACAGCTCCAGGCTGGCAGTGGGGAGGAAAGGGGTCCCATCTCAGCTGTCCTCGTGTAAATTCGGGGGGTCTGGCTGGTGCCCTGACCCCCCTTTTCCAGCCTCCCTGCGGGGGTTTTGCCCAGTGCAGCAGCATCTCCCCTCCACACCCCTTGACACACACAACCGCAGGAAGTCTGAAAAATCAGGAGGAAAAAATAATATTAGCATGAGTATCAGACTCCAAATTGGCTGTTTGCTGTATCTCTGGGCCTCATGGGGGACTGTGAGTTCTGGCTGAGGCTTTTCCTGCCATTAAATCTCGTTTTCCTCCCCCATCCTGTGCCACTGCTCCAACATCTGATGGAGCTTCACTCAGGTCACCCCTGGGGACTTTCTCCTCTGCTCAGCTGACAGAAGGTGGCAGAAGCATCGTGAACCTCAATTCCTCTGTCAAATTGGCTGGGAAATAACTGAAACATCCGGCAATGACAGAGGTGGGAGAAAGCAGAGATCCACAGCCTGTACTCACGGCGTGGAGTTTCTTTAGAGCCCAATTTCCTTCTGAAAACGGGCGGGAAGTTCCCAATTTACAAATTGCGCGCAGGGTCTCACCAGGAGGGCGTGCCCGTGGTCAGCGAGAGGCGCAGCAGAGAGCGGGGCTGTCCCTGCCTCAGTTTCCCTGCTGGAGAGCAGGGCTGAGGGTTGGAAAGCCTTTTCCATTTTCATTCCCTTTGAGGCTGCCGCACGAGGAGCCACACGAGGAGCAAAGCGGCCGCTCTCGAGCGGTGGATCTGTAGCTGGGAACAATAGGCGTTTGATTGTGCCGGTGCCAGGAGCTTGCCTTCCACGGGGCTGGGATCTCTCCCGGTGGGAAGGGCCGCGATGTATCGCTGCGCTCTGGAAACAGCTCCGGCGTGTTCCTCGCCGCGGGCAGCTGCAAAGCAGCTCCTTAAGCTTTTATCACAGCAGGGCAGTATCGACAGCCAATGAACTTCCCCTTCCCCGAGCCCTGGCCCGGGGATGAGCGTTGAAATCCTCCGCTCGTTCAGCTCCCCGCTGCTCCCGTCCGCGCCCGGCTGCTCGCGGGGCCGCGCCTCAGCACAGCGGGGCTCTGGCTGTGCCCGGGGCTCGGCAAACAGCTCCGGACAGCGGACACGGCGGGGGCAGTGCCCCCGGGCTGGGGAGAAATACCCGGGGATTTCCTACCGCTGGGAAAATCAGTGGGAGCTGCAGGGTGGCAGCGCTGCCCTGCCCGCGCTGCTGATGGGCACCGCGGGTCCCATCCTGGGGCGGGTTCCGGGGATGAGGAAGGGGCCCCAAAGGCCCCCTGATCCCCAGGGACGGACAGGCTCAGCACTGCAGCTGAGGGAGAGGCTAAAAGCACGGGGTAAGATAAATCTGGACAAACACAAGACGTTTGCTACTTCGCCTCTGCTCCACCTGGCTCCTCCTGCCCTTCTCTGCTGTCTCAGAGCTCCAGCCAAGGGTCCTTCAATCAATGAGGGGATTTCCTGGTGTCCAACCACTCGGGTTCAGGGTCCTGCGACGCCCGGGCACGCAAGCAGAGCCTGCAGCGCATCCCCGAGTTCATCAGCGGGTGATGATCATTGTCACCCACGGCCCCCGCACCGCTCCCGGCACCGCGGGCGCTCGGGGCCGGGCGGAGCGGCACCAGGACTGCCGGGCACGGAGCAGAGGCTCTGCCCGCAGCCGCAGGGGTGCCTCTGGCAGCGAAATGCCAGGCTTTGGGTAATTGCAGCGCTTGGGGAAGGGTCTGCAGGAGGAGGGAGACAGGAGCAGGAGAGCTGTGCCAAGGGGCTGCCTGAGGGAGGTGCCTGGCACGGCACTCGGGTCCCGAAGGTGCCGACATTTGCATCAAAGGTGCCTTCAGTTTGGGGACCCTCAGGACAAGAAGGACACTGAGGGGCTGGAGTGAGCCCAGGGCAGGGAGCAGAGCTGGGAAGGGTCTGGAGCCCCAGGAGGGGCTGAGGGAGCTGGGGAAGGGGCTGAGCCTGGAGCAAAGGAGGCTCAGGGGGCCCCTGTGGCTCTGCACAGCTCCTGCCAGGAGGGGACAGCCCGGGGGGTCGGGCTCTGCTCCCAGGGCACAGGGACAGCAGGAGAGGGAACGGCCCCAGGCTGGGCCAGGGGAGGCTCGGGGTGGATTTGGGGAAAATTTCTGCATAGGAAGGATTGTCAGGCACTGGCTCAGCTGCCCCGGGCAGAGGTGGAGTCCCCATCCCTGGAGGTGTTTAAAAGCTGTGTGCAGGTGGCCCTGGCAGTGCAGGTGACCCTGGCAGTGCAGGTGCCCCTGGCAGTGCAGGTGCCCCTGGCAGTGCAGGTGCCCCTGGCAGTGCAGGTGCCCCTGGCAGTGCAGGTGCCCCTGGCAGTGCAGGTGGCCCTGGCAGTGCTGGGTGATGGTGGCACTCAATGATCTCAGAGAGCCTTTCCAACCCAAATGATTCTATGATCCAATCCTCCTCCCTAAGAGTTTGCTGGACCTGCTGTCCCAAAGCTCCCAAATCACCATTCCAGGCCAGAGCAGCGCTGCCCAAATCCCAGGCAGAGCTGAGGCCCTTGCAGAGGAACTCACCCCCTTGCAGCCAGCTCCTCATCCCTTTGGGGTGGCTGCAGACATCCCAGGGCTCACAGCCCCTGAGTGCCCGTGGGAGGAGGGGGATGCACAGATTCCAGCTGTCCAGCTCGATTGATGTGGCAGTTCCAGAGGCTCTGAAATCCAGCGTCCTTTGCACAGAGAGAGCCAAGGCAGTGACTTTCACAGTAACTTTCTGTTATCATTCTGTTGAATGAGCCTGCATTCAGGCCCCAGGAAAGGGGACATGAGCAGCTGGAAAGGCAAAAAAAGAAAAGATATTTTTAATTCTAGGGTTTTTTTTTCCCCCCTTGCTCTGAAATGTTTCACCTCTGAGGGCAGAGCCTGGGCAGGCAGGGAAGCACAGCAAGGTTATCAGGAGCCCTGGGCATGGCCAGGGCAGAGCTGTGGCCTCGCAGGGAGCAGGGCAGGGCTGCTGCACAAACAGTGTCCTGTCCTTGTCACCCTGCAAGGCAGCTTTTGGGGGTGAACAAAACCTCTCTCTCTCTCCACACTGCCCAAAACTCAGCCCCTGCCTGTCTCCCTGCTGAGGCCTCCAGCTGCTGATCTGTGTGCACCACGAGATGGGATCAGAGACCGAGGTGTAGGAGATGGATTGGTGGAAAGCTGTCCAGGCATCCATCTGCTCCTGCACCATCCATCCTGAGCCCTGCTGCACTGCCCAGCGTGGGAGAGAGGGCTGAGAGGAGATGGATGGATGGATGGATGGATGGATGGATGGATGGATGGATGGAGGGATGGATGGATGGATGGATGGATGGAGGGATGGATGGATGGAGGGATGGCTGGCTGAGTGGGTCTTTATTTGATGCATCCATCTCTCTCCTGGCCCAGACTGACCCATCAGACCATCTCCACATTTTTCCTCTGCCTATTTATGCTCAGAAAGCCTGATCCATCCAGCTCCCAGTTAAGGATTTTACAGCTGCTCTCATCAAAGAGCAAATGTGTTTGACCCTTCTCAGCACCATAAAATTACTTGCATCACTCCTTGGGTTTGTTATGGTTTTAATGGAGAGGAGCAGAGCCTGAGAAGGAGCAAATCCCAGGTGCTGTCCCCAATTAAATGTCAGGTTAATCATCCCCAGGAAGGCATGAGCAGCATTCCAACAGCCAGGCAGGGTTCAGCAGGGCGTGCATGAGGGACCCAGCCCAAAAAACCCAAATAAAGGTCCCATGGCTCCCCTGGCTTGGCTGGATCACATCCATTGGAGTGGCACCAGCTCATCCATTGCTGGGGAAAAGCAGCCCCCACTGGGGGAGGGAGGGCTGGAGATTTGGGTCTGGCATCTGGAGGTGGGGCTGATTTAACTCCCAGCTCCCTCCCCTCTCCAGGCCGTGTTGGGTGACTTAGGATGGCTCAGAACACAGGGCTGGGAGCATTCCCATTGCTCTTCCCTCCCTGGATCCCTGTTCCCACTGCGGAGAGGGAGGAGCTCAGCGAGGGCTGCCACCCTGAAAAGGTTGGAGCCAGACTTTATCACACCTTAAAAACCAACAATAATTAAAGGAGAAGGGAAGAAAATATTGACTTGGGGGCCACTTACGTGCTCAGCACAAGACTGGGGCTTTAGAAAATGCCTGTTTGTAAAACTGAACTTGTGCACAGAGGAGGCTGCATCCAGCTCCCTCCTTTCTGGCTGCCTCTGGGACATTTTTGTCTTTGTTCGTGTTTCAGCCTTGATATTTGCAAAATAAAAGACATTTCTGGTTTGAAATGATTCTGCGTTTCACAATGTCGAGCTGATTATCGTGAAATTAATTATTACAAACAGAAAGTTAACACGGTAGAAACGGATACAAAAAACCTCCCCAAATCGCCCAGGGAATTATTTGCACAGATCAAAAGCAATTTACTCTGCCAAGCTTTTATGTTGCAAATGGTTTTCGAGAGCTCCTCTTCCCAGCCCAGCGTGGTTGGCAGGGGAGGTTTGCTGAACCTAAAACATTTGGCAGGGCAGGAAGATTTCCCCTCCTCCTGTGCAAGGGAGGTCAGCCCCGGGAGGTGGAGGGACCACGGGGAGCAAAACCCAGGGCAAAATCCCCCTGTTCCCAGACCCACATCTCCTACCAACACTGCAAATTACAGATGAGGGCATGAGGGTGGGAGCAGCCTGCTGGGGGAGGCAGGAGCCCTGCACAGCGAGGGAGGAGGGTGCCCTGGGTGCAAAATATTTTGGGAGATGCCCTGGCAGGCAGGAGGGGCCGGCAGGCACAGCAGGGCAGGGAAAGGGCAGCTGCCTGTCTGCTCATCTCCTGTCCCAGGCAGTTTGTCCTTCATTTCCTGAGCTACAAATTCACTTGGACACATGTTCTGAATTTAGAAACAAGCACATTCAGTGGAATCCATATTTTATGAAGCTCCTTTTAGGGGCATATTGTAAAAGAAATTACTAAATCTGATTTTTCCATTCTCTTCAATCTCTTAAAACTTCCTAACGAGCGTCAGGGAACATAAAAGGACCTGGTTAGGCTGTGCTGTGAACCAGGAGATTCAAGAGCCTATGAACATCTCAGAATTTACCTTCACCAATGAGACATTTAGAATTAGGATATGGTTTCCCCCACAGCAGCCCAGGAGAGCTTTGCCATTACCCCTGACTCAGCTCTGGGGAGGAATCCAGTCCAACCTGAGAGCCCTGCAGCTCCAGGAGTGTGTTCTACCCCTGCTGGGCGGTCCTGGACAGGAGGTTTCCACCTTCTGCTTTGTTCTCCCTTTAATCTCACAAACCACAGCCCCAGAATGGCACCCAGAGCAGCCGAGGTGTAAAGTCCAGCACTCGGAGCCCTGAGGGCTCCAATTTGCCACTCTCACCTCACAGACAGAGGGAGACCTGCACGTCCCTGCACTCCAGCTGTCCCCTCAGGTGCTGACAAACCCCCTGCAGGTGTGGCTCCTGGCTTTCCCAGAGGATAATCCAGACATGAAATGTGGATGTGCTGCGGGTGCAGAAAGCAGCAACGCCTCTGCCTTCCCCAAAGCCTTCTCCCCAGAAACGGAGGGTCCTCAAACCACAGCTCCCCTTTGGAAAGAAGCAGGATTCGTGTCTTGGGCTATGTCTGCATTAACACCAAGGTCAGCAGAGTTTCAGAGGGGGCTTTGGAGTGGCCCCAGCCCTCTCCTATGCTCTGCACGTGGCTGGGATGCTCCCAGAGAACCTGCTCATCCAGGAGCTGGACAGGAGCCCGTTCAAGCTCTCCAGGATGGCTCCAGAGTATGGACAAAACTGAGGGAGGTACATCTCAGTGCCAGCTAAGACACCCACGGAGACGCCCAGGAGGCCCAAGTCCCCATCCCTCACCCCCAGCCAAAGCTCAGAGGTTTGGGAATTCAAGTGTGCAAACTTTCTCTCCACATTCTCCAATCTATAAATCACTCTTCAGACATTTGGGTCGGGGAAATAAATAGTTGGTGCCACAAGCAGGGAGAGATAAAGATGTTAAGTGTTCAAACGTGTGTCTAATCCCTTTAATAGATCTCTTGCTATTAATTTCAGCTCTCACTGTGGCTCTGCCAGGCCCTGTCATCATTCCTGGGGATGATATCTGCAGGAGGCCTATCTGCCCCATCCAAGCACTTTTCATATTTCAGACTCTTTGCATTCAGCACAAAGCAGCCAAACACCAGGGGGGTCACAGAGACATAAATCTGCCACCCATCCTATGGGGAAACAAAGGGCTAGAGGGGCAAGGAAGAGGGCCCGGGGTCATTTGGCAGTGACAGCCTCACACACAGCTCCAGCCTGGCCCAATTCTCCTGTTCCCTGAATGCTGGAAGGTGCATTTGCTCAGGATCTGTGTGGGACAGTCCTGGGCACAGCACCTTGAGACCTGGAGGGGCTGGAGCGAACCCAGGGCAGGGAACGGGGCTGGGAAGGGGCTGGAGCCCCAGGAGGGGCTGAGGGAGCTGGGAAGGGNTGACAGTTTGGCAAAGAGTAGCATTGACCTGAGAGTCTCCAGAACAAATCTGGCCAATTTGTGCCCTTACAACCAACCCCCCTGGGCACCTGAAGGTCGAGTGGAGAAGTTTCCTCTCTGTTCTAATCCCCGCTGGGTTTTTAAGAGACAACGGAGGGCAATCGAGGAGCCTCCGCGTCCTTCCCAGAAGTTAACAGGCCCTGGTGCCTCATCCTGGCACTGAGGGAGCTCCCTGGGAGCTCCAAGGCTGAGTTTGCAGCTGCCACATCCCCGTGGGTGCCCAGCCCAGCACCTTCCACCCGGGCAGAACACGGGAGCTGCTCAGCCAGGAGGGATTCACAGCCCCAAACTCTCCCACCCCAGCTCGAACCAACCCACAGGGCAGTGCTGCCCAAGGAGAGGGCAGAGGAGAGAGTGCAGCAAGGACGTGCTCTCGGGGCACACTGCAGCCTGCTGGAACAGCCACGTGCGCTGTGACCAGATGCTTCCAGCGTTAATTCACAGGCAGCTCGGCTGGTGAAGCTGGGCCAGGCACAGGAACTGAGCCCTGCATCCACTTTTCACGTCTCCTGTCCCTCTCTCCGTGCCTTTGTTGGGATGCCAAAGCCAATCAGGAGGTGCTGAACCTCCCTGGCTCACGTTCATTTCTGGTAAATAATGACCATTAGTATTCAGCCCAAAGCCCTGGCAGCATTACCCAGTTCAATATTTGCTGCCCCGTAACAAAGACAATCCATTTCACATGCAGAACGTGGGAGTGCAGCCTTTTGTTACTCAAGTTCCTTAAATTTTTATCTCGGAAATCAATGGAGGAATTGGAATTCCACATCTCATTTTATGACCCAGAGAAGAAGAGGGAAAATTATGAAAGAGAGGGGAAGTAGTGAAAAACAACACCCGAGCTCAACCAGATATCCCCATAAATTCTTTAACAATTTAATTACTGGACATTCTGTGCTTTGGTTTTAAAGCTCTGAATGAGTGCTGGGATTATTTTGTTGTGGGTTTTTTTCCCCCCCACAGAGTCTATAGAATTGCTTGTGGCTTGTCGTTGATCTTCTTGGAGAAAGAAATTATTCTCCACCCAATTAATCTAATTAGAACGTAATCAAGTTGTAGAGATCTGTGCAGCAGCGTGAGTGATTAGGAAAAATTACCTTTCTGCAAAGAGTTTAAATTTAATTTTAGTTCCATAATCTGAAGCCCAAATAAAAGAAAGTGTAATTTGCACTGCAGTCCTTCGTGCCATGTTGCCTCTTTCCTGGGAGAGCAAACTCCAGCTGGATCCAAACAAATCCCTCCTGTGTTTTATGGCTCAGTCCATGCAAAACCAGGGGGTTCCATTTTCCAGAGGGGAAGGGGACGACAGACTCTGCTCAGGATCACAAAAGGGTGGGTGAGAGCTGCACTGGGGGGTGGCAGGGTTTGGGTAGGGGGTGCTCCAGGGGTAACTTCTGTGCGAAGGTTCTGGAAAATTCCCCGGCGGGATGGACCCAACATCAGCTTCCAGCTTATGGGGCCAGAGGGAGCAGCTGGAGCTGTGCCTGGGGAGGGCCAGGCTGGGGGTCAGGGCCAGGCCCTGCCCCAGAGGGCTCTGGGGCACTGACCAGGCTCCCAGGGAATGGGCACACGGCCCCACCTTTGCCCTTGAAGGAAAGGGGCGAAGGAAAAAGGAAAAAGAGATGGTGGGAAGTGGAGCCAGGGGGGAAACACATTGCTTGAAACTCCTATTGCTCCTCATTACCTCCTTCATTACCTCCTGCTTGCTGCCAGTGCCAAGGTTCATTTCCCAGCTGGCAGGGCCCGGTGCCTCTGTGTGCCAGGGCTGCTGATCCCAGCAACATTCCCTGGAACCGCAGGGGCTGGGCTGTGGAGCCAAACAGCCTGAGCAAGGTCCTGTGCAGCAAATCCATCACTGTCCCGGGGTGGAGGGGAGGGGGAGGGAGGNTTGGCTGGGAGCAGGGGCAGAGAGGGAGATGGAACCTGGTGGGACATGGAATCACAGAATCCCAAAATTACTGAGGTGGGAAAAGCCCTCCAAGACCAACCTGTGGCCATCCCCACCTTGTCCCCAGCCCAGAGCTCTCAGTGCCACCTCCAGTTGTTCCTTGGACACCTCCCGGGGTGGAGACACCAAACATCCCTGGGCAGCCCCTTCCAAGGCCTGGCCACCATTTCCATGGAGAAATTCCTGCTGATGTCCACCCTGACCCTCCTGTGGAGCAGTCAAAGAGGAGATCCCTTGTGCAGAGACAGCAGGAGGGGATGCTGCAATCAGAAATTACATGAAAACCTTTTCTTTCTTTGGTGGCACCTGGCCAGGTGATGCTGCACCTGAGGGGCTCATTTGTAAGAGTCATCTCTGGGGTTTTTTGGTAATAATAAAAAGCAGTTTTTGCAGAGAATGCTCAGTATTCCTTTAAAATCTGCTGTGTCTCTGCACAGCCCCTCAGGCTGGGTATGGCCAGGACAGCCAACACCCTGTTCTGAATGAAACCAGCAGTGAGGTGAGACAGCATGGTCTGAACACAGAGAATATTCTCCTTTTACCTCAGGGAATATTGCTTTTTATGGGTTTTTCCTGGCACATACTTGTAGCTTGTTCATGTTCTGCACTCCGTTCCCACAGGAGGCAACGTGCAGGGTTTTTCCTTTGGGTTTTTCTTGAAAAAAATAAGGATTTTTAAAAAATAAATTCAATATTCCAGTGAGAAAAGGAGGGTGGGAGCTGCTGGCAGTGATGGAACAGCCTGGATGTCACAGAGACCCCATTTTTATTGGGTTTGGATGTTGTGAACTGAGATCATCATCCTGCCAGGAGCTCCCCAGGGCTGGCAAGGTTTCCCAGCCTCCTGCTCCAGGAACAGCCTTGGTAGAAAGGCACCGGGGTGTCCTGTTTGCAGCCCTCAGAACACATCTCCAGGCAGACAGGCTCACTCCTGCCTCGGGGTGCTTTGTTTAGAGAACCAGTATCAACATCTGGGACTTCCATTCACTACATCTGTGTCTCTTTGGAGCTCACTGGGAAGGAGGTTGTTTCAGGCGTGGTCTGTGGGTTCCTGACCTCTGCTTTTGAGGAAAACTCTGAGTTTTTCATGTTTCTTGCCTGTTTTCCTGCACACCCTCCAGGGAAAGGCTCTGTGATGTGTCTTTCCTTCCCTGGCTGGAGCTGTGCTCACACGAGCATCTCTGTCCTAAGGACGTTTCCAGAAATCCTAAAAATCCACCAAAAATTGGTCCCTACCCCAAAAACCTTGAAACCTAAACCCATGAGAAGTTCAGAGAGGGAAGGAGAGACAGGCACAGAGAGGACAGTGATTTATCCAAGGTCGCCCAACAAATCAGTGGCAAAGGATGTTCCAACCCCCACAAAGTCCCTCATAGCACAAAAATATTTTTCTTGTAATGCAAAAAAATCCTCTTTCCTATATTTAGCTGCAGAATTACTCCTGAAACACATTAGTTCTCCAGGCTCCTCGGACAAAATAACGTTATTAGACCGAATGCCAGTGGAGGCAAAGAAGATTTGACATTTCACTGAAAATTGCACCCAGGACTATTAAGGAAGGGGAACTTATTTGGATGCACTGCAGGCACCAACTCTTCAGATTTACACTTTTCAGTCAGAGATGCCTGCAACCCTTCTGCAAAATCCGAGGAGAATTTCATACTTTTCCCCTCCTCTCCCTCTCTTTACTCTGAGACAAATCTCCAGGAAAATTCATTACACGGTTTAAGTGATGGGATTTATCATTCCATTCAGCTTCCCCAGCTCGCAGCTCTCCTCGCTGTCACAGCAGCGAGGTAATTCTAATTTGTTTCTTTCATATTTCACCCGTGATGTGCGACTCCGGATGACGGGGAGAAAATAGAGACGAGAGCAGGGAATGGCTCGGGGCTGCACGGGACGAATTTCAGCAGCTGCGTCACCGTCTGGGGCTGGGGAGCCTCAGGAACAGGGAGACGCTCCAGCCCAGCTCGTGGGGATCTGATGCCAGCCTCTAGAGGGGCTCCTGCACAGCGTGGGGGCAAGCCAGGAGCACAGGGGGGGTTGTCACCTGCCACAGAGAAGGTCTGTCACCCTAGAGAAGGGCTCTGGCTCAGCTGTCCTTCGGGGTGCTGTGTTCTCTGACAGCTCCACGTGCTCAGAGCCCTTCTTCCCACCTGATGTCTCCTTCCTGCAAAGCATGAGGGGGGAAGTAAAGCCTTCCACTCCAGGAACACTTCACACCTCTGAGTGATGGGGGATCTGTGCTGGGTGCTCTGTGTCACCAGGACAGTGTCACCAGGACAGTGTCACCAGGACAGCGTCACCGGGACAGTGTCACAGCGACAGCGTCACCAGGACAGTGTCACCAGGACAG
>VWYO01024976.1:80148-122577 GCA_013400275.1 Rhadina sibilatrix
GGACAGTGTCACCAGGACAGCGTCACCAGGACAGTGTCACCGGGACAGTGTCACTGGGACAGCGTCACCAGGACAGTGTCACCGGGACAGTGTCACTGGGACAGTGTCGCGGGGACAGCGTCACCGGGACAGTGTCACCGGGACAGTGTCACCAGGACAGTGTCACCAGGACAGCGTCACCAGGACAGTGTCACCGGGACAGTGTCACAGGGACAGTGTCACCAGGACAGTGTCACCAGGACAGCGTCACCGGGACAGTGTCACAGGGACAGTGTCACCAGGACAGTGTCACCAGGACAGTGTCACCAGGACAGCATCACCGGGACAGCGTCACCAGGAGAGCATCACCAGGACAGCATCACCAGGACAGTGTCACCAGGACCGTGTCACTGGGACAGCATCACAGGGACAGTGTCACCAGGACAGTGTCACAGGGACAGTGTCACTGGGACAGCATCCTCCTGAGACAGGACCCCCACACTGAGAGGAGATGGGCAATGCCAGCAGCTGCCTTGGCACAAACACCCTGGAGCACCAGGGCAAAGCCACCAGAGCTGCAAGGGGCCCAAGGCAGCAGCGTGCCCGGGACAGATGCACCATCCTCGTCCCTGTCCCCCACCACGTCCCAGGTGCCATCTCAGGGGAGGTGACAGTCCCTGCGTCCTGTCCCCCCTCCCTCCTTCCCCCAGCCCAGGGAAACCTCCACAGGTCACTGTGCAGCTGGGAAAGCCTCCAGTGGCATGACCAGCTCTGGACAAGGCCCTAAGTCTGGCACACAAGTCCCATTTTCAGTGAGTCCTTCATTTGGTTGACCTTTATCCAGTGTAAATAATGAGGGGATGGTGTTTCCTATCAGCCCTGTATAAACACCTCTTCTAAATAAACACCTTGGCCATACAGCCAGAGAGTTTGTGCCTCGCTGTCTGGAGTTATCACCCCATAAACAGGAAGCTGCTCCACACGATCACTTAATTGATCCATTTTGCCTGATTCCCAATCAACTATAAAAAAGTGCATTTGGCATGGGGGAAACTAGGGTTTTTGTCATCTTCTGCTTCATCTCAAGGGAGGATGAAAGGAAGAAGCCCACTTTATGTTTGCTAAAATATTTAGAACAAGCTGTGAAAGACAGAAAACATTTTAGAACAGCTGTAAGTTATATTAACACCAGAGCCCATCCTTGAGAATAAACTGCAGTCCCAGGCAGGTAAAAAAAAAAAAAAAGCCATTAAAGAGATAAAGAGATCTTCCTTTGAATTGACACGTATCTGATTTGATTGCAGCACCATTCCCATGCAGTGCCAACGCTCCTTCTCTGCTAATACGGAATTAATTCATTTTGATTATTGTTATGACGGCGGAGGGAAGGGGCGGCGATGAATCAGCGCGGGCCGGGCTCTCGCCTCCCGCCGGGCGCGCCGGGCGCTGCGCGCTCCGCGGGGCCGTAAAAGTGATGGAGGGGAAGGAGAAGGGAGTCAGCTGGCAGATTAAAAAGATTCCTTGCAAGACAGCGTCTGCCGGCCTTTGTGCGAGACCCTGTGATCTGCAGCGAGAGGCAGAGGAGGTTTTTTTCCCCCATTGAACTCCAGTTTTGGCTCCAGGGAGGGTGGTGTGGCCGGGGCCAGTGCCAGGGCTGAGCCTGGCCCAGCAGAGCGGCCAAGGGGCAGCTGCTGCACCTGCAGGGGTTGGCATCTGAAAGGCAAATTTCAGCTGCAGAAAGGAAAGCAGGTCTGGGAAGCAGCTCCAGAGCTGCTGTGGTGGAAAGTCCCCTCCTCTTGCCCCGACCAGGTTTGCAATCAGCTCCTGGATTTTCCTCCCGCTTGACTTGAACGGAGTTGGGGGTTTTGCTCCACAGCATTACCAGGGTAAGGCAGAATCACAGGATGAAAGAATGATTTGAGTTTGAGGAGACCTTTAAAGACCATCCAAGTCCACCTTCCACTCTCCCAGGTGCCTCCCAGCACCTTCTCCTGCAGCCTCCTCCAAGTCTAGTGGTGGTGTCTCTAAAGCTGAGTCCTTTGCATGGTCAGGATCAGCTCTGTCCACCCCAGCGCTCCAGAATCGAGGACAACACAGAGGTGCTGAAATCCCCACGGAGCAGATGCCATGTCTTTGTTTGTTTGTTCGTTCGTTTGCAGACACAGAGTGGTGCAGAGCATTCACCATTTCCACTCCTCCCGTGCTGAGCCAGGGAAGCCGTGCAGCCGTGTCTGCCTCTGTTTAACCCTGCAGCAGGAGAGCAGGGTTAGAGGTGGATGTGCAGGAGGGAGCACCAGCAGCACTGGTGGAAAGCAGCAGGCATGGCTTGTGGCTGGCAGGGCCTCCCATGTGCCACGGCCACTGCCTGCTCCCCTCCCACGTCTGAGCCACACCAGGGCGCTGAGGTGCAGGGTGTGGCTGGCAGGGGCAGGGGAAGGTGCATTGCTGATCCCCTGGGGTGAGATCTGACACCTCAGGGGAGTTTATTACAGGGGGTGAGGGAGGGGGGGGCCACATCTCCCGTCTCCCAGTGTCTCACCAGTCTCAGCATCGCCCCGGCTGCTTCAGGAGGGGTTTTCTTGCCCTGTTAACACTGCAGGGCTCCAGCATCCCTTCCCTCTGCGTATCCATCTGTGCCCCCCTTTCCCGTGTCCGGGGATGCAGCTATTTCTGTATTACAGGGAGGTTTTAGGAGCAGAATCCATTAGGGGCTCATTTACAGCCGTGCCCTGAGGCAGACGCAAACCTCACTTCAGTGAGATGATGGAGTCATCCATCAGCAGCTCCTGGCTGGCCTGGCCTGTCTGGGAGCAGCTGTACTGAGCACCAGCAGCAGCCCACGCCTGTCCTCTCCCTCTCTGGGCAGCCTGCAGATGCTCCAGCTCTCCCAGACCCCTGTGAGCAGCAGCTCCCAGAGAAAGCCCCCCAGCACCGTCCCCACGAGCTGAAGGGAGGAGGTTTCTCCTCCAAGCCCTGACCTGCACCCTCTGCAAACTCCTGGGCTGTGTCCCCCCAGCTGCGTCACAGGGATGGAGTTTGAACCTCTCTGGGACAAGGGGAGAGACCCAAATTGTGTCCAAACCTTGCCTTCCTGCATTCAGATGCAACCTGAATTTCCTCCCAGCTCCCATTTTGACCAATCTCTTATCATTTCTCAGTGGCCATCTGTGATAAGGGTGTAAGAAGAGCTTCCTGGATCAGATCAAAAGCCCATTGAGGGCAGTCTCCTGAAGGCTGGCACAGGAGCAGGACAGGCCATAAACCATCCCCTGTTCTGGCCATCTGCAGCTCGGGGCCCTCCTGAGCCAGACAGAGCTGTGAGTAAGCTGTGTTTAAAAGCCCTTGATGACCCTTTTCTGGCCACATTTCTCTAAGGACTTTCCAAACCCATCCCTGCTTGGTGTCCCCTGGCCCTGCCATGAGTTTCACAATTGGATCAGGCATTGTCTGAATGTCCTTCCTCCATAAGGGCAGGGATAAAGTTATCTTGGATTTCATCTGTTGCTGGCACCAGTCTGGACTCTCATCTTTCTTAAATCTCTGCCAGGAAATGCAAGTCATGCCTGGCCAAAATCTGGTGAGGGGCAGGGCCCAGGTGCCCAAGGGACCCCCAAATGGATCCCCCCAGAGTCATCCATCTCCATAAGGTACAGCCTGTCCCTAAAATCCCCCTAATTCTGAGTAAAGGTGCTCCTATTAGGACCATCCCAAAGCTTTGTATTTTCAGACCTCATAACTTTTCCCATCAGTATCAGGTTCCCGATCTAACAGGACAGAAGAAATTATTTTTCTTAAAAAGACGGAGAATCAAAAGGAATTAAATTACATTTTTCAAAGTTGTGCCTCAAGAGAGGAGCTTGTACTTCTCTAATCAGGCATGAAGAGAAAGCCAACCCTCTCCAGAGGCCGATATCCTTGGTTCATTTTCAGCTGGAGGTGGGACAGCTCTGTCCCATCTGGCTGCATGTGGACTGCCTCTGATTAGATAATGTCAGTCTGCTCTCCAAAATTTCCATCAGGCCTGCATCAAGTAAAACATAAACCACAGGTCTCTCAAATCCTGCTTTCAGCCTCCGTGGTGGGAGATGCTCCTGCAGGGACTCTGTGCTGTTCCCCCTGAAGATTTCCAGAGGAGGATTGAGGACTGGAGGCCCCCACGTGACGTCCCTGCTGAGCCAGACCCTGTCCCTGCTTGGCCATGAGCAGTTGTAGTGCTGAACAGTGACACTTTGGTTTATTGCTCTGCTCTCTCCCTGCACCCCAGGTGGTGGCAATGTTCCTTCTGGTGTTTTCTGAAGTGGATGACAAGAAAGGAAGGATGGCAAGAAATAAAAAAGAAAGTTCCTAACGACGAAATGGATCAGCCCACACCTCGATCTCCTCATGTTAAACACTGCTGACACAGGCCCTGCATTGCACAGATCTGTAACTTCCTTTAAATTAGCAATTCCACAGACACAGTGGGAGCTTGCATAAGAATTGTCCATAAAGGGAAGAGAGTCACAATATCAGCCTGGCATGAAACCCTGCTTTCTGCTTTTTAATTAAGATTTCAAGCTTGTTTCTCCCCTGAGGTGCTGCGGGAGGTTTTGCCAGATACAAGAAGCAGCCAGGGTCCCTCTCAGCAAATTGGCTTTCCCAGCCCTGCTCACACACTCTTCCACCCCAAATTCCCAGTGCCAGCCTTGGGCTACAGCACCCAGGAGAAGCTGGGCCCTGGACCTTTCCCTGCGGGCTCGGGTCCTTCTGTGACTCCCCTTCCCCAGCAGGGTCCCTGTGCAAGCAGCAGGGTTTGGTCCTGTCACTCCCAGGATGGGACAGAAGAGCAGCAGCCCCTAGGATGACATTTCCAGTGTGAATACCTTTGTTTATGTATTTTTTAAAACTACTCTGCGTTCTGCTGTGTTCTCTCAGCATTCCCCTGGAGCTCCTCTTTCCCCGGCTGCCCCTGCCTGCTGTGGATCCCTGAAGCTGCAAAGGGAAATCAGAGAGACGTGAACAATCGAACAGTGATCATCCAGAGTCAAAGGCAGATGTTGGCATTTCCATTTGTCCCGGTCCATTTCTCCACCACAACCCTATTCCCTCACCTGAAATCCCAGACCAGTGGATTATAAACACCTCAGGGCTCCCTGTGGAGTGCCAAAATTACCCCACGGGCAGGGGGGCCACAGCCACAAACCCCTGCCTCCCTCCCTTCTACATCACTGCCAGCTTGGGGCTGGTTCAGGAGGCAGCAGAGGCACCCCGGGCACCCCAGCGGGGCTGTCCCCGGGCTCTGGCAGCCGCGGAGGTGTCAGGACACCGGGCAGAGCACACCCATCATCGCTGCCCCTCCCCAGGAGCCCTTTCCCCGCTCGCAGCAGCGCTCGCAGCTCCCCTGCCCCTCGCTGTCCCCCCGCCGGCGGGGCAGCATCCCGGGCAATGCCCCGAGCGGGGATTTGGCTGCTCCGGCACCGAGCCGGCTCCGGCATCGCCACCGAGGGAGGGGCAGAGCACGGATGCCAGCCCTGACCCCCACCCCACCCCAGGCGTGCGGGGGCCCTGGCACGGAGCGAGCCCACAGCCGCAATTACACCCATAAAGACCTGAATGCGCAGTAAAAGCTGTGAGCGAGTTATGGAGGGCTGGGGCGGAGAGGGAAGCGAATGTTTTGCCCTACAGATGTTCATAAAATATTTAGGAACTTTAAAAAGAGGGCGGGCGGGGGGATGCAGCTCGATGGAGCGCTGTTACCCGCAGGTCCGCTCCGGCAAGCAGCCCTGAGTGCGGGGTTCCCCTCGGGCTCATTACCTCCCGAGGCGGCCTGAAAGGGGCTGGCTCCTCTGCCCCCACACCAGGCAAACAGCTTTATTTAGAAGCTGAGATTGGAGCCCAGCTCCACCAGTAACGCTGGCCTGGATGTAATTAGGCATCAGCAGAGCAAAACTCCCCAGTCAAGGGAGAGTGGAAATCCAGGTCAGGCAGCTCCCTGCCCACAGCTCCCTGCTCCCAGCTGGAACAGAAATGAATCCGGGGAATTGTGGTGCTGTGGTGTGGCCTTTGCAAGCATCTGTGTTTGACTGGGGCCAGAGGTAACTGTGCAGAAAGGGTTTTTGGAAGAAATGAGTTGGCTGCCTTTGGCAGCGAGCCGGGGGCTTTCACAGAATCACAGGATCCGGGAGTGCTTTGGGGTTGGGAGGGATCTTAAAGCCCATCCGGCCACGGGCAGGGACACTCCCACTGCCCCAGGCTGCTCCAGCCCCAGTGTCCAGCCTGGCCTTGGGCACTGCCAGGGACCCAGGGGCAGCCACAGCTGCTCTGGGCACCCTGTGCCAGCCCTGCCCACTCTCACAGGGAAGAATTTCTCATCTAAACTTTCCCTGTCTGTCTGAACCCATTCCCCCTGTCCTGTCACTCCAGTTCCTGATGAACCATCCCTCTCCAGCCTCCCTGGAGCCCCTTCAGATCCTGGAGGGGGCTCTGAGGTCTCCACACAACCTCCTCTTCTCCAGGCTGGGCAGCCCCTGCTTTGCCAGCCTGTGTTTGTGCCCCCTGCCATGGGGACGGGCCGGCTCCAGCCACAGGAGGAAGATCTTGAGCGTGTCCAAAGGGGACAGCGAGGCTGCTGAGGGGCTGGGAGCACAAACCCTGTGAGGAAGGGCTGAGGGAGCTGGGGGTGTTCAGCCTGGAGAAAAGGAGACTCAGCTCACTCTGCAGCTCCCTGGAGGGTGGTTGTGCTCAGCTGGGGTNCCTCCCCTCCCCTCCCCTGCTGGCCCTGCACTGGGGTTTGCTGGGGCAGTGCTCTCCCCCACTCCCCAGCTGAGGGGGAGCAGTGGGGCAGCCCCAGGCAGGCTGAGCCCTGGGCTGGCAGGACCTTGCAGAGCATCTCCCTTCCAGGGCTGAGGGGAGAGCAGGTGATCTCCAGGCTGTGTGGAAAGCCCTGGCAGGAGCAGAGCAGAGAGCTCCCCATCTGCCACGAGGAGCAAACCCTGAGCAAAGCAGAGCAGCCTCGCAGGGGCTGGGAGAGAGGCAGGAGCAGATAAAAACCCCAAACTGCTGTTGTGACCTTTGCTCGTCCCAAATGAGGATGAAAAATTCAAAACACGTAAGGAAAAAAAAAAATAAAATGACGGGAGAGGCAGAATCCTGTGCAATTTCCACTTGGATGTGTCAAAACAACTCGTTTTGGTGCAGCAGGCCATCAAGCCACCTCTGCCCACACTGCTGGGGCAGCTGGGGGACAGCCACCAGGGCTGGCACCCCAGAAGCCACAGAGGAAAAAGGATAGAACCTTCCTTGAGGACATGGTGGTTCTGAGCATTTCCCTTGGGGCACACAAACACCTGAGTTCTCATTCAGCTGCAGAAAATACAAATAATCAGGGAAAAAGCATTTTGACAGGAATAAAATCTATTCTTTAGGCTGGAAATTTTCTTTTCCTTTAGTGTAAGTGTGTGTTTTGAGTGAAAGGGAATTAAGTGTCTAAAAAAAGAAGTTCTTTGAATTAAGACTGGTTTCAATTTAAGGCTGTTGAAAGGCAGAACACCAGGTGTTGTGCAGAGGTTCCTTTGTTCATTGTCACAATTCAACGCGGATTTGCAAAATACTTTGACTAAATCTGTTCTGATTTTTCTGCCAGGAACATTTCAGGTGACAATTTTTACCCCAAAAGCTCCACTTGAGGCAGCTCAGACAAAACAGTTTAACATCAGCCCGGAGGGAAGTATTTTGTTCCCACTTCCCCAAAGAAATACACACTCCAAACACTTGCAGGGGGAGGTAACTTGCAGAAAATTCAGTTTTAGAGAAACCCAGTAGAGCAAGGATGCTTGCCTGGAAAACATCTGTCAAATGCAGTGTGTGCCCTGCTCCCTCCCAGGTGCCATCACTCCAAACCTCAGCACTGAGGCCAGTGCACAAACCCAGCTGCAGAGCTCCCAGCTCCAGAACCCAGAGCTCAGGGCCTCGGGGGCTGCAGGGCCCAGGGGTGGCCTGGTCCTGCTGTGCCCCTGGCCCTGATGGGGAATTCCAGCAGCTGAGCAGAGCCTGGCCCAGAGCCTCCCTGAGCTCAGCACCCGCCCTGGGACAGCCCAGCCTGTGCTGCCCCTCCTCCTGCCCCTTGTGCCTCCAGGAGGGGATGTTTGCTCAGCTGGGACAGCAGGGATGGACACACCTGAGCACAGCCACAGCTCTTGCCTCAGGAAGGGCCAGCCTGCAGTGTAACCCCTGGGACAGGCTGAGAGCTGATTTATCACCACCAAGCCCCCTTTTCCAGCACAGCCATCCTGAACTCATCCCTCCAGAGCAAGGAACTCCTTTTGAGTTCCTTGGCAATTCTTCCAAGATGACAGGAGTGGTCATCTCCAGCACAGGGGGTCAGACCTGCTCCAGTGGTGTCCAAAAGCACCCTGAGCTGGGGCCAGGTGCTGCTGCCCTGCAGGACCTCAGGGTAGAGACACCTGAGGGGTCCAGAGCTCTTGAAGTTCAGGGCTTCCTCTCCCACTGCTGGCTTGGTGTATTTAAACTCTTTACAAAAGTTCAGATTTTTTTTTCTTTTTCTGCTTAATTTTTTTTTTTCCTATTTTTCATTGGAAGAGCTCAGTTAGACTGGCCTTGTGCTTTTCCTCTGAGCCTGCTTCCATTCACCTCATTCCTGGAGGCAGCCCAGGTCTCTGTGGGGTGAGGCATTAGGGGCAATCCCTGCAGCCCAGAGAGGTGGGGCTTCACTGAGTCCCTTGTGGAGAGCTTTCTCCTGGCAAAAATGTGCATTTTGGCTGGCGAAGCAGGAGCACTTCCAAGCTCACTGGTGGAAAAGGGGGGCTGCAGCCAAGTGCTGTAATTCAGAGCAGACCCTCAGCTGGCCTGGTTACAGCAGAGCTGCCACCAAACCTGTGCTGGCTCAGGGGTGAGGAGCCACCCAAGGATCTCTGACAGTGCTGGGCTCGCTCAGCTCCGCTCAGCCTCTCCAGGTTTTGCAGGATTTCCTGCCACATCTTGGTGGAGAGGTCCACCAGTGAAGTGAGGACTCCACCTGCTCCAAAACCAGCAATTCTGAATGTAAAAGCAAATGGAAATGTTTAGGTTGGCAGAGCTCAACCCCAGACCACTGGGAGCTGTCAGAGCAGGAGCCAAACTTCCCAGCTTGGACTGTGAGCTGGGGGGAGCCAAACCTGCCCTGTACATCTCGGGGTCCTGCCATCATTGCTGTTGCTGTTACCAGCCAGAAACCCCCAACCTTGAAGCAATGCCATTTTAGAAACCCACAAAAACCTGAACGGCCCCTCCAGAACGGGTTCCCATTCTCCTTGGCTAATGGCCCATCCCGTGATTCCATCTGAGCCAAATCCTAAATTCTAAGAACAACCCCATCACCTCCCTTCTGTTTGAAGGGAAACTGCCAACACGTCCCACCCATCACCGCCTGGATCTGAGGAGAGACGTTCAGCTCTCTGGCAGGAGGCAGGGAGCCAAGCCCCAGTGATCTCCGGTGGAAATCCCTCGGAGAGAAACCCCTCGCTGCCCTGCCGGCGGGAGAGCCCGGCTTTGCCTGCCTGCAGTTGTTCTGCAGCTCTCAGCACCCTCCAGTCGGAATTCCTGTCGCTATCCTGTTCTTATCGCTGATCGAGGGGGATGGGAGAGGGATTGAAGCCATCCCTGCGCTCCTAGGCTGGCAGTGATGTGCCTTTACAGGGTTTTTTCCTTTGTTGCCCCCCAAATCGAGTTTCCTGGGAGAGTTTTCAAGGCTGGGGCGAAGTCCCGCCCTCCTTTACTCGGCTTTAGGCTCGGGCACAAGTGGGTCAGGGTAATGACTCATTTTCAGTATTTAAAGCCAGCCCAATAAATCCCTAAATGACTTTCTAACGGCGCAGTAAACATAATCAATGCACATTAACAAAGCACTGGGAAGCCAAGAAATTCTTTGGGGGGTAAAACACACACCATGAATCTTCCCATGTTGTTGTATCAGGCAGAACCACTGACTCCCTCATTGTGTTCGACAGAGACAGATGGCAAATATTTTCTAAGGCCATTGCTAGGCCAGCCCAGGTTTTTCAAAGAGGATTTCTTGGAGTAGAAAGATCTAGGCCTGATGTTTTTAGGTGTGTAAATGCTTTAAGATTCAGGTACATACAAAAAGGGGGTTTTACAACAGTCAGAGAATTGGGGGTTTAAAGGACCTCTGGAGGTCTCTACCCTCCTGAGAAGACTTCAGTGTTACTCCAGGACCTTGTTCAGGCAGCCTCTGAATACCTCAGGGATGACAGCTCCTCCAGCTCTCCAAGGGCTGCACAACCTTCCAGGGAAGGGAACTGAATCCTAGAAAGATTTAGGGGCTTCCCACCTGAGTGTATTCCTTTTACACCTGGAGGGGGAAATGGGTCCTCCTCTCAGAGCCAGATTCTGGGTGAGCTTCACTCACCCTGACACAGACACAGGAAAGTCCAACACATTTATACCCCTCCAGCTCTCTCCATAATCCTTGTGGAGGAGAAAACCCAAACAAATCATCTCATGCTGCACCAGCTCGAAGGGAAACACCGAGCTGTGGAGAGGCAAACACAACCCAGTCTCAGGTCAGGCCACAAAAATCCTGCCCCTGGAGCACCTGAAGCTCCTGCCCAGCATCTCCAGCCACTCCTGCCCAGCATCCCCAGCCACTCCTGCCCAGCATCCCCAGTCCCTCCTGCCCAGCATCCCCAGTGACTCCTGCCCAGCATCCCCAGCCACTCCTGCCCAGCATCCCCAGCCACTCCTGCCCAGTGCTGTCACAGGATCCAGAGGTCCTGACCAGCCCCAGCCCCTTGTTGTCCTCTGAGCTGCACAGACACGTAGCCAAGTCCCTGCCCAAAAACCCCTGCAGTAAAAACAGACAAGAAGACAGAGGCACAGATTTCTGGAAGGATGCACAGCAGGTCAGGAGCAGAGCTGAAATGAGAGAGCAGGGAGGTAGCAGGTCTGAGATTCCACAATTAAAGTTTTTCTTTTGGCACTAAGGCACAAAATGCCCTGGCCCAGATGCTCTGGCCACCTTGAATTCAGAGCCCAGAAAGCTGCAGAGCCTGAGTCAGACACAGAGCTGACATGCCCCAAAACAGCTACAGGCCCGAAGGGCTGCTCCCAAGACCCACAATTCATTCATCTCCCTGGTTTTCAGTCTCCTGAGACAATTTTCTCTGAAGCTGGGCATCCTCTCCAACTCCCACAGCTTTCCCTGGGCTCTGACTCATCACCCCAACCCTTTCCCTTGAAAATCAAGATGTGTTGCCATTGCATCATTAGCTGTAATGGCAGATAGTGTTACTGATAGTCACCCTTAATTAGCAGCCCAGCAATCACACAAACTGTGCCTTGTGTTCCTTACCCCGGCGCTGTGTTTGGGTTCACAGAACACTTACAAACAGTATTAACAGCAATTGCCTCAATAATACCCAGGGCTGTGAGATGTTTGTGTAGCTCCCATCTGCTCCGAGATCGACGGTTACAGATAACCCATCTGGCCTGGCTGGGTGTGCCTGGCTCCTGCTTATCAGGATGGCAGATCAGGCAGCCCCGTCTCCATCCCGGCACCTCCCACTGGTTCCGACTTGCCAGCAGCCCTAAATCACCTCCTAAACTGCAGACACTCCTGGAGAGGAGATGGGAACCCCCAGGCTGAAGCTGGGAGCACCAGGATGTAAAGTGAGAGCTTCTCACTGCAGCGTGCACCGAGGAGAGGGGAGGGAGGCTGCAAACCCCCAGTGAACTGAGCACAGACACCATGGCAAACACACACCAGGGCAGTTACAGTCTGATTTAAACCACTTTTCAAAGTAACCCTGGCTCGGGTGGCTTTGCAGGGAATCCCCCTCGCCCTGGGCCCTGGGTGCGGTGCTGGAGCTGTCCTGGCACAGCAAACACAGCATTGCACACCTGGGACACATCCCATAATGTCACCCCAGCGGTGTCACTGCAGAGCAAAGGACAGGATCTATCCGTGTGTCAGCAGGGAGGGCTCTGAGCAGAGCCCAGCAATGGCACAAGGTGGTGACAACACGAGTGAGCCAAGTGCCTGCTGGAAATGGCTGAAAACACCCCAAAACTGCACCTTTCTCAGCATCTCCCTTTTTCCTCCCCCCAGTGCCCACAGCAGGAGCTCTGGGGTGAAAGGAAGAACGATCCCTGTTCTCCCAGCAAGAGGCACCTGCAGGAAGGGAGCACTGCAAGAAGCCAGCAAAGCTGCAGCAGTGACGTCCTGCCCCAGGAGCTTTGGCCTTGAGCACTGTGCCCTGAGCAGGATTTCCATCCAGCTCTTGCTCAGGAGATCTCCCAACAGAGCAAGTCTGAAAACCACGGCTCTCAGGAGCAGTCTGGCAAAGGATTGATGCTCATTCCTGCTTCCCACGGAGCCCTGAGTGCCCCTGGACAGGGGTTCTGCTGTGCTTGTGCAGAGCTGCAGGAAATGACTTCCAGAAAAACACCACGGGCAGATCTGGGCTCCTCAGGCAGGACAGACAACGTGGCAGCCAAAGCAACCCCCCAGAGCCTTGGGATCTCCACTTGGGCTTCTGTGGAGCCTTGGAAATCTCCAGTTCCCTTCCAGCGTTGTGGCCTCAGTGCCCTGAGCCCGTGCACTGGATTCCCTGGCTGAGGGCAGGGGTGATGTTTCAGTGCCAGCAGGAACTTCCCTGCTCTGCCCAGGCAGGCACTGGAGCAGCAGCTCTGGGGGAGTCACTCAGCCCAACCCAGCCGGGCTGCTGGAGTCCTGCCAGGTCCTGGCAGCTGGAAACACTTCCTGGCAAACTGGGCATCTCCTTTGGACAATCCTGACCTCCAGAGAGCTGTACCAGAGCAAATCCCCAGCAGAGCCTTCACGCCAGCTGGACAGAGACACTTTGAGCCAGGAGCTGCAGGGCATTTGCCCATGGAGAAATCCAATTCCAACTTAGACAAGGAGCTATTTCTGTGAAAACAGCAGAAATCCTCCCCAGGAAGCTTCTATTCACAAATCTCACCTGAATTCCTTTCCTATGCTCTTTGAGGGAATTTTACAAGTTTTGAGGGCTTTCACAAGACTTTCTGGTTTCAGCCAAAAATATCTTTTCTTGTTAGAAAATGCATTTGAAGGTAAAAGTGCTCATTCCAAGATAAATATCTGTCAAATATTCTCATCAAACAAGGAAAAAGTTTCAGGAAATCTGGCATTTTTCTCTACAGTTTTGGCCACACCACCTTTGTTCCAATGGGAATATCCTTCGTGTGTCCCATGTCCTGAGCCACATTCCTAGGTGCTGCATGTTAAGGAAAAGCAGCAAGATTTGGTTTGCCCTTGCTCCAGACACATAAAACTCTCCAGCTAAAATTAGGGGAAATAACCATACGTGTAAAAAAGGGGGGGGGAAGTTTCAAATAAACTCCCCTCTATTTTTTTTTTTTATTTTTTGCTCCTCCTAGCTCAACTGAACCTCTTCAAAGTTTCTCCTCTCATGGAGTTGAGTCATTAATCTTCAGATAAGTGATGCTTGAGCCTTTGATTAAAATGACTGGGGACGGTCTCTGCTGATTAAAGAGAGATAACACAACACAAGGAAGAGGACCTTACACCATTATTATGGCAAAGAGGCACAATTCCCAGCCTGGGAGCTGCATCAACTTGTCAATGTAATAAACACTTCCCCTGCTGGAAAGATGTCAGCTCAGGCTTTGTGATGTCAGCCCTGAGTGTCCAAAGGCCTGGGGGGGTTTGGGGCACTGTGTGACTGCCAGGCTGATGGGACACGGGGCTGGAGGTGACACTGCCCTGAGGAGCACCAGCACAGGGTCTGCCAGCTCTGAGAGGTGGGAGAGGGTGCAGTGAGACCCACAGATGGATGGAGAGAGAGGAAAGAGTCTGGGGAGGCCAAGGGATAGATGGGAATGTGGCACAGGGTGCCCAGAGCAGCTGTGGCTGCCCCTGGGTCCCTGGCAGTGCCCAAGGCCAGGCTGGACCCTGGGGCTGGGAGCACCTGGGGCAGTGGGGGTGTCCCTGCCAGGGCAGGGCAGGGATGGGAGCTCTGGGGTCCCTTCCAACACATCCCATGGTCTGGGATCCAGGAGAGGCTGGCTGGACCTGTGCAATGCCCCTGCAGGTCTGCCCAGGTCAGAGCCACCAGCTGCAGGTCCTTGCAGGGAGAATTCCTGGGGCTTGGGCAAACAGCTTTGTTTAGGCAGAAAAAGCATAACTCCCAATCTTAGCCAAACTGGAATAGCTGCTCTGAAGGGGGAGGAAAGCCAATTTTTGTCCAAAGCAAATGTCTACCCAAGGATTTAGTCAGACCTACCCGATCTGACTCCCTGATGGAGACCAGCCAGGAGTCTCTGCTCTCTTCTGGAATGAAGGATCGTTCATCCCCTCCCCAGGCACTGTGTGGGGCTCCATGCTCTGACTCAAGGAGCTGCTGTGCTGCTGTGGCTTGTAAAAGTGCAGACAGATAGTTCACAGACACATCCTATTTGTGGCTTAAAATACCCCAGTTTATCATGCAAATGATATGTCAACAGAATAGCTGCACTTGGCAAGACTTCCCGGAGTAAATTAAGCAGTTAAACATACCATGTGTAATATTAAAGAGGTTATGTGTTACATATAATAAGCACTTGAAGCCAAGTTGTCAGGAAGCCAGGGTTTCCTCAGAAATCTGAAATTCAGCTCACAGGAGCCAAGGTGCTCCTTCCCCCTCGAGTGGGTGATGTTTGGGGAAAATGGGGGTTCTGCCAAAATGCCTCGAGCTCCCAGCTGGGGCCCCGTGGAGGTTTTGTCCATGGGATGAATGGTCCAGTCTCAGCTCCCTGGTTGGCATTTCAGGAGCTGGGGCACACTCAGGGCTTGCTCTGTGCATTTTTCACAGCTTGTGCTCTGTGCATCTGGGAACTATTTGCAAGAGCAAAAATATTGCAGGATCCAGTCTTCTCAAAGCTTTGCACTTCCTGGAGGGTGGAAATACCAGGCAGGAAAAGAAAAGAAAAAAAAAGAAAAAAAAGGATAAAAAAGAATAAAAAAGGTCTTGGATTGTTTCAGCTCTGCAAATTGCTCCCAGAGGCAAGTAATTGTTGTAAAAAACATACACAAATATTCAGATTCAAGTTTAACCAAATACCAGGACATGGGGATTTATTCAAGTGTCAGCAGCCCTTGAGCTTGACTGCTTATTTCAGGGTCCCCTACATCAGCAAATGTTTTCTGTTTCATAGAAACTCAAAGTCAAACCTGGGGGGGCCACAGGGCCCAAAGGAGTAAAACAAAAATGTTCCTTGCGTGCCCCATGAACCAGCTCATTACCTCTGCTCTCCACAGTGGAAACAGCTCCAGTGCTTTATGGGGGATCAAAGCTAAAATCCCATTTGTTTACCGAGATGATGCCTGGCTCCAGGGTGCTGTTTTAAAGGGATGCAGTGGAGGGAGGCACAAGGTGTTCCTCAGTCCCACCTTGCCTGGGTTCTGCCCCACCCAGAGCCCAGCCCAGACCTCCCCTTCCCCAGCACTTCCAGCCTCTCCCAGCTCCCCATAACCATTCTGCACCCAGTGTCTTCATGGACACCTCACTTAGAAAGGAAAGCTCTTCTCTCTCTCAGGCTCCAAATTTCCAGACTGCTGTGAGCATTCAGGGTAATATTTTTCACACATCCCACAAGCTCATCCCTCCCCCTGCACACCCATGTGCACATTCCTTATGGTTTGCTTCCCATCAGGGCCCCAAGGGCCTGAAGAGATGATAAAGTTTCTGTAAAGTAGGTGTTTCTCAGGCATTTCCCACAGTTCATGACCCTGTTTAAACCCCCGTGAGGAACAAAGAATGATGCATCATAAACCCCTGCAAAAGGATGGGTTTGAGTTAATTGCTTTAAAAACATGCAGTGATGAGAAATCCAGAAATACAACCAGACCAAAACACCTCTGCTGTTAAAAACACTGCCCTGTTCCCAGGCTGGGCTGGGCTGGGCTAGCAAAGCCCTCCAGGCACTGCTGCTCCTGCAGCCTCTCCCTGCCAGGATGGGAAGATTTGGGAATTTCTCCTCCCTGCAGGTGTAATGGGGCCATCAGCCAGACACTGCCCTTGCTTTGCTAAATTCAACCATCACGCTCCTTGGTTTTCCCTCCTCAAGGTGTCATTTCCTGTTCATCTGTGTTTTTCGAGCCCTTGTTTGAATCTCCTCCAAGATTTCCACGCCCTTAGGAACCGGGGATCCTGAGCCAAGCTCAGGGTGATCACAACCCTCCTGTGCAGGACTGGCAGGTGGATCCCAAGTGGCTCATCAGGGCCCTTCTGCCCCCAGGGCTTTCCTGGGTCACCATTCTCCCAATCCTGCAATGATCCTCTGCATTCCCTGACTGCACAGCAGAGCATCCTTCCCCAGATGCAGCCGTGTGGGAGCTGTGCCAGCTGCTCATCCAAGCTGTGTCAATAGAGAGAAACAGAAACAGGCGTTTTCCAGAGGAAATCCATCCCACTCCCAGGGTTATCTAAGGTCCAGTGAGTAACTCCTGCTCTGGAGGTGCCTCCACCCGTCCCAGGACCAGCAGTGGAGCTCACGTAGCTGACCTTAGGCTGGCCTCAGCTCGGGGAGAGGAATGATCTGACATCTGGCCACATCAAATACGGTGTTTACTTGGCCTGAGGCTCGGTGTCATTAATGGGGGCTCTGTGAGAGCCCCTTTCTTCCCCAGTCTCTGTGTCACTTCAACATTTATCCATGAAGATTTTACAACTTCTTCTCTTTTTTACCCCTGACTCCTTCCTGGGGCCGTTAAATGGGATGGGGTCAAGACCAACCATTTCAGGTCTCCATGAGAAAAAAAGCTCTTTGCCTGGAGTCTCCTTTTAAGACTCCATTTGGAAACCAATTACAAACCCCATTTACTTGATGTGCACCATGTTGGTTTTGGATGGCTCCACTTTATCCATTGGGATTGTCCTGTGACATGAAACCAAACACTTTTGAGAAGTTTGGCTGATGTAAGAACCAGTGTAGAGGTGGCTGATGAGCCTGCTGGGCTGGGAGGGCACAAAGGATTGTCACACCCAGGGGTCTGACCCCTGAGTGACACAACTGTAAAATTCCATCCATTAGGCTCCTTTGAAAATCTCAGCTATAAATCTTCCAGACCCAGTCCTTTCCCTGCAGAGCTGCCCTGGAAGCAGCAGGGAAGCTCGTTGGGATGTTGGTGGGGACAAGGCAGGGAAGGCTCCAGCTCCAACTGCACTCAGGTCTCTCCTCCCTGTGTTGACCCAGCAGCAGGCTCCCAAGAGGATTCATATTTTCCACGTTGCTAATTTTAGGCTTTAGCTTTCCAACACCCCCAGACATGGAGACACAGCCCCACTGCCTCTCTGCAGCTTAAATGCTTCCTAATGGCCTCAACCCCGAGATTTACACTGAGCCAACTCACTTTGAAACCCTTCCATAAAAACGCCTTCTGCAAACAGATTTGTTTCATTATCGTCGGGCCTGAAAGTGCCTGAAGTAACAAACAACTTCCAACTCCTTCAGATTTATTGTGGCACCAGGTTTGCACTCCACTGCAGCCCCGTGTACCTGGGAGCGTGTCTGAGTGGGGACAGGCAGGGGAGGCGGACGGAGAGCCCTTGGTGCAATGGATCAGTGATTATGGTGCAATAAATATTGGATGGAGGATCTATGATAACATCTATTACGGCTTTATGAAATATTGATAGTGTCTGAATACATATTGCCTGCTGAACAGCTCGTTCCGGAGAAGTTTAATGAAAGACATCTGTCGTTTTATCCTTGAATCTCCATGCAGGAGAAGGATGGCCCCGGTGAGGGCTTCCAGAGCGCAGAGGAAATGGGCTGAGAGGCTCAGGCTCACCTATCCAGAGGCGTGGAGAGACACAGACTGTTTTATGTACACACAGCCTTTCATTTGGGGAATGAATTAACTCCGTGCTCCTCCGAAATCAATCCCTGCACAGACAACTGCCTTTAATGGGGCCAATAAAAAGAATGCACAGACTGCTGTGGAAAAGGGTGGGAGAGACTGGAGACTCCAGAAAAATCAGCTCTTCCTTCAGACCCTTATCCCTGACCCTCCCCTCTCCCCACTGAACCCTGTGTGCAGCACTAGGACCCAACACCCCCCGCCAGGGGATCCAATCCATGATACACATTCACCCCAAATCATGGAATCATGGAATGGTTTGGGTTGGGAGGGCCCGTAAAGCCCATCCCAATCCACCCCAGCCCTGGCAGGGACACCTCCCCCTGCCCCAGTGTCCAGCCTGGCCTTGGGCACTGCCAGGGATCCAGGGGCAGCCACAGCTGCTCTGGCAATCCCAGCCCAGCCCCTGCCCACCCTGCCAGGGAACAATTCCTGCCCAAGCTCCCAGTCAGCCCTGCCCTGGGCACTGGGAAGCCATTCCCTGTGTCCTGGCCCTGCAGCCCTTGTCCCCAGTCCCTCTGCAGCTCTCCTGGAGCCCCTTTGGGCCCTGCCAGGGGCTGGGAGCTCTCCCTGGAGCCTTCTCCTCTCCAGCTGAGCACCCCCAGCTCTCCCAGACCGGCTCCAGAGCTCTGTCCAACTATTTCCAAAACTGAGAAAAGACTGGCTCCATTTTAGCATTTTACTTTATGAAAATGAGAGGAAGACCTTGTGTTTTCCCCTAAATTGCACCACTTCCTACTTGAGGCTTCAAACCAATTCAGTGAACGCCCTGAAAGCCCTCGTATGGACATTTCTTACACTGGTAACTTACACGGGGTATTAAATAGCACTTTAGCTGAATGAATGGAAGTACAAGTAGCAGTGTAAAAAAAAAAAAATAGATTCATGCCCCTCACGACAATTTATCCTGTTCCCAGTTCATTGTCCCAGCCCAGGGTGCTCCAGGCTCCCGGCTCCCCCAGCTCCAAGGAGGATCAGATGGATATGGCCAAGCTCTGCTGTGGATCAGGGCTGGGATGGAACCCCTCTCCAGCAGAGCTCAGGTCCAACCCGCCCGTCCCCAGGCTCGGATGGAGCTCCCCTGTTTGAACGTGCACACCACGGCGCCAGCAGCCAAAGCCAGGCTTTGTCCTTTCCATCCCAGCCTCCTTCCCCTCCTGCCATCACAGCAGCGTGTTCCTCCTCCCTGCCTCCCTCGGCGCCCCTTTCCCCTGGCATTCCCCTCCCTGCTGCCATGGACGCTGAGGAGCGGGGACAGTGCCACCCTGCCCGATGTCCCTCGCTGCTCTGCAGTCTCCTCCCATGCCTGGGAGAGCAGCAGCACGTTCGATGCTGTTCGTGGCCCCTGCACTGCTTCCCTGGCACCATTCCGGGGCTCAGCACCGCTGCTGGATCCTGCATCCCTCTGGGGGATGGCTCTTCCCCGGAGACCCCCTGAAGCTGTAACCTTTCAGTTTAACCCCACCTTTCCCCTATCTCTGACCTATGGCTCAGTGCCAGCTGTCTGTCCTGGGACAGAGAGTCTGGATAAACCCCTGCTCTTCCTCTTTGCCCCCGGGACCCTTCAGGAATAAAGCCTTGGAACATTCCCCTGAGATAGGAGCCTCTTTTGGATCTCTCACCCCATCCTTGAAGCCAACCCCCCCCAAAGCTCCCCAGAATCTGGGCTCCCATAGCAGCCAGGGGGGCGGGCAGGGGGGCGCCTCAGCTTTAGAGCCCCCCTGCTCCGGGGACCCCTCCAGCCGTGCCACGCGTGCCGTGTGCCGCAAACACATCATCCGACATCGCAAACACATCCAACAAAGCCAGCCAGCCTCAGCCCGGGTGGGTGGGGGCTTGGGGGGAAAGGGATTTTTATTTTGTTGTGTGAAGTGAATGAATAATTCATAGGCAAATCATTGACATGATAAATTCCTCCATCTCGCCTCTTTTGTGAATCGACAGCAAACAACTTCCCCATTCCTCCCCTCTGCATTTTCATTATTCAGAATTATTCGCTAAACAATTGCTTGGAATAATTCTGGGGAGCAGATTCTCTGCCGAGGGTGTCGTGCTGACGCCAGTGGAACTGGAGCCAGCAGGAGCTCGGGTCAGAGGCCCGGAGCCTTCCAGCACCAGGATTTGGGCTCCAGCTTTGAGCCATCCCGAGCCGAGGGGGCACGGAGAGGCTGGATGCTCCCCTTTGCCCTCTCACTGCACGGGCAGAGTTCTGCAAATCGGGTTTTCCCCCAGGAAGGTGGTACTTACAAATACATTCACAAATGGGCAGAGGTTAGAATCGCTGGGATGCAGTGTGGAATTGCTGGGTGTCACCCCGGCACCTCCAGCAGCACCAGCAGCCCCCGTGCCCCCTCTCCAGCCCTGTCTTCCCAAGGGACAGAGTGGGATTTCTCCGTTGCTATTTCATCTGCTGCAAATGAGCCCTGCCCTTCCCAGGAACTCTCTGAGTGCACTGCCAGGCTCGCAAGGGCAGCCCTGCCTTTGATATTCATGGGAAGTGAAAAGAAAACAACCCAAGGTTTGCTTTTTAATTTCATGGGAAATTTTGCAGGTGGCTTTCGCTTGGTTCTGCACTTCATTTATTCATTTACGCACTGACCCAAACCCCACATGAACAACTGAATGTCTGCAGAATACCACAGCTCTGACTCAGAAAGTCCTTGATATTTATCTGCCTGCAGCTTCCAATAAGTTTAAACCCAGCTGACCTAAAATACCAAATTTCGAGGGAGCTCTTTGGCTGATGACTCCCAGTATCTGACAGCAATTGTCTGGGGTGCACTTTCTGTGTTTATTTATTATAAATGAGACACCTGACACTATGAGATCATAAGCAATTTCCAGCTCCCTCCAAATCACCGGTAGGGTTCCAGTTTGGAGCCTCACAACATCATCAATTCTGCTGCAAAACTTTCCTGTGCTGATTGCCAGTAATTTGCAACGTGTAAGCTGGAGGGAGGGAATTGCTTGGAATTGCTTCCAGTTCTCCTCTTCACTTTCTAGTGGAAATCAGTGGATGTTGAGCAGGCCAACCAGACTGTTGTGACCACAAAACCCCCAAAAAGATCTGCTTCTCCTTTGATTGCCAACATGCAAACATCATATCCCTGTTTCCAGTCCTACCTTGGTGAGGATGCTGACTCCCTTGGTCATTTCTTTGGTTTAGCATCTGCTTTCCCCACATCACACCCCTGCACCTGGATTTAGGTGAATTCCTGTCACCACCTTAGATCTATCTGTTTACAGATTTGACAAAATAATTTCCCAGTGAGAGACAACATTTCATAAACTTGATTTGTGCAAAAAATCTGCAAAAATCAGGATCTTTCCTTGCTGCCAAAACCCTCTTGTTAAAACCTCTCCCACCACAGTGAGGAGGATCTCCCACCAAGGGAACACAAATGCAGACCAGCTCTGCTTCCGTGGAGCCTCAGATATTTGCCCCAGTGAGCAGGAGGGAGCTCCCTGTGCAGCTGGAACCCTCCGAATTTTCCTCCTCACCTCTTTAAATCCCTCCTTTGGTGCTTCTGCCCACTCCAGCGCACGCAGGAGCAGCTCCAGGAACGTTCCTGGCAGTGAGGAACCCATTGCCTGCCATGTGGGAGCTCCTCAGGCCCTGAGGATTCGTCCATCCCACGGGGCTGCTGAGCCCGCTCCAGCTGCAGTGCCGTGGGGGCAGATCCCGACACACAAACTGCTCATCCCCCCCTTCTGCAGAGATCAGGACACGTCCAGGGGCTCACAGCCTCCCTCTCGCTCTCGTCAGCACAGCCCTGTGCTCCAGAATGTCTCATTTCTGTTACCAGGCAGCTTTTCCTGCCCATCACCCTCCTGGCCTGGTGTTTGGGGCAATCCCAGCGCCAGTCCAAGGCCCCGGCTGTAGCACGGACCATCAGCCAGCTGATCTAGTCCGAGATGACCCTTCTCACTGCAGGGGCTTGGGCTCAGTAACCTTTACTTGTCCCTTCCAACCCCAACCCTTCCACGCAGCAGCTCCCACTGGGTGCTGGGGAATGGTGGGGACAGAAGGGGTTTGAGGGTGTGACCCCAGGCTGAGAGCCAGGGCAGCCAGGTGTCCATAAGGGACATCAAAGGGTTCTCCAGCTGCCCAAGGGAACTCTAGGTGGATGTGTTTCTGGATTCTGGCTTTGGCTGAACCCTGTTCTTTTGCTGGCAATTAAAGGCAATGGGTGCTGCAGCAGAGCAGAGTGACACAGAGCACAGCCAGTGACCCACCGAGCTTGTGAGACCAATAAATACAGACCTTGATTATTACTGACCCAAGGCCAAATCCCCATTCCCCCTCTGCTCAGGGCAGCTCACACTACTGCAAAAATCATGGGCTCAGCCATAATTTACATTTTATTTGCTCAGCAAACACCAGGCACCCCTGGGGACAGGGCAGAGGGGCTCAGTGGGGGCACTGCCCCAAGCCTGGGGCAGCAATGCTGGCACAGTCAGTGCCCAGGAAACACAATCTGTCACTGCAGCATCCTTTGATCGGGACTCTAGAGGACATTGTGTCCTTCAAAGAGGCTAAAACAGCAAACGAGATCAGACAGGACCTGGACAAAAACCTCCCCAGCCCTGACTCCCCCACACCATCCTCTGAGACAGAGACCATGAGTCAAACCTTGCTCTTCCTCCTCCCCTCACAACACCCTCGCTCCTCTCAGCTCTAATTAAAAGGAAGTGAGTGCTCGGAGCAGGCAGATGAATCCTGTTGTGAGAAGGGGTTGGGATGAATCATCTCTCGAGGGCATGGTCCTCCTGGGGGCTGGAGGGTCCTTCTGGGACAAGAGGCAGCTCAGCAGCGAGGGACAGCCACGACTGCTCCCAGCCAGCCCCCGCCGTGCCCTGTGCCAGCTGGCACAGCTGATGCCGTGGTGCTCTGGAGCATCCTTATCTCCCCAGGAGAGGCTTTCACTGAGCCCTGGAGCACTGGGAAGGAGAGATGCTCAACTCATCCTGCTCTGCAAATCCGTCACAAGGAGGATGGGAAGGGGAACAGCTCATCCCTGCCTGTCACCCTGTGGAGGCTTTGCCCTCCGTTAGTGACAGCTGGCTCATTCCCAGCCAAGCTCGGGCAAAATCGATGCCCCTGTGATGGGAAACCAGCAGCAAGTTTAGCTCTGGCCTATAAATGACCCACTGTGGGTCAGGCAGCATGGGGGACAGAGAGCTTGGATCTCACTGTCCATGGGGCCTGAGGGTTGCTCCATGCCAGGAGGGCTGTACATCCACAGATGTTCCTTGCCAGAAGCTCTCTCCAGCCTGGGCTGGCTGTTCCTGTGGGAGAGGGAAGGAGTCACTGCCAGTACCCAGAGCTGGAGTGCTCAGGAGGAGGGGTGGCACCACATCTGGGAAGTTTGGGCACCTGGAGATGGACCCAAGCTTGCTGTGGTGACAGTGCCAGCACCACGGTGTTGAGATGAGCTCCCAGCCCTGGGGTGGGAGGTGCCAGGTGTCCACCACCAGCTCCTGCACTGCTGTGGTATGGTCCTGGTTTCCCTCCATTTTCCCCACAGCTGGTTCATCCCTCAGTGGTTCCCACCTTCCTTTCTGTCCATCAAACCAACCCAGCCCTTTGTCCCAGAACCTTCCCTGTCAGTTCCCAGATACACCAGCCCCTTACCTCTCCATCACAGTTTGAACATACTCCTTTCTCTAGAATGTTCTCTGTTCCTCGATGCCTGATTGGTACTTTGTACCCTCCCCTTTTTGTAGCCCATTGGTGGTGATTTTTGTACCACCCACAAGGACTCCCACTGGTTGTTGTTCTGCTCCACCCATTGTACCACCCCCTGTTTAAAAGCTGCTGCAGAGCAGTATCTGCTGCTCTTCTCTCCCTGACCTCCCTTCAACAATGAACCTGTTGGAACCTCACGGGGAGAGCCCCCCTGGCACTCCTTTGCCTGGGTCCTTGTCACCCCCTGTTGGCACAGCTTGGGGTGTCACACCCCAGAGGTTGGGCATCAGCCCCTGTCTGTGCCCTGGCTGTTCCCCGCGCTCGCCGTGCTGCTCCTGCTGCTGGCCAGAGCTCTGGGGATGTAACAGGAGCAGGGAGGACACTGCACCTGCAGCAGGGCTTTTTCCTGGGGTGTCTGGGTGGGAGCAGGGCACCGAGAGGGGGTGGCCCAGTCTGGCACAGCCCCCACCTCCAGACATCAGGTGCTTCAGGTGCCCTCTTCCCTGCTGTCCCCTGCCAGCAGCACAAAGCACCAACCTGCCCTCCTGGGCGCTGCTTCTCCCCTGGTGTTTTGTGAGTCACATCACTGATGTCACCTCCCCGCGTCACCGGAGCTCCAAGATGGATTTAATGAGCCTTTGTTTTCTTCAGCTAAGGAAAACCTCAAAGAGGCTCAGTCTCCAGCATCCTGAGGAGTCAGCAGGTCTCGCTGCCACTGTCTCTGCCCCCACAGGAGGACAGAGAACTGCAGAGGGGGCCAGTGGGCTGGCTGAGAGCTTCAGAGAGCTAGGGACAACATCCAAGTCACTCCAGAACCCCTCTGTCCTCACCAGAACCTGCCACGTGCCACCCTCCTCACAGGACAAGGCAGGCGAGCCCCTGCTCTGCCTTGCACTGCTCTGATTCCATGAGGGGACGAGGGACAGGTGGCAAAGGGGAAGTGCCACCGTGCCTGTGACATGGACAACATCTCTGAAGGCCCCTACACAAGGAGCTGAGGAGTGTGACATTCCTGGCTGGAATTCACACCCCTGTGCTGGCACTTACCCACTGTCACCATGCTCTGCCCTGCAGTCCTGGGGCCACCAAACCCAAGGGACAGAGCTGCCTTGGCATCTCCCTGGGGCTGCCCAACAGCTTTGGCCACACCTGGGGAGTGAATCCTGATTTACACCAATGTACACAAGGAATTTTAGGCTTGCAGGGCTTTAAATCCAGAGGAATAAATCATTGCAAAGCAGAAGGGAATGAAATTCATGATAAAAATCAAGGGAAATGAAGACCACTCTTCACTCTTCTATGAAGGTCACTAAAAAGGGAAACACCACGTGAGGCCCCTGGGAGCCCAGCAGTGTAAATAGCCAGTGGACAGAGGGCATCTTCTATTAAAGAAAGTGTCTCCCTAAAATACACAGGCATCATATAAATTATTGGATAATGAAACTCCAGTTAATTTGCTGCCTGGTCAGCCACAACACTACTGCCACGCTCCTGAGCAGAGCCAATAATCATAAGAAAGAATTAAATTCTTTAGAAAGAATTAAATACATTGGTATGGAGGCAGCTGGATTTGGGAAAGAGCAGCTTCTTCAGGGTGGGGTGGGGGACACTGCAGCCCCATTGCCCCACAGCCCGTTCCCCCTTGTCCTGTCCACCCAGGCCCTTTTCCAAAATCCCTCTACAGCTCTTGGAGCACTTTAGACACTGGAAGGGCTCTAAGGTCTGCCTGGATCCTTCTCCTCTCCAGGTGAGGATTTCCATCAGCTCCAGCTCCAGGCTGTTCCCATCTCATCTCAGCCAGTGCCCTGGGAAGGGCACACAGGGGGGATGACCACACAGGAGCACCTCCCAGGAAATCCCTTCCAGCCCTTGCCCATTTCCAGCTCTGCAGTGACCAGCCCTGGCTGGATCCTTCTCCCAGCTGCTCCCAGACTTCTCCTCTCACCTCTGCCCTCAGCTCTCCCCTCTCTCCTGGGGCTGCAGGCAGGACAGGGATTGTCTCTGTCCACTGGGACCTCAAGGGGTTCAAAAAAGCCAAGGGGACAGCCCCCCCCTTTGCTCCTGGGGTGCCTTGATTCCATGGGGAGAATGAGACCCAGGAAGGGGAACGCTAGGAACTTCTTCCCCTTCAAAAGAAGAGCTGCAGGGTTTGAAAGCAGTGACCAAAGTGCAGGATCAGGTCTCAGACCCATGGCCTGGAGTGGGTTTCCAGTACAAATCCCATTCTGCCTCCTTCCCATTACCCTTTTCCTTTCTCCTTCTGCTGCTCTGAACCTTTGGCACTTCACAGCACCAAATATTCCGCGTGTTCCATGTAATTTTAAAGCCATTATGTCAGCTGCTCTCTTCCCCCAGCTCTTGAGGCCCCCAGTTGATGTGTCAGAATGTAATTAGCTTTTGATGGGATGTTAAGATTTCTCGAGCTCCCGTGGAGAGGCAGCGTGGGGCGATGCAAGGCAGCAGATTGTGATTGTCACTCCCCATGGGAAGCACTCGAAGACCCTGGAAGACTCATTTACAAAAATGTAAAATAAATAAATAAATAAATAAAGCCAAAAGCAGCAGACTCAGTAGGCTTTGGTTTAATCGACAAAATCACGAAGGGCTTTTTACCTCTGTGCTTGGAGAAAAATGGGAATTAACTCCCTCATGACCGAAGGAAGGTGCTGTGGGCAGGAAGGCTTCATTCCACACCCAGCTCCTGGGAAAGCCCTTCCCCAGCTGTTCACCCCTGCCTGTGACAAGGAGGTGCTGTCAGCTTTGCTGCTTCTGACAGCCCCTGAGCTGCTCCACCCACACTGGGACCAGCCCCTCCACNACCCAAACTGGGACCAGCCCCTCCATCCCCACTGGGACCAGCCCCTCCACCCACACTGGCACCAGCCCCTCCATCCTCGCCAGGACCAGCCAGGAAACCCTTCCCTGCAGACAAACCTGCCATAGCCCCCTGCAGCCGCAGTGCCCTGATGTCAATACAGCCCTGGCTCTGCATTAGGTGATGGTGTGAGACACAGATGTATCCAATGCAATCCTGAGCCATTCCCATCGAATGCCAGTTCAACTGGATAATGGGCCCTATTGATTGCTGCCAGGGCCAGAGCAATCTCACTTGTCCTTTCAATGATTATTGTGGCATTCTCTACATTATTTCTGCTCAGCAAAATTAATTCCTCTTTGCCCACCCCATCCCTGTGGGAGTGCATTCCAGTCTTCATTCCTGTGGAGGTGGAAGTTAAGGAGACCTCTGCAAGGACTGGATTTAATTCATTTCTAAACTGTTGTCAGACAATTTGATTTTTTTGTTTTGTTTTGTTTTGTTTCTCTCTAATACTGCCACTGGCATTAGTGGAAAGAAAACAATAGCTGCATCTGGTCACTTAAGGAGTCAGCCTCCCCTTCCACAGCTCTTCTGACATTTTTGTCTCCAGCCTGGACAGTAATGCATTCCATTTTAATTTTAGCAAATGCTCTCTTTATGATCAGAGACATTTTTCATTTGTATGTGTTTGCATCTCTCTTAAAATTCAGTATTTCATTTGGGGCTGCCAGGTTATTGCTGCTCCTCAAGATAAAACATTTGTGGCACAAGAATATCTCAAATTATTTTCTCTGGTTCCCTCCACTCAAACGCAGCAATTGCCTTTGCAGCCTCTCTGGGAGGGGCAGAGAGGAGTCAGTGCAGGGCCAGTCCCTGCCCTCTGCACGGTGGAGGGGGGGAAATGGGGCTGCCTGGGGCTGCCCTGTACAGAATCACCCCCCAAAAAAATCAAAAGGAGGGGCTGAAGGTGATGTCTGCCTTCCTTTGAGCACCACACCAAAGCTCCTGGGAAAGACCTCCCAGCAAATAACTTTTTTCAGTATAATCGTGTTTCCCGTGGGGTCCAGCACAAGATTCCTCAGGTGCTCTGAATCCATCCCGTGCCTGCCTGGAGCCGCCAAAACCGAGGGGAAGGCTCTGCAGAGGGGCTGCCGAGGGTCTGTGGGCAGGAGGAGCCTGTGCAGATCCACTTGGGATAATCCCAAAGCTTGCCGGGCAGGGAGGGAGGAGCCGAGCGGGGATTCCTGCGGGATGGAAGCGGCCGGCACTGGGAGCAGGAATCATCTCTGATCTCCCCCAACAAGGGCACAGAACTGAAGGGCCCAGCCCTGCCAAAGCCACCTCTGCCATCCGCAGGGAGCCCTGCAGGAGCTGTGTTTGCACGGCTCAAAGAGAGGAGAGATCATATTTTATATCAGCAATAAATGTCAGCAGCTAAAATCAGCCTTCAATTCCTAACTGTCGATTTTCCATAAAAATAAAGGCTGGCTACCGAGCTGGGTAAGCCACGGGCGAGCTCCAGACCCAGGCAGCTGGGTTTTCTTTGAGCGTTGTGGTACCTGGGGTGTGAGAAATCTCACCTCCTCATTACAGAGCAGCACCTCGTTAAAAGTCGGTTTCCCACCTCTTAACGTGCCCTGCCATCTCAGGGTGGAGGGAGCAGCTCAAGGTCAGACACCCCCCGGTGCAGGAGCCCTCTTTTCCCCAGGCACTCTCGTAACTACACCATTTCCCCCGGTATTTTCTTTCCTGGTGTTTCTGCCCAGCCCAGGTGTAAATGACTGAAGTCATAAAGCTCCCACCATCTCCCTTGGAAGATTATTCCATGGTCTAACAGATTTTGCCATTAATTTTTTTTCTTTTCCTTCCTGAGACCTAAAATTTGATGCAGTTTAATTTCACCCCCGTTATATCAATATACAGAGAGAAAAGAGAAGAACCACGGCAGTGACAGAGGGGGCAGAAGGATCTGGAAGGGGTCTGGGCAGGATGGAGCTGGGGAGTGACAGATCCCATGACAGCTGTCCCAGCCTGCTGTAGAATGCTGGATAATCCATCTCCAGCTCCTCCCCAGCCTCAGGAATATCAGCCCCCAAGCTGCCGAGGCTGTACCTGCACTGAAGAAATGCTTCCAGCGACCACAGGCTGGGCAGGACACAACAAACCCACCAAAAAACTGAAACCCACGAAAACTGAACCCAGGGGAGAAAAGGCCGGGGTGTTGTGGCGCTGCCAGAACACGCTCCTCCTTCCCTAATCAGGATGTGTTACTGGGGAACAATTAAAGACAAGTCAGGGGTAATTAAAGGTAAGTAAATGCTCTCAGTGGGGAGCGAGATGCTCGGGGGATGCTGCAGAGCTGACAGAGGAGCTGCCCTGGAGCAGCTCTGCCCTCTGAGGAGGTGATGAGACTTCCCGGGATGGGGCCACAGCTCTGTGCCGGGGTCGGGGCTCCCCCAGACCCCGCAGGAACCATCCCTCGAGGCCAGGCAGGCTGAAGCCTTTCGGGTTTCCCCTCTGGGACACCCTTCCCGCTGTGAGAGGTGTTTCTGGAGGAGCTGAGCAAGAGCAGCTGGGGCAGGAGCAGCCCAGGGAGGAGCTCCCAGCCCTACTGTCCCCAGCTGGGACGGGATGGGGCCGGTGACAGCTGAGCAGGCACAGGATCCGGGAGGGGAATGAAGCAGCTGCTGGGACTGGAAAAACGCTGGCTGCAAACCAGAGTTCAGCCCGAGGAGCAAGAGCTTTCCCCAAGAGCCAGCAGTCACTCTCCTGCAGCATTCCTCTTCCCTGGATTACTGGGAAATGCAAATAACTCTCGGTTTACTCAGCGTTCCTGCTCCATCAATGCCCGTCCTCCGCGATTCCCAGCCACGTCCGACCGAGCAGCAATAGGTGGAGCTCAGGAGCTGCCAGCAGGGAGGAGAGCAGAGCCACGGCCGGAGTGTCCCTGGGTACGGGACAGGTCCTGCCAGCCTGGGCCAGCCCCTGGGCTGCGAGGGACACGGTCTGGCTGCCAGAATAGCCTGGCTGGGAACGACCTTTGGGAAGCACTTGTGCCTTCGTGAGCTCGGGAGGCTGTGTGGATGTGGCCCTTGGTGGGCTCGGCAGTGCTGGGGGAAGTGCTGGACTCGATCTCAGAGGGATTTTACAGCCCAAAGGATTCTGTGAAGTCCCGGCTCTTCCTGCAGGTTCTGTGCCCGGCCGTGGCCGCACAGCCAGGTCAAACCTGGATCCCAGACCTGGCCCAGTTATTCCAGCAGAGCCAGGCTTGCAGCTCTCTAATCCCAGTCTAACTCACACCAGAGGTGCACAGCCTGCACCGAGCCCCTTTGGGGTCTCTGGAGGGATTGCTCGGCCTGTGCAGATGTAACCAGGGGGTGCTCCAGCCAGCAGAGCCTCACACACCGCCAGGGCTCGGTTCCTGCAGCAGGACCCCTGGATGTGTGCTCCCTTTGCTCCACACAGAGGAGCTCTGCAGAGTTTGTGGTCTCAGGAGACAAGAGAAGCAGCCCAGCAGAGCGCTGTGCCTGCAGGAGCGTCAGGCAGTGTGGAAATGCAGCATCCCTGGGATGACACCCACGTGCTGCCCGTGTTCCTGGAGCTGCCAGGCCCACGGAGCAAACGCCCTGAGCCGGCCCTGCTGCTGCCCACGGCGTGTCAGGGTGACAGAGGGAGGCAGTGATGACAGTCCCCAAGGACCCCAGGGCTGGGCAGGATGGACGTGTCCCCAGGCTGTCCCCGTGTGTCCACAGAGCTCTGGGGGGCTCCATCTGGAAGGGGCTGCTGGCACCCCTGAGCTGCAGGGGCTGCGTGGATGGAGCCTCCCCAAATCCCATCTGCCAGGCTGGGCTGGGCTGTTTCCAGCCTGGGTGAAGCCTGGAAAACCTGAGCATCTCAGAGAGGGGGGAACCCAAGCTGGGGAGGCCATGCCATCTCTATGCTTTGGACGTGAGGAATGTTGGCCTAAATACCAACACTCTGCTGCAGATCCCAAAGCATCTTGTGACACCCTCACCTGCTCCATCACCTGTGCAGCAGCAGCACGTCCACAACAGCCACACAGACACCAAATTTGGACTATTCCTACCCAATTTCTGAGTCAGGCCCTGCCCTATAGATCTGCTGCCACCTCTGTGGATACAGAGGTGTGCATCAAAAAGGGGTTAAAACCCCAAGGCAGCTGCTGGTTACATTTTTATGTAGTTCAGAAAGGCCAGTGGGGCCCTAGAAGCAAACATTTTCCCTCTTAACAACACCATAATAGATTAAGAGGGACCTGTCTCCCCACAAACATTAAAGCAAGGAGATGGATTACCCTGGTGACCCCAGCCAGAGGGTGGAGACACTGGGGAACCAGCCTGGAAAAGAGCCACAACAGCTTCAGGACAGATGTGGCACAGGCAGGTCACGCTGCTTCCCTCCACTGTCCCTGTTGTCCCCAAACAGCCACCCTGGGAGTGCAGCTGGGCCAGGAGAAGAAAATGGGCAGCACTTTGGGGCTGAGTGGGGGTGTTATTGCAGATGTTTGGGTTATTGCAGGAGGAGGGAAGGGGAGAGACAGTGGGGGAAAGGAAATATTTATCAAGCTCTAAAAGAAGCAGACAGTGGCAGTGGAAGGGAAAGTGCCTGTGGGATGAGTCCAGTGGGAGTGGGATTAGTCCTGAGCTTGTAAAGGTCTTTAAGTGCCCCTCTTCTGGGCCACCACATCACTGTCAAAGCCCCAGGGTGCTCTGCACCAGCCTGGGGGCTCTGGGCAAGGCAGGGTCCTGTGGCTGCCTGGGAGGGGTCCCAGGGGGTTGGCAGCATCAGCACCCTCAGTGCTCTGCCCTGGCAGGCACCCAGCCAGGACTCCTGTGTCACCATCCCAGGAGGCTCAGCTGCCACCTGAGCTGTCCCCAGGCCGTGAGCCATCTCCAGCCAGGACTGGCAGGGGACACAGGGACCCCTCCAGCACTGGCAGGGGGTTGCTGGCCCTGCTGGGACTCTCCAGAGGAGCCACTTGCCTGTGACTGGCAGGATGGAAATCTGCCTAATTAGCACCAGTAAAAGCAGCAGCAGCAGCAGGGGCCCGGGCAGCCCCTGCCAAGCAAACATGTTCAAATCAAACTGCAGCTCCTTTGCTCCAAAGTTTACAAGATGTTCCTTTCAAACCCTCATTAAGCCCTTCTGTCGTCCCCCCGTGCCTCAGCTCTGCTGCCAGCACACCCAGCCCTGCCCCAGCCCTGCCCCAGCCCTGCCCCAGCCCTGCTCCTGCTGGCCATGTGGAGTGGGCACTGCTGGCACGAGTGGCATGGAAGGGTCAGGGAAGTCTGAGGGATTGGATTTTCCACTGTCCAGGTCACCCCCTAGACACAGCTGCCTCTGTAAAAGCCCCAGGGCAGCGTCTGGAAGTGGAACTGGAGACATTTCCTGGCCAGAGCAGCCCCGAGTGCAGCAGGACAGAGCCTGACCTGGAGTGAGCTGGCCCTGCTCCCCCAGGGAGGGCACACAGGCACATCCCTGCCAAGCTGTTCCTTGGCACCAGCAGAGCGCTCACATGGAACAGCCCGAGCCTTGGACACCACTTTTGGAAAGAATTTAACTCCTTGGACTCTAATTAAAGTGCCAGGCACCATGTTCTAGCTCTGGGTGAATGCCTGGGCTGCTTCCCTGCTGCTGGCACAGCCCAAAACTGTCCCTTCACCAGGTGGTGCCTCAGGAGCTGGGACACAGCCCTGAGGAAGGAGCCAAACCAAAGCCCCACTCTCCAGAGGGATTTTGCTCCTGAGCTGACACCTGCATTTATCCCCAGGCTCTGGAAACACCTGCCCAGGCTTTAGGGCCCCCAGACTTTGTGCCAGGGGGCACATCCAGGCTGGGAGCAGCGAGCAGGGTCCTGCCCCAGGGCAGCTCAGCCAGCTCCAGGCACTGGAGAAGCCGGGGCACTCTCCAGTGTTTACTCTGCACTCTGGGCAGTCCCTCCTTCCCTTCTGCCCTGCTCAGGGCTGCCCAAGTGCAGCTCACAGGCAGCCAGGTGCCCCACAGAGAGCCTGAGGGGCGAGGAGGGAAACATCAAGAGGGGAAATGCGATGGAGAAGCTCAGCCCAGCCCCCAGCAGAGCGTCCCTCCCGCTGCCCCGGGCACAGCACTGAGCCCTGCCTGGCTCTGGCTGCCCCACAGGAGCCCTTTGCTGCCCCACAGGAGCCCTTTGCTGCCCTGGGGGGGCCCTGCAAGCACCAGCCCCTGCTGGGCTTTGCAGAGGCTCTGGCGTGGCCACCTCCATCACCTGCAAGGGGCAGATGATAAAAGGAGAAGAGAAAAAGCTGCAGTTCAGTGCTGGCTGTCTCTGGCCTCCCAGCACCACTGCCAGCTCCTGGCCAGGGCCCCGTGAGCTCAGCCAGAGCCAGGGCAGCTGCACAGAGCCTGGCACAGCCAGTGGGCCTGGCTGAAAACAAACAGGAGCTGGGGCAGAGCCAGCACGGCTTCTCCAGCCCAGGGGGAGTAGCACAGGAGGATTTAGGCTGGAGAAGACCTTGAATGCCACCAAAGCCAAGCATTAACCCGGCACTGCCAGCCCCACCTGACCCCAAATTTCCACAGCTGTAGTACCTGCCCCCAGGGCTGGTGACTCCAGCAGCTCCCTGAGCTGTGGGATGAGCAGCCCAGCCCTGGCAGCAGGTGGGGAATGCTGGGCTCAGGAAGGATCCGTGCACAGGGCTGGGGTCGGGGCAGCACAGAAAGCAGCCCACAGAACTCCCTCGGAAATGCACTCCAAACTCTGCAGAACCTGCTGGGATTTGTGCTGTGGGGGAAGCACGGGGGAAAAGCACCAGGAAACATCAGGTTTCAACACTCACAGGGTTGTGTTATTCCCCTTTTGATGCTACTTTTTATTTTGATTAAAAAATGCTTTGTGGTCTGACACAAACCTCCCTCTTGCCCGAAGAGCCAATGTCAACACAGAGCTCTGTGAGCTCCTCAGAGGGAAACGTTTAGAATTACAGAATGAAAAAATAAAAATTAAAAGCAGCAGCCTGATCTTTTCCGAGCTTTGCTCCTTCCTTCCCAGGCACATTCAGCATTTTTTCTCTCTTCCCCATGAAACACTGACATTTTGGGGTCCTACAGCACCCACAGCTGAAGCAAAGCCCAGCTCCCAGGTGGGCAGTGTCCAAACCCCTCTGCTCCCACCTGGATATCATCCCAGGGGAAAGACCCTGGCTGGCTTTTCCTTGCAAAGCCTCTCCTCTTGGAGCCAAGTCAAACACCTTCCCCTCCTGGCATGGTGTGCAGAGCCCAGCCAGCCTAGCAGCAGTTACTTCGTTAATGCTGGAAAAACCTTGGATCAAAAGAAAAACGTTTTCCCACAGAAAAATACATCCTCCAACCCCTTCCTATGCTCAATTAAAGCAATGCCGCTAATTAGGCTTACATCTACCCATCCCACACCCTCTCCTGGGCCAGCAATTTCCTGCCCACCCTTGTGCAGCCTTTAGCCAGCCTTTCCCCAGATGAAAAAGCCCGTGGAAGGCATGAAATTGGGCAAGGACAGGTTTGCAAATAACCTCAGCTTCTGGAGCTCGGCAATATTTGATTTCAGCCAGAGAAACTCAAACCAAGAAGGACTTTGCCAAATGGTCTGGCAGCAGGGCAGCCAATGCAGGGAATTCAAGGTATTTGTGTCACAGCCTTGCATTTTCTCTGGACTCCTGACCCTGGGATGGGCAGCTCTGCCTGACCCTGGGATGGGCAGCTCTGTATTCCTGACCCTGGGATGGGCAGCTCTGCACTCCTGACCCTGGGATGGGCAGCTCTGCCTGACCCTGGGATGGGCAGCTCTGTATTCCTGACCCTGGGATGGGCAGCTCTGCACTCCTGACCCTGGGATGGGCAGCTCTGCAGTCCTGAGGGAACCCAGGGGGTCCTGTCCATTCACAGCCCCCCCAGGCCATGGAGCAGCATTGCTGGAGTTCCCTCCTGGATGAGGGTCCCTGGAGGTCCCATCCATTACACTCCTATCAATGCCCTCCTCACTTCATTTCTTTAACAAATCTTCCCTGTGCATCTTGGTGGAAACAGCCCAGAGATAGTAACAGTAGATGTGGGTTGACCTATGGGATTCCTGGAGTGATCAAACTGTCAGATAACAGAATAAATCTTTCTCGTGGGCTGGGATTAAATCAGAGTGTTGGCTGCTGTGGCTTCTTATTTATTTGTGTTCTCTTAAATTGCATTTCCCTTCCCCCCATGAAGAGCATTGGCTGCCTGCAGCTGTAAATTACTGCAAACCTTCTGGTGAGGATAGACACCGAGTCTCTTAACCTTGCAAACATCTCCTGCTTCCCTTCATGGTCTCTGAGAGCTCTCAGGAAAGAGAAAGCAAAATGGAGAAGATGATTTGATGGGAAGTTCATACCTTGGCACTGCCCAGCAGCTTGACCCAGTCTGGAGATCCCTGCAAGCCCTGGGTGTGGAGCTCCTGGGTGTGGAACTCCTGGGTGTGGAACTCCTGGGTGTGTCACGGCCTTGGATGCAGGCAGCATTTCCTCTCTGCTGCCCCAGCCTCCTCCTGGCCCTGGTTCCCTGCAGCTCCTGGGGGCTGGGGCTGGGCTGTGCCTGCAAACAGCCCTGGGGAGCTGGGACTCGCAGCCGTGGAACCACAGAGTCATTCAGGCTGTTCAGGACCTGTAAGAAAAGGTGGGACAGGTGGCCCAGAGCAGCTGTGGCTGCCCCTGGATCCCTGGCAGTGCCCAAGGCCAGGCTGGATGGGGCTTGGAGCAGCCTGGGACAGTGGGAGGTGTCCCTGCCAGGGCAGGGGTGGCACTGGGTGGGCTTTAAGGTGCTTCCAACCCAAACCATTCCATGATNACCCATCCCACACCCTCTCCTGGGCCAGCAATTTCCTGCCCACCCTTGTGCAGCCTTTAGCCAGCCTTTCCCCAGATGAAAAAGCCCGTGGAAGGCATGAAATTGGGCAAGGACAGGTTTGCAAATAACCTCAGCTTCTGGAGCTCGGCAATATTTGATTTCAGCCAGAGAAACTCAAACCAAGAAGGACTTTGCCAAATGGTCTGGCAGCAGGGCAGCCAATGCAGGGAATTCAAGGTATTTGTGTCACAGCCTTGCATTTTCTGTGGCTGTGGGAGCAGGGAAGGGGGGGTTCTGTGCCACCACCTGCATTTCTGTGACTCTGCGTGGCTCCAGCCAGGCCCACCAAAGCCTCTGCCCGTGTGGGTGCGTTCCAGGTGCACTGCAGGGCGTGAGCCTGTTGATTTGTGTGTGTTTGTGTCTCTGCACTCGGGCTGTTTGTTGGAGCTGGCTGCACTTCCCCTTGCATATGTCTGTGTGGCTACGTGCCTGGCTGCGTGGGAGAGCTTCCCGTGGCTTTTTGGTGCCATTCCCAGGCAGCTCCAACAGCAAAAGGCACACTCTGCAGCAGGGAATTATTAGACAGTGAGGGAAGAAGTGGGGAAGAGCTGAGAAAGTGTTAATTTGCAGAAAACAATCCAAATGGGCAAAGAGGTGCCAAAGAGGGTGGGTTTGGTGGCTCCTCCCAGACAGGCGGAAGAAAGGGGACAGGAGGTTTGGGAAGGGTGAAAGGAAGAGCCACAGGGTTGGAATCAGGGGGCAGGTGCCCCACGAGCTTCCAGCCTGCATTCTATTCCCTGGGGTTTTGAAGGGATTCTTCCCACTGACCCTTTTCTGGCATCTGAACCAAGAGGCATGGGGAGCAGCAAAGCCTCCTGCCAGCACTTGCTTGGCTCCCAGCAATTCCAGGCCCTTGACACTGGTGTCCCACAAGGCTTTTCCCAATGGAAAGGTCCTCCAGCTCCTCCCACAGCAGCTCCACACAGCAGCCTCTGAGATAACCAACTGGGATGGGCAGCTCTGCACTCCTGACCCTGGGATGGGCAGCTCTGTATTCCTGACCCTGGGATGGGCAGCTCTGCCTGACCCTGGGATGGGCAGCTCTGCACTCCTGGGGGAACCCAGGGGGTCCTGTCCATTCACAGCCCCCAGGCCATGGAGCAGCATTGCTGGAGTTCCCTCCTGGACAAGGGTCCCTGGGGGTCCCATCCATTACACTCCTATCAATGCCCTCCTCACTTCATTTCTTTAACAAATCTTCCCTGTGCATCTTGGTGGAAACAGCCCAGAGATAGTAACAGTAGATGTGGGTTGACCTATGGGATTCCTGGAGTGATCAAACTGTCAGATAACAGAATAAATCTTTCTCGTGGGCTGGGATTAAATCAGAGTGTTGGCTGCTGTGGCTTCTTATTTATTTGTGTTCTCTTAAATTGCATTTCCCTTCCCCCCATGAAGAGCATTGGCTGCCTGCAGCTGTAAATTACTGCAAACCTTCTGGTGAGGATAGACACTGAGTCTCTTAACCTTGCAAACATCTCCTGCTTCCCTTCATGGTCTCTGAGAGCTCTCAGGAAAGAGAAAGCAAAATGGAGAAGATGATTTGATGGGAAGTTCATACCTTGGCACTGCCCAGCAGCTTGACCCGGTCTGGAGATCCCTGCAAGCCCTGGGCGTGGAACTCTTGGGCGTGGAACTCCTGGGTGTGGAGCTCCTGGGTGTGTCACGGCCTTGGATGCAGGCAGCATTTCCTCTCTGCTGCCCCAACCTCCTCCTGGCCCTGGTTCCCTGCAGCTCCTGGGGGCTGGGCTGTGCCTGCAAACAGCCCTGGGGAGCTGGGACTCGCAGCCGTGGAACCACAGAGTCATTCAGGCTGTTCAGGACCTGTAAGAAAAGGTGGGACAGGTGGCCCAGAGCAGCTGTGGCTGCCCCTGGATCCCTGGCAGTGCCCAAGGCCAGGCTGGATGGGGCTTGGAGCAGCCTGGGACAGTGGGAGGTGTCCCTGCCAGGGCAGGGGTGGCACTGGGTGGGCTTTAAGGTGCTTCCAACCCAAACCATTCCATGATTTAGGATTCTAAGGTCATTGAGTCCAACCTTGAAGCTGGCACTGCCAAATCCACCACTAAAGCACATCCCTGGAAGGGGCCATGGCCCTGCTGTCCTGCACCTGCACGTTCCCAGAGTCCCCATGTGCTCTGGAAAGGGCAGCACCTGGATAACCAGGCCCAGACAGCATCTCTGGGCTTGGCTGGGAGATCCCCATGACAGTGCAGAGACAGGACCCAGGGGCTTGGAGAAATGCCCAGAAGGGTTTGGTCTCGAGTGACAAGTTAGGAGATATTTGTGACAGAGTAAAATATGTCCTCCTTTAAAAAAAATTAAAACAAAATTAAAAAAAAAAAAAAATCAAGGTGTGAAATTTGCTGTGAAATGATTCTGGAAAAGTTTCTACATTTCAGTGCTTAAGTCCGAGTTTCAGAGGAGGCTCCTGCCTGACCCCCTGGTGCTGCTCCATGTCCCCAGGGTGAGCTGCAAGGGGTCCCTTGCATGCTCAGGGACAGCCTTCCCCATCCCAGTCCTTCCCACAGCCACTCCAGCCTCCCTGCCGTGACCCAGACACTTCTTGATGTAAATCCTGAGGAAAAAATCAGGCTGTGAGACCTAGTTCCCAGCCAGACATTTCTGATGAATCTCATTTTGTAAAAACAAAAATCCTGGAGATGCCAAGTCAGCCAATCCCTCCTCAAACCTCATTAAGTGTCCCGCGGAGCAGGGAGAGACGAGCTGCTCCGTGTTCCCTTTTGTTACTGTTTTAAACCCCATCCGTTCCGGGATGGAGACAGCCGGGTCAACAGGCAGCAGCTGAGGTGTTGCTGTGCTGGGTGATCAGGGGCAGCGGCTCTGCCAGCACCGACCCCGCCGCGGCCGCTGTGACCGCCGAGGGACGGGCGGAGACCCCAGAGCCCCGGGCAGAGCCGGGCAGAGCCCCGGGCAGAGCCGGACAGAGCCCCGGGCAGAGCCGGACAGAGCCGGAGAGAGCCCCGGACAGAGCCCCGGACAGAGCCCCGGGCAGAGCCCCGGGCAGAGCCCCGGGCAGAGCCCCGGACAGAGCCCCGACAGAGCCGGACAGAGCCCCGGGCAGAGCCGGACAGAGCCGGACAGAGCCCCGGGCAGCTCCCCCGGAGCCGGGCTCGGTGCCGCCTCTTCCGAGTTCCGGCAGCTGCAGCGCCCAGCCGAGCCCGCTGCAAGGGCAGCAGCAGCAGCAGCAGCAGCAGCCCGGGTGCCCGGAGCGAGCCCTGCCTCGCTGGCCTTGCCCAGGAGCTCTGCCAGAGCCGGGCAGGGCAGGGGATGCAGCATCGTTGTCCCCGGGTGACAGTGAGGGACGGGACGTGCTCTGCCCGCACAGGGGCTGCCCTCGGCCCCTCCCCAGGATGCCACAGGACGGGGAGCACAGCTCAGATAAAGCCAGGCTGGGTTTAGGGGGGAGAGCTGAAGCACTCAGAGATTTCTGAACCAGCCACTGGTGAACTCCACTCTTGCCTTACCTGCAGGACCATCCTCCATCCCACCAGCAAATGGGCATTTCTCAGCCCACAGGCTCCACCAAGGCAGTTCCTTTGGGATTGAGGGTCCTCCCATCGCTTTCTTCACCTCCTGGGGCTGGAAAGAAATCGTCACTTGGCCATTGACCCTGAAATGCAGAGGGTCTGGCCCATGGAGATGTGGGTCCATCCCTGGAGACCTGGGTGCAGAGCCACTGATGTGGAAGGGCTGGCTGAGCCCCATCGTGTCCATCAGAGATCCCCTATGCACTGCAAAGGCCCCGGACTGCTCAGGAAGGGGGAGGTGAATTCCTGCTGCCCTTGATCTGCAGAGACACCTGAGACCACAGATAAATCACAGGTTAAAGCTCTTCCACCTCTTCCAGCAGCAGCACTTTCCCTGTCCTGTGAACCTCAAAGACATGACACTAAAAGGAAAGTTAAATGATTAATTTGTTTTTCAGAACAATATCCTGAAAAAAAAAAATCAAAATTTTTAGGGAGAGGAAAATTGTTTTGGCAGCCCAGGCCTCCAGAAGCTGTTTGGGAGTTCATTTTAGTTGACTGTACTCACGTGTGATTAGACACTCACTCTACAGATATTTTTTGTTAACCTCCTCATTTGAAATTCTCCCCAAACTTCCCAAACAGGATTTTCTTGTCCAAGCATTTGTGTTTTGTATCCATGCTGAAATACTGCTTTATAAATAGCAGGAGCTTTATCTTGACTCTAACCAACAACTTCAACTTAAAGCTAAATGCATAATTTACTGCAAATTAAACTTAATGGGACTGGAATAATTATGTTGACTTTTGGAAGTACTTAAGGATAAATACATGATTAGATATTTTGCACACCGTGAGGAGATATTTATTTCAAAATACAAATTCTTCCCATTGAGCCTTTGGATGGAACATTTAGAGGTGACATGAGCAGCATAGAGATTACAGCCCAGCTAAGGCTGCTTAAATAAATCATCCTACAGCACTCAGAGCAGCGGCGAGGTGGGAAGCCTCTGGAAGTGTCTGTGCTGCTGGATCGTGCTCAGCCGTGGGCACATCCCTGGATGGGGCTCCTCAGCCTCTGCTCCCCGTGCCCCCCAGGCTGTCCTTGTGAACAAGGTCATCCCCACACCTGCCCGAAAAACACAGCAAGAGGCAGGGACGGCTGCTCCGGGCACACGGCCCTGCCCCAGGGGCAGGGGAGGGACGGGTCTGCCCCATCCCCGCCCCCGTGGGCAGCGCGGATGCTCCCGAGGTCTCTGCAGGACAGGGAGCAGAGAGGGGATGGAGGGGACGAGCCCAGCCTGAGCCACGGCAGCTCTCGGCCTGGCAGGGACATCCCGGGTGATAAACGGGAATTCCGCTGGAATTCATTGAATTGGGTTTCATTTCAATGCATTCTTCTGCCGAGGTTAATCAGGAGGGTTTAACACAGCCCCCTCCCCCCCAGCCCTGCCTCTGCTCTGCCCCTTGGCTCGGGGCAGCTGCCAAAATGCCACATCAAAGGAACAAGCCCAAACTTTAGAGGGCTGAAGTGCCATGAGCTGCTGGGAGGGACGGGGATGGGGGCTCCAGGGGGGACCACCACACTGGGAACAGCTTCTCCTGAAGCCCTGAAGGAGAGGAGGAGGAATCCCTGCTCACCATCCCTCTGACAGCCTTGGTCATGGCCCTGGATACCTGGGTGGGTGAGATCTGGGCACCCTCCTGACAGCACTGCCCATGTCCCGCAGGGCTTTGGGGGCTGTGGGCTCTCCTGGGGCTGGGTGGCCACACTGGGGCTGCTGAGGACAAAGCTGAGCATCCACTGGGAACACTGGCCCCGTGGGCAGGTAGAGAGGGGTGGGACAGGGGTCTCCACCTGCCACCCCTGTAGCCACTGCTGGACACCCCTGAGCTGGAGCCGAGCTCCCCAGCACTCCCAGTGCTGTCTGTCAGCCAGGATTAGGGAACAAGCCTGTGCATGGAGTGAGAATATCCAGGTCACCCCCAACAATACCATGACATTGGCTTAAGGAAATTATTACCAGCTCTACCAGGCATGTGTGCTGCAGATAACAGCACAAAGGAGTTGGCAAGCAATTCCCAAGAGCCGGGCACTGGACGTGTGCTTGGATTAGTTCCTGACACGCAAAGTGCTCCCTTCAGGCAGCTCTGATCCATCCAGCCCTGGCAGAGCAGCAGCAGGGCCCGAGGGCCTCCAGCCATTCCCATGCCAAGCTCTCCTGGCTCTGCACAACAGGGAGACTTGTGCAGGGATGAGGGGACAGCAGGGTGAGGAGAGCTCATCCCACCCCAGCCCGTCCCCAGCAGGTTACTCACCAGGACACGCTGATGAATCCGAGGTGGGACAGCAGGACATCTCCACAGGATGAGCACCTGGGCTCCTGCTCCTGGCTCTGAGGCCCTGTTGGCTCTCTGGGCTGTCCATGCCTCTTCCAGAAGTTCAGGACTGAAGTGAGGAAGGACCCTGGTGCCACCCACCCACACCCCCGAGCTCCCGGGGCCTCTGAGAGCCACCAAATCCAGTGGCCATCACCCTTGTCCCCACAGAACTGCTTCCCTTTTTACCTTAACAAGCCATGGTTCTTGGTTCCTGGTGGGAGCAGCTGCTGTCTCTCTCTTCAGAGCAGCCTGAGCCCAGCCTGCCCTCCAGGACAGCCCTGGGGACACAGAGCTCAGCCCCAGGGACATCCCTGCCAGGGCTGACCCCACACATGCAGAGCCCTTCCCAAGGGCAGGACTCAGTTTTAATTTCCATGATCCCCCTTTTTATTATTTATCAGTAAAGTGTAATTACTGCTTCCTTCACAAGCCTTAATTAAAGATGAAAAACAGTCCTGACAAGTCAATTAGATTTTTTTTCCTTGGTCTCCATTAAATTAAGACTCAAGTGTTACTGGAAGTGTTTCATATCACAACACATTTAACTGAAGGCTGCTTCGTAATAAATAAATCACCAAAGACAATGCAGCAACTTTTCTTGAAGGCTCTTCCTACAACAGGATTTCATTTTCCAGCTGGGAAATGCCCTGGGGCTCTTTTTCCTCCACACGACCTCTTCCAGCAATGGGGAAGCTCCATCAGAAGCTGGGGGCAGCCTGCAAAACCCTGCCCAGTCCAAGATCTCCAGGAAGGCACCAACAGCAAAGCTCTGGAAGCACAAGGCAAGCCCATCTCCTCTGTGCCACGGGGGCTCTGCAGGAGCCCGGCCCTGCAAATCCACTCCCCAAAATACCCTGTAAGAGAGGGCTGAGAGAGGCTTTCTCTGCACCTCAGGGCTCCCCACATCACAGCTCCCAGCTCAGAGCCAGGAAAAGAACTCCAGAGGCCATCACAAATTTGGAACATTTATTTATGCAACTGATTTTCTTAAAAGGAAAGAAAGCCCAAACCAATATAATGACAAAATAATAATAAAAAAAACCCAGTTAACAACAGCTGGATGTGCGTGGTACAATCCACATCAGACGTGTCCCTCCCTGGCTTCCACTGCTCCATCCTCCCCCATGGTGGAGCTGCCTCATGGTCCCAAGTCCCTCTGGCACCAGCTCTGGGATGCTGCCAGCTTTTAGGGTGACTTTGCATATAGACAAAGCTGTTCCAATTTGGTGTTTTTCTTGGGTTTTAATTATTTCCTTTTTTTCTTTCTTTT
>VWYO01024976.1:122623-133395 GCA_013400275.1 Rhadina sibilatrix
TTTTTTTGTTGTTGTTTTGTTTTTATTAAAAAAAAAGCACCACTCCAATCTGTAATACCAATAAACATTATCCATCTTAAGAACAGTATTTATATTTTTATATATAGATTTTTATATATATATATTTCTATGTACAGGATATCCTTGCCTCATGTCAGAGGAGCATCTCAGTAGGAGTTGGAGATGGGTTGGGTTTATAGCACTTGGATTTCAAAATCTGCCCTTCACCAGAGATGCCCTAAAAATCCAGAGACACCCGGCAAGGAGGTATCAAAATAAAATAAAAAGGAAAAATAATCCTGATTTTAAAACATATATACAACTCCTCCAGTCTCTGTTATCTCTGTAGGACTAACTGGGGTTTCAGCTCTCCTCCTTCTCCTCTTTCTGGCAATACTTTACCTGCAGAGCCTGTGGGATGCTCCCTCCCTCTGGAGCACAGGGAGGATGTGGATGGCCCAGGCAGCAGCATCCCTCCAGCTCCCAGGGCTGGACAGCCCCCAAACCATCCCATTCCCAGGGATTTCAGAGGCTCAAGCTCAGCCATTTCCATACAAAACCAAACCATTTCTGCACCCAGCATGCAGAGCCTTCCCTAGGACAGCACAGATGGTCTGTGGAGAGAGATGGACTGGGAAAAGGACACAAATTTATCCCACTGTCAGTACTGGTATTCCTGGACCATTTGGGGGTAAAAAAGACCTTTTGGTGATGAGACAGAATGGGCACACAGCAGGTGAGACAGCAGGGATGGAAAGAAGGAAGGAATGATGTCATCTAGCCCTTGGAATAAGTTATTGTCAGGCTGTGAATTCCTCAGGGAGGAGGTGGGAGAGCCAAGGGTCTGGGAAGGTGCTGAAATCCCCATCACCACGGTGGTGGCACATTGTCCAAGGGGACAGAGGGCAGGGATGGCTCTTGCTGCTCTCCTTCACCCTTGGAAGGCAGATGAAAACATCTGGGTTTGCCCCTCCAGCACAGAGCATTTCAGCTGTGCAGCCTTCCTGATTCCTTTGGGAGAACTCCCTGGGCAGAGGGATGGGCAGCCCCAGGCCAGCAGGGCAGGGAAGCTGCCCCTGCCTTGGGGAGGTGGGGCTGGAGGATGGGGGGAACATGGATGGGGGTGAAGGATGGCAGATGGATGAAGGTCAGGGCTGCCCACATCAAACCTCCAGCATCTGGAGGACAGTTTCTCATCTGCTCTGCTCCATCCCCCCCAAAATTGATGGTGAAGGGTTCTGCCTGGCCCTCAGGACAGAACCAACCTCCCCTCGGTTCCACGGGCAAACCCCAGACCTGGATCCCTCTGGCCACACCTTCCCAAGGCTGTTTATTTTATTACAACAGGCTGAGAGCAGAGTCCCTGTAAATACCACAACATCAGATGGAAAAAGTGCCATTTCACACCCACCTGCAGCAGGATGGAGCTAAAAACCATCAGGAACCTTCAGCCACCAGCCCTGGTGGCACAGGAGTGTGGGGCGCAGCCCAGCCCCAACGCACATCCACGGCTTGGCACAGCTCAGCCCAGCCAACACCACCCCAAAACTGATCCTCTCGCCCCACCAGGCCCAGCAGAAGCCAAGAGCATCAACAGGCAACTGCCCAGGGGTGGCATCCATGAAATATTTGGGATGGACCCAAATTTTGAGGATTTTGCTTCAAATGCAGTGACGCACAAGGGAAGGGTTAAAAACAGACCCATGGGCCAGTTCCTGTGGGACATCAGGAGGAATTCACTGTCACAGATGGAGAGGAAGGTGTGCAGATGCTGGGGAACCATCCCCTGAAAAGCTTTGCAAAAGCACCAGGAGGGTCCAGGTCGGTCCCTGCAGAGGGACATTGCATGGCCAGTGCCCCCACCCCTCCCATCCCTCATCCCTGTCTGTCCAGAGCTGGATACACAAAGGGTTGGAACTCACAGAACTACAACAGGATCAAACTCATGGTACCAACGGGCAGAACCTCAGGAGCTCCTGGGGGCTCTGTGCTCCAGCTCAGAGCGAGTCCCACCGAGGGAAAACCTCCAGCAGCCTCCAGGCTCCTCCAGGAGCAGCTTCAACTCCACACACAAGAGAGCAACATCTCCCAGCATCCATCCTTCCCTGCTGGGAAACAGCCTCAGCTCCTTCTGGCCTCCTCTTCCTCCCCTCCCTGGCCTCCTCTCCAGCAGCTGCAGAGGCCCAGCAGCACGGCAACCCCAGGCTGTGATTCCAAGGAACAGGATGAGCTGTGGGATCCACCCACTGGGACACACCCAGGGCAGGGAGGAAAGATGGAGAGCGGCCAACACATCTCCACATCCTTTCGTATCCTGGATCCGAAGAGCTTCCTGCTGGGTCCTTGGCTGTTTCCCTCCCCACCCCAAGCAGGGACACAGCGTCCAGCTGGGAAGCACGGATGGCATGGCCCCTGCACAGCCCTTGCTGCCCCTCTCGTGGCCAGGTGCTATCTGGTCTCCAGGGACTCCAGATATTCCAGTGCTATGTCGTAGCAGAAGTGGTACTGCTCCTGTTTGGAGAGAGAAGAGAGGGTGTGACGGTCCTGAGGGAACTGTTTCCCAAAGTCATCCCTATCTGAGGAAAAATGTGTGTCAGCCTGCTGGGGCCCCTGACAGTTCTGCTGCAGCCACAACCAGGAAAAACTCCACTCTTGGCAAACAAAACCCACTGCTGGGGCAGGGGCCTGGTGCCCCACGTCCCACAGCTCCACACACGCTGAAATCCAACATCCTGGGGACACACAGCCCCTTCACCTGCCCCAAGGCAGAGAGCAGGACTGCAACAGCCCCTCACTGTGAAATTACCTTTATTTACAGGTACAGCCAGCACTGGGGGCTCAGCAAGCACATCACCTCAGTGACTGACATGTGTCAATCAAATGGTGGCAGAGACATGGGAGCGATGGAGTCTGGGGTCAGAGGTGTCCACAATAAAACCTTAGGCAGGAAATTGAGGAGGTTTTGTTTCTGGGTTCAGCAGAGGTTGGAAAATGGGGCAGCACCCAGGCAAATATCCATGGCTGGAATGGATAGGGATGCCCTGCCCTGGCTGCCAGGACATCCCCTTTATCACAAATTCTCTTGTCCAGCAGGACTGGGCTCACTCTCCCATCTTCTTCTGAGACATCCAGGGACGGTGTCAGCATCCTCCCACCTTCACTCCCCATCAGCTGCGCAAAGGGAAAACCCAGAGTGGCTGACTACTGGTTTTATAACAAAAATCCCTGAACTGGGGCCTGTGAGGGCAGACTCACCCATCCCTGTCCTTTCCATCACCTGTTCCCGTGCTCTCCCACCCTTGTGCAACTCACAGCACAAAAACTCCAGGAGAGCTCTGACCGTGGCCGTGCCCATCCCAGGAGATGCTGCTCCAATGAGGAGAATCAGCCAGACTGGGGGGAAAAACCCCAAACAAATCAGGATTTGGGGTCTGCTACAGGCGCTGGGACATCAGGTGAGAGTGCTCTGGGTGTGACAGGAAGGAAGGAGAGGGGAGAGCTCGTCTCCCCAGATGCTGGCTGCAGGATGGGGATGGGAGGAAGGAAAATCCTGTTATCCCACACAGGTGGGTGGCCATGGGATCCCAGGTGGGAGCGGGCGGAGGGGGAGAAGGACTTCAAAGCGAGGAGGCTGTGGCAGCCCAGATTAAAAGCACATAATGCTTTTTGGATTAAGGAAAGGGATTGTTTCCATTTATCATCATATAAAAATAACCCCCGGGGCAAACAGAGGGGGAAGAGGCGCAGGCAGCGGGAAGTGCTGAGCTCCTTACACCAGGCATGGCCCGGCCTCCCGGTGACTCTGGGAGATTGAGATTCCCAGAATAGCCAGTTCAGGTTCATTTGAGGCGGGAGGAGGCTTGTGTCCTGATGGGAAATGTTGCCTTTTTTTAATACCTTTGCAATTTAGCCCAATGGGTCTGGCGGCTTCATGCCTGTCACATCATCTTTCCATTATCTGCATCCCTCCCCCTGCTCCCCTCTCCCCTCCCTCACCTTCTCCTCCGCTTTTAATTCCTAATGCAAATAACATCCCCTCCTCAAAACCATTTCATTTTGCAACTTAGGGATTTTATAATCCAAACAGGGTAAACATTTCCAGCTGACTTGCTTTTAAAACATCGTGAGGCACCTGGATCCCTCCACCACGGGGATGGACACACACCCACCCCCTCCCCTGTTCCATCATCAGGGGCTGAATTAGGGCTGGGGCTTTTTGCCCTGACCTGCTGCCAGCTCCAGCCTCCTCCTCAGGAGGCATCACTCCATTACTGCTCCCAGCAGCTCATCCACCTATTCATTTCACTCCAAGTGCTCATTCCCTTTTACATTTCCATCAGGAATTTATCTGACTCCACACCAGCACTGCTCCCAACGCCACAAACCTTACAAAGAACCACAGTTGCATCCCGTGGGTTTATGAGACTCTGCCTTCCGACTCCTGGGGAGGATTTCCAACAACCCCAGCACTGACTCTCAGGCTGTGCAGGCACAGCAGGACAGAAACAAGCCCAAGGCTGCTTTCAGGAGCTGCCTCACATCCCAGCCCAACCCAGCACAGTGCTGGCATTAGGATGCCCATGATGCTCAGCAGGATTTGGGGTGGAAAAGGCAGTGTTTTGCAAGGTGAGCATCCCCAGAACCTCTCTTCCATGCTGGGACTGGCAGCCAGAGTGGACAGGGAGGGTCTGGTGCTTACCAAGGTCTCCACCATATTTGGTTTGTAGTTGCGGAGGGTCTTGGCAGCGAAGAAAACATCTGCCATGTTGTGACACTTGATCATCTCCAGGATCATGGTGGAGGCACAGAAGGTGCCACTCCGGCCACCTCCATTCCTGGTGGGACAAACACACATATCAGTGGCATCACAGCACCTTCCTGCACCCTCCAAGTCTCCCTTTCCCTATCTGACCCTGCATCCCGGGGGATGCCCCAGAGCAGGGGCTTGTTCCTGTACCAGGGGACCTGAACCTGCTCCATGGGCTGGCAGGACAATGATCCTGCCCTCCATGCTCACAAGAGCATGAAAACACCTTTTTGGATCACCAAGGCTGGATCTTGGACATTTGGGCTCAGCTCCCAGCCCTGCCATGGACCAGCTCCTTGTGACCTTGGGGAAGCTGCTGTGTCCCTCCTGCCCTGCCAGGGTGACCCTGGGCTGGTGACATGGTGGTGCTGCTGCCTGGAGAAACCACCCCACATTCCACACGGGGCACTGGGAACCTCCCCAAAGCCTGGGCTGAACCCCTGTTCCCACATCACCACACCTGAAGCCTGACAGCAATGGGAACAGGGGAGAGGAAGAGAGAACACAATGCCAGAGCTTTATAAAGCATGTTCTCAACTTATCCTTCAGCTAACGAAGATGGACAAGGCTGTAATTAGCTTTTGATTACAGGCTCGCCTGCTGTCTCTCCCCATCTGTGAACGTGCTGGGTCCCATCCAAGGGGAACACACACGGTGTTTGTGAGCCAATCCCACTGAGAGGACAGGGGTGGAGACCATCCAGGCTGGACATTCCCTTCCACTGGAATGAGATGAGCTTTAAGGTCCCTTCCCAGCCAAATCAGTCCAGGATTCTCTGCTCCCCCTGCCAATGAGCAGCAAGTGGTGGGAGAGGCACAGCTCCTGCCACATCCCTCCAGAGCCTGTTACACACAGGTGATGTGGGGACACCCCCGGGACCTCTGCCAAGGGTGGGCACCAGCACAAAGGGCAGGTTGGTGTCACCCCTGCTAAGCATCCATCTCATGGAGGAGGTGACCACACAACACTCATGGTGTGGCAGAGGCAGCCCTGTCTGGGGACAAAGTCACCCCCGTGAGGGCTTGGTGGAGGATCTCCAGGCAGAGCTGTAGATGTGGAATCTGGAGACATCTCTCCCCCAGCAGAGCCTGCTCCTCCCCAGCTGACACTCACAAGCAGTGCACCACAGTCCTGCCATCACCACTTTCCTTCTGCCACCTCTCCACCTGGGCCAGGAGGTGCAGGAAGGACTTCTTGGAGTCCGGGGTGTCTCGATAGGCCGACCAGCGCAGGTACTGGAAATGCCGGACCATCAGGTGCCCCTCCTGCAACTGGAAAAGCAAAACTCATCAGCTGGAACCCGTGGGCTGCCCTCATTTGCTCCACTGGAGGTCTGATGGAGGGCAGGAGGGGTTTGCCACGCATGGACAGTAGAAGCTGAGAGCAAAATCCTTTCCTGCTGCTTTAACATGGATGGTTCAGCCCTGGCCGCCAGCTCACACTCGTTCCACCCCCCATCCCACCCAGAAGAGCTCCACTGATTTAGTTTATCTGACCTCACAGACCTTGGGCTGTCTCTGTATCCCCCAAAACCTGTTCCCAGGCTCCTGAGCCTCCCCAAGGCTTCTCCCCCACACCCTTCTCTTTGCATACTGAAGTTCCATGGGATGTGCTTCTGTCGTGCTCGCTGTAAACCAGGAGGCTGCTGAGAGGCTGCCAGGGAGGCGGGAGCTTAAAACCTGATAATCTGGTTAGTTTGGAAACCTAATCTGGTTAGCTGGATCCAGGAGGAGGATTACATCCACGGAGCTCAGCAGGCTGCAGCTGGGCAGATGTGGGACTCTTGTTCAGGAGCACTCGCAGCATCCCGAGGATGGGACGAGACCACAGCCACCCCCTCCAGACACAACCTGGGGCTCACAGCTCATGTGGGGAGCACGTGGAGGAGAAAGGGGGGTCAGGCACAGATGGGGAACACCCAGCTCTGCAGGGCTCTGTTCACCCAGTTTCAGGTGCCTGCTGTGTGGGATGAGCACCAGACCTTCACCCAGCAGGACCAGGTGTTCCTGGGGGAACTGGTATTCCTGGGAGGAACTGGTATTCCTGGGGACTGGGAGCTGGGGGCTTTTGGTGCCCACTCCAACCTGCACATTTCAAACAGGGGCTTTTCTGAACCCTTTTGGGAGCCTTCCTGAACCTTTTTGGGAGTTCTGATGTGAGCTGGTCATGTGCCTGTGATGGGCTGACCACCCCAGGCTCCAGTTTCTGCTTCTAGCTGGAGGCCAGGAAGGCAGAGGAAGAAAAAGAAACAAATAAATGGAGTTAAAATAGAAGAAAACTCCTTTGACAGCCTGGGAAGGCAAGTTCTGGGATCTGCTTTAAAGGGAGGTGAAAGCTCTGGAGCACTTGTGACAGCCCCAACGCCCATCTCCATTCCAGCAAGGCTTGGCACAAAGTGGCTCCATGCATTTCCCAGCCCTGCTCCAGCAATCTGCTCCCTGGAGGAATCTCCTCATCAATCCAGAGATTTCCATCATGCTGCATTTTAATTTAGCCCAGAGTATATTCTACCACCTGGGAGCTGAGCATATTTGGTGTAGGATTTTGTGCTGACACCCAGGAAATGCCAGATGCTCCCTCAGAGAGCGTCAACCAAAACCCTCTTTGTGTTAAGAGTTCAGATAATCAGGATTTATCTCCTCTGGCCCTGGCCACCCTGCTGAAGCACCTTCCCAGCTGGGCTGTCAGCCAAGCCACACGTTCCCTTCCAAGCTCCCTAATTCCCATCTGCCCAGTGACCTTCACTAGGGCACTGGCCTCAGCCTCTTGGCAACCATCAGGAGTTCAAAGACCTCAGGGATGCCACCTCCTCCCAGCTGGCATTTGTAGGTAAATGGGCTTCTTCTTTCCATGTACAGCTGTGCAGACCACATCCCTTCCCTGCTGCCCTGCACTTCTTTCAAGGCAAGCTGAACCAGCCATGCAACACTGACAAAGGGTAAAAATCTGTGTCAATCTTCCCATCCTGCAGGGAAAGGGCTCTGCTGGTGCCAGGGGAGTGTCCATCCCATGCTATGTGTGTGGCAGGGCAGAGATGGACCTTCAGGCAGGAGGAAAAAGGTCTTCCTGCAGTTTTCTAACACCTTTTAAGGAGCTGTGAACTCCAGAAAGGTTGGATGGAGCAATGGCAACTTTACTCCTCTCTGGCAGGAGGAGAGCTGGGGCTGCCTCCTCTGCAGAAGCTGAGTTAGACCCCAGCAGTCAGGATGGATCCTACTGCTCCCAACAGCTCCCTGAAATGTTGAAGCCAGGTGGGGTCAGTCTTTTCTCCCAGGTAACAAGTGATAAAAAAGAGAAAACAGCTTCAAGCTCCATCATGGGAAGTTTAGGTGGGGTATTAGGGGAAGATTTCTCCACTAAGAGAGTTGTCAAGCCCTGGCACAGGTTGCTCAGAGCAGCCGTGGCTACCCCTGGATCCCTGGAAGTGTCCAAGGTCAGGTTGGACAGGGCTTGGAGCAACTGGGATAGCAGAAGATGTCCATGTCCGTGGAAGGAACAATGTGGTTTTGAAGTTCCTTTCCAACCCAAAACATCCTGGGATTCTGTAACTGGTGTGAAGCAGCTCACCCGTGTGATGTTCTGGACTCGGAAGAGCCGGGACACGATGTCCTCATCCGCCACTCCTGAAATGTATTCCACCTCCATGGGGCCATACTGCTGGAGCCCTGGCTCAGGCCAGTACTGCAGGCAGGGCTGTGGAGAGAAGCACAGCTCACTGTGACTGGGAATTCAGGCTGGGACACAGGGAAGGGCATCAGGAAACACCTGTGAAGGGAGCGGCTGGTGCTGGACCCCAGGGGGTTGCCAGCACAGAGTGGCCCCAAGGTGGGATGGTGGCCCCAGGTGGGGTGCTGGACCATGATGCCATTTCTCACTCAGCTCATCAGTGGCTGGAGGATCTCCCAGGTTATTGAGGGATCAGAGATGAATGGTCAGGCCCGCCCCCAGCACCCACAGAGCCCCCTCGCACTGCACGGACACAGCAGCTGACACTGCCAGGAATGGACACTGCTGTTCCAGGAGGATGCAGGATGGGCTGTGCCCCAGCTCCAGCACAGACCTGATCCTGCACAGTGACAGAGCAGGGCTGGGCCGCTCCCAGTTGGCTCTCAAGCCCTGTTGGCTTTAGGAGGCACTCAGCCACCAGCAGCGACAGCAACGTGGGATGTCAGCGCTCCTCGTCCCATGGCCAGGACATCCCACCAAGCCAAAGCAATCCCAGCCTGCTTCTCTGGGGTAACTCCCCCTCCGTGTCCATCATGGCACTGATGGATAGCTCGGTCCTGGAGCATGGGTGAGATTGTTTTCACAGTGTGACAGCTGGGAACCCAGCACCGACACAAAATATACGATGTTTGTCACCAGGCTTTCACAGGGCATTTAGCAACACAGGTCAGCCACAGCCTGGGCCCAACTGCACGGCAAACGTGTCTCAGGAATAATTGGTTATTAATAGGGGCTATAAATCTCCGAGATCTCTCAGCCTTCCAGACTCAGAACTATCATTTGGATATTAAAACTTCCCTTGGTAAGGCGTAGTTCAAGTGAGGGCTGTACCCTCCAAGTCACCTTTCAGAGCTGCCTGCTGGAAAGGTTGATTTATTACCTGTTGGTCTTACACCAGTAAACATTTAGGACCCAGCTAAATATTGTAACCCAGACATCCCTGAAGAACAGACTCAGGCAGGGCTGAGTAATGAGGGAAAAATGGCAGAGAGAAGGGAAGGGGTTCTGTCCCTCTGCCCTGCCCAGGTGAGACCCCACCTGCAGAGCTCCTCCAACCCAGAGAGCTCAGCCCCTGGAGCAGGGGACATGGACCTGTTGACAGCTGTTGGAGCAACGTCAACACCAAGGGAACGCCAGTGCAACACCATTGCAACGAACATCAACACCAACACAACGCCAATGCAACACCATTGCAACGTCAACACCAGTGCAACACCATTGCAACACCAACACAACACCAGTGCAACACCATAGCTACATCAACACCAACACAATCCCAATGCAACACCATTGCAACATCAACACCAACAGAACACCAACAGCAATTTAATGCTAACGCCAACTCAAAGCCAACACAACACCAATGCAACGCCAACACAGCGCCAACACCAACTCAAAGCCAATGCAACCTCAGTGCAACGCCAGCGCCATGCACCCAGGCTGGGCTGCTGCTCAGCACCTCTCTGGCTCCAACTGGGCAGCCCTGTGCTTGCAGGGGACAATCCCGAGTGCTGCAGACAGTCACGTGTCCCCTCGCAGAGGAGACACTGCTGAGCGAGCAAGGCAAAGGGCTGCAGCGCTTTCAGGGCAATGGGGATAGAGCAGGACAAAGCCACCTGTGGGGCCAGTGCAGCCCACAGGGCAGCAGCACTCACCCAGGCAGAGTTGGACTGGTTGAGCTGGTTGAGCATGACGATGGAGGTGCAGCCGTAGTCGTACACCAGCCGCCAGAAGTCGGTGGTGGTGTTCTGCAGCGGGTGCAGGGTGACGATGAAGGCAGCGCTCTTGGTGTAGCTCTGTGGAGAGGAAGATGAGCACCAGTAAGGGCACGGTGGTGACACTGGAGCCACCCCCCAAAGAATCAGTGCAACCAGATGAGTAGGACCAACACCCTCTTTTCCACACCTGAACAGAGCTGGTCTCCCTGGCACAGCTGCAGTCCCTCTGTGACTGAGGGTGATGGGGAGATCAAAGTGATCCCTGCCCTTAGTCAGGATGAAAACACCCACAATTTGCTCTCACGGGGAAGATATTTTGCATAAATAATTAGGGAAAAGATGTCACCTTTGAGCCAAGAACAAGCAGAAGGTGTGGCTCCCAGCAGACCCCAGACCTCAGCTCTGCACCCTGGCCCTGACTGGAAGCTTCCCCCATGGCAGCACCCCCACCCACAGCACCCCACCACCAGGCACCGAGGGCAGTGGAGACAACCACTGACCTGGGCCCAATTCTTTTTTTT
>VWYO01024976.1:133449-175326 GCA_013400275.1 Rhadina sibilatrix
GAAAGATAACCCCCCAAAAAGGATCCTAGAGACTGCAAGAAGGAAGTGGGAGGGCAGGAAATTACTGTATCTTTGGTTTGTGCTTTGAGCAAAATACATCCCCTTGGCCATCCTACTGCTGGTTTGCCAAGGGACAGCTGAGCTCAACACTGCATCAGGCACACTTAACACAGAGGCTCAAACCTCTTCAGACACAGAATCAGCTCTCTGCTAATGGGGGGTCCTCTGCCTGCTGTGGAACCTCCTGACTGAGCTCACAGAAATGCCTTTATTGAACCGTTCCTCTGGCCCTGTGCACGGGCAGCAACGAGACCCCAGCACTCAGTGAGAGCTTTCCACCCTCAAGGAGGGGCATGAGAGCAGCAGGAGGAAAGAGATTTCACCAGGTGCTGCCCAGGCTTGCCTTGGCACCCTCCTCTTTGGCACAGGTGTAAGTGACAGCAGGGTGTGGAGCAGGGCACGGCTCCACTGGCACCAGCACTGCTGATGGGTGGCACAGGCCAAGCTGATCTGACAGATGGACACACTGACTGAGCAAAACACTTTGGCACTTAAAGAGAATGAGACTTTTTTTTTTTTTTTTTTACCCAGAGAGGGAAATAGGTTTTATCCCTTCAGCAAGAATTTCATCCAAAGGGCTTTGTCTGTCTATAAAAATATTTCATTCACTGACCCTTTAGCAGAGATTAAGGGAGGCTCGGTGATGCATAATGATAAAAGGGATATGCAAACAGCAAGCAAGCTGGAAACAAAACTCCCATCCCACTGCAGCACTACGAGAGCCACTCCACACCACCAGCAGCCCACTCTGCTTTACAAACTGCTTTTGCTGCAGGAGCAGGAATTAGGGAGATGGGATCTGCACAGAGATCCAGCAGGATAAATCACCCACAGCATGGAAAACATAAGGCTTAGCCTGCTGCCAGCACTCAGCTGTGACCAAGAGGGTCTGGGGAAGATGCCCGAGGTGTAGGGGGCTCCGTGCTGCCCATGCAAAGCATTTCAAGGAAAGGGAAGTGGGACTGGTGATGAATGACCCCATCCCTCAGTGTAGGCTTGGAGCCTGCGGCATGCTCTGCTCTGCTTTGTGATCATCAGCCACTAGGAGATTGCTTTGTCACCACAGGGTGCTTTCTGAGTGCACCAGGGGGATGCATGGTGGCTCTGGGAGCAGTTCAGAGCACCCCCAGTTGCATCAAGAGGAGTGGCAGGAGGATCACGGTGGGGCTGGCAGCACAAGGGAGGCTTAATGCTACCAACCCCCGCAAAAAGCTTCCTCTCCCTCCCCTGCTCCACTGGCACTGCAAAATCCTGAAGTCCCTCAGTGCCTGGCTCGTGAGAGCAGGAGGAAAGCTCTTGCAGGGTGCTACTACACAAAAGAAGGGTGCAGGACCCCATTACACCAGTCCCAACCCTTCCCTCCCTGGCACAGAGCTGCTGTGAGCCTTCCTGCCCTTGTGCGGAACGAGGCCACAAACCCAAACCGAGCCCGTTCTGCCACGGAAAGCTGCCCGAGCCCACGGGAAGCAGCCCCTGCCCTCGCCACGGAACACCCACGTCAGTTAAGGCCGCATTGATGTAGTTGTTGCTGTCTCCATCCACGGAGATGAGGAAGGGAAGGCATCGGTCGGGCGGCAGGACGTCCATGCTGCGGTTGCGCTCCCGGTTGCGGGGCAGCAGCGCGATGCTGCACTCCTCCACGTCCAGGTGCGGCGTCACCGAGTTCAGCGTCTGCGGGGACACGGGTCCCCCTCAAAGCCCCGCCTCGTCCCCGCAGGGGTGGGCACCAGGAGGGTGAGGACAAGGAGGAGCTGCAGAGGTTCTGGGACTCTCACCTGGAACTCCTCCCGCAGCTGCGAGGAGTTGCTCTGCGGCTCTATCCTCACCATCTCCTTGTAGGTGGGCTTGAACTCGCTGGCGGGGATGCTGGTCTCCCCACACAGACAGGCCTCCAGGATGGCGTCGTGGATGAAGATGTACTGCTCCTTTGGTGGGGAGAGGGGACAGGGCTGAGCCTCCAGAGCTGGCTGGTGACAGCAGCCCCACGTGTCCCCGGCTGTCCCCGACACCTGCTCACCTCTGTCTGTATCATGTTGATCCTCCGTGAGCAGAGCGTCTTCACGCAGTTGTAGATGTCCACGACGCCCTCGCACTCGGCCATGTCCAGCATCACATCCAGGACAATGTAACAGCCAGTCCTCCCCGTGCCAGCACTGGGGATGGAGGGGGAAACAGCAAACACATTCCCAGTCTGTGCTGACATCCACACACAGCCCGAAAGGCTGCTGGGCACTGAGCAAGGTCTCTGTGGGCAAGGGCTCAACACACAGACCCTGCATCAGGCAATCCCACAGGGCTGCCACACACCTCAAGAGCCTGGTTTAGCCTTAAACCTGTCCAAACACCCCTGCTGCAGCCCCAAGGGTGTGTGATGGTCAGGCTGTGGGTGGGCAGCCATGTATGAAGTTAATTTTTAAGATAGCAGAACACATGGTTTTTGCTAACCATTTAAGTGCCAACAGTCCTCTGGGACCCCAGCCCAAAAGCACCAAGGAGGGCTGAGCTCTGAGCCCTGGAAGAACAGGGAGGCTCCCCTGGCATGTGCAGGTCTGAATGCCCCAGGGAAGACCCTCAGGGTAAGGCTGAGCCCAGCAGGATGCTCAGAGCCAGCCCAGCAGTGGTGACATCTCAAGCCCTGGCATGGCTGGAGTCATAGTCAAAGACCTACTGTGCCCTGAAACCCCCCTCATGATGTATCAGGAACAGAACCAACCCCCTGCCCCTTTCCTACAGAGTCTTTTCAGTGAAATACTAATTTCTGGGGCTGATGAATCACTCGTCATGATTATCAGTGATTACAGGCTACGGGCACTAATCACACTGGCTGGTGAATGAACACTGATGAGGCAGTTGACAGGAGAAATCAAATAAAAAATAAAAAAATCCCTCCCACTCATCAGCTCCTCCTGGTTTGCCCAGTGGAGGAAAAGCCATTAGCCCATCATGTGGGAATGCCTGCTCAGGGCACAGAGAGCCACCAAAGCTGCTCAGATGTGTCACTCATGTCCTCCCAGCTCCGGCATCCCAGTGCCCGAGCTAAGCAGGGCCAGCCCTGCAGGTAACCCTGGGAATGGGGCTGTCCTGCTGCCCCCTGCCTCTCCCTCCAGCCAGACCCCATGTCCTGACCATCAGCAGGGGTCAAGCTGCCCACTGCCATTTCATCCTTGCCCACTGGGACAGAACTGTGTCACTAGGAACAGGCTGCTCCCCCCAAACAGTGCTGCTCCCTGCTTGTCCCCCTGGACCAGCCCCAGCCCCTCCTCCCTGCTGCCACCAGCCCAGTGGTGACATTTCACAGACAGATGCCATCAGAGGGACATCAAGGCCAGGTTGGAGAGGGGTTGGAGGAATCTGGACTCTAGTGGAAGGGGTCCCTGCCCGTGGCAGGGGCTGAGCTTTGCTGTCCCTGCAGCCCTGCTGGCCCCCAGCCCTGCCAGCACCTGCAGTGGATGACGATGGGGCCGGCGTCGGGCGGCGTGGACGCCTTCACCCTGCGGATGAAGGCCAGCAGCCCCGTGGCGTGGTAGGGCACCCCGTGCTCGGGCCACGACATGAAGTGGAACTGCTTCACCTCGTGCCGCGCCGAGTAACCCCGCTGCAAGGGAAGGAGGAGAGGGCAAGGTCACTGGAACACTTGATTTTCTCAGGAATTCATGATTTTGCCAGCTCAGCATCCAGGCAGATGGACCACACAGCTGTCACACACTTGGGCAGCTCCACAGCTCTTTCCTCTTGGCTGCAAGAGGGTTAAAAACCACTAAGGAGAAAAAGGAGGAGGTGGCAGCAGCCTTAGGCATCCTTGCCCTATAACCAGACAGTAATTTGACATTCCTGTAGATTAAGGGGCAAATTGTACTGGCTTCAGCTACCACGCTGCAGAGTGATGGCTACACCTCCAGCCCAGGGGAGAGGAATGCACCCTTCACCCCCACCACACTCAGAGGAAAATTAAACACTTGCTCACTGTCCAGACGAAGAAGGTGGGACTGAGCCACTCGCCCAGCACAGGCTGCAGAGCCAGGGAAAAGGCAAAGGAAGGAGCGACTGGCGCCCCCATATTGTGTTAAATAAACAGGATACCCCTAAATGCCAAGCTGTGGAGGGGGAGAGGTGCCCGAGGGGGGCCTCTCCCTGAGGCAGGGTGGGGCAGGGGCAGGAGCAGGGGCNCACCTCCACCAGCTTGGTGATCATCACGATGCTGGAACAGTGCTCCTGCCACACCATGCGCCAGAAGTCATACACCATCTCCTGCTTGGGTCCTGTGGGACACAGTAAAAGCCCCCACAGATGGATGGGCACCACAAGCAGAACCCAGCCCTGGGTTCTCACGCCACCATCTCCCCAGTCCTGCCTCTGAGGCATAAACAGCTCCACAGCACCTCAGAGCCCTTTTCCCCAGAGCTGTGCAGTGCCAAGGCAAGGCAGAAGGGGTGGGAGCTGCTCCACATTGCCCCCCTCCCTTCCTTTCCTGCTCCTGCAAGGCTTAATCCCACCAGGATTACATCCTGGCTGCTACATCAGGAGCTGAGGAACCACTCACCTTGTGTGGCTATGAAGTGGTTGGACCTGTGGTAGCCCTGCAAGGGAAGGAGAGACATCAGTCCCAAGCTGGGGCAGAGACCCTTAAACATTTCCCAGTCACCCAACTGGTAGAAATTAGAAATTCCCCACAGCCACTGGGCCAGGTTCTGCAAGTCCACTGCAGGAGGAGGTTCAGCAGCCATCCCATGCTCAGTACACCCTGTCCTGGGAGGGTGCATCTCCTGCATCCCACAGGAGGCTCAGGAGGCCAAACCCACACCCCTGGTCTGCACCAAAATCCTGTATCAGCATCTTAAGGGATCCATGAGCTCCACTCCAGCTGCCACCACACCACAGCCAGGAGAGCCCCATTAGTAACCCCCCTCTCCACAGCAGGCACCTGGTGCTGAGACAGCCCCACTCCCCTGCTTCATCCCAGCTGCTCAACCCTGAAAAGGGACATGCCAAAGAGCACATTCCAGCCAGGCTACTGCCAGAGGGACTGTGAACCCGGTGTCTCACACCCCAGCCATGGCTCCAGCAGAGTTAAACCACACCACACGCATGGAGGTGACAGTGGCTTCTCCATCCCCCGTGGGTCTTTTCACAGGGGATTTTTGTGGGTCAAATTCAACCCCTTCTCTGAGCACCTGGGCCCTGCTTTCCATGCCCCAGTGCTACACAGGCCTTGCTTTCCCATTCCCTGGACCATTCCCAGGTTTATGGACACATTTTCCCAGCCTGCCTCTCCCTGATGGTATTTAGACCACACTGCCCAGGGCAAGGCCTGGCAGGAGATGGGAGCAGAGAAGGGAGGAGAGGGGGAACAGTCTACTTACTTCTCGGTTAATCCGAATCTTAACGATCCCGTTGGGACACAGGTTTGAGAGAAAAAGATCAGAGACATTAGTGAGGCACAGAGCAGAGAGGGGTTAGAGTGCCTGCCCCAGAGCAGGCCATGGAGAGACAGGGCAGAAAGGACACAGGACAGACTGAGGGACACTGCCTGGGCACGGGGATCAGGCCACCACTGACAGGCAACACCCTGTGGGCACGAAGGAAGAGTGGGGTTTGCTGCTGCTTCCAGGAGATGCTGGAGCCTTCCTGCACCTGCTTTGGTCTCAGCATCACTGGAGGTGACAGGGGACATCGCTCCTGGGGACACTGCTGTGCTCTCAGAGGACACCAGGGCTGAGCTCTGCCCAGATTCACAGACACCAGCAGGATCGAGGGGATCACACCCAGTGTGAGCCCCAGATGGTCCCTTGGTCCCCTCAACCTCTGCATCCCCACCCAGGGAGAGGGAGATCCACGGCCACATGAACAGGTGAGGAGGAAGAGGATAGAAAAGCAGAGAGGGAATGAGAAAGAAGGGACAGAGCAGCGCAGGGAGAGATGCAACGAGCAGAAACTGCTGATGAACACGAATCAGGCAGTGTGTTCCAGGGATGCACTGACCAGCCCACCCTGGGCTGTCCAAACTCCTCCAAATGCTGCTGGACAGAGCCCGAGATTGCAGAGGAAGCTCCTGCTGCAGCCCAGAGCCCCAAGGACACAGGCCCTGCCCTCACTTACGTCAATGTAGTTGGCGTTGATGTAGTCGGAGTTGGGGTCACCCAGCAGCGGGTGCAGCTTCACGCGGTGACGGTCATCTGGGGCAGGGAACAAGGAGCCCTCAGTGCCTGCTCACCCACCAGGGCACCCCAGGCAATCACTCTGGCCCAGGAAGCTGCAGAGGGCAGGATGCTGGAGCTGTTTGGGGTGTCTAAGCCTTTGCTAAAGGCACTCACATGTGGACACGTGATCCTGTCTCCCTTTGGTCTTGTCTTTCTTCTTCGAAGCATCCCAGCCTTCAAAGAAACTCTGTAAGGAAAGGATGGACATCCCAAGCTGGGGGCAGGACTGTGGGGTGCCCCCAGCTCCAAAAGCTCCCTGGGGAGCATGACAGACAGGGTGGTCCCTCCACCCCAACACCTGGCTCCTGCAGCCCCAGCTTCACCTCCACAGCACACTCTGCCAGCTACACACTTCTATTGCATCCACAAAATGGTCCATTTTCCAGCAAATTACAGACTGCCTGTTTTTTTCCTCAGAGTTGGTTGTAGTTGTTTTTTTTTTCCTAAACCTCCCCAGCTCCTTTCTCTCCCTAGCACAGAACAGGTTTGTGTGTAATAACAGTGACATTCATAGATTGGCGTAAGAGGGGGAAAGTGGAAGGAAATTACATGTTTTCTCCCCTCCCATAATATCTGAGTGCTTTCAAATGACTAGTTCCAAGAACATACAGCAGCTTTTCAAGGAGCACTAATGATTATTGCCAGCCCTGGTTTGTCCAGCGTGTGAAAGCAGGGGGAGAGCTCCTGTTCCTGAAACAGCTGAGCATTAAACAGTAATTTCACTGGGAAATTTCAATCTCTAGACCTGTGGGACACCAAGGAGTCAGGAAATGACCCCACTGCCTGTTCTGAGGCAGAGGCTTGTGAAATAACCTGCTCTGTTACCAGTGGTCTGACCTGGCCAGCTGGGACAGACATGATGCTGCCAAGAACTCTTGGGTAAGAAATTCCCTCCCCTGGCATCACCCTCCCCAGCATCCTCTCCCCAGAGTGTTCATGGTCTTGGAGCTGCCAGATTGCAGAGGATTTGCTTGTCCTTAGGCTATGGCCATGCTTATCACAGGCCAAGTGTGCTTGAGAGCAGAGGGTGACATGGTGATGCCCAGGGGAGGGAAAGGGAAAGGGAAAGTGAAAGGGAAAGGGAAAGGGAAAGGGAAAGGGAAAGGGAAAGGAAGGAGTAGCCCTGGGCCTTGCAGGAGAGCTGGGATGATGCTCTGCAGACAGGGCTGGCTGGGCTGGTTTGGCTTATCTCAGGGAAGGGACCTGCTCAAGCTGACAAATAACCCAGAGCTGCCAGCAGCAGCCATTCGATCCAGACTCAGGGACACCTGGCTCTGACACTGCCAGCCCAGAACTGTGAGCTCCAGCTCCCATCCAGAGCTCCGGACCTGGAGCAGCATCCTCTCCCTGCACACAGCCCCTCTCCGTGCCCTCCCCCAGTCCATCCCATCTGCAGCTGTGCTCACCTCATACTCCTGCTTGAAGCCGTAGCCCTCGGCCGTTTTCATCTGGTTGATGTGCTGCAGGAGGTCGGCCACGCGCACGGCCGGGTGCAGCTGCCCCGTGTGGTACGGGGAGCCCTTGCGGCCGCACTGCCGCCGCGGGGAGCCCCCCAGCAGGCTGCTGGACTCGTTGACCACGCTGCTGCGCTGCTCACCTGCACGAGGGAGGGACGAGCAGGGGCTGTCAGGGCAGCAAAACCTTGGGCTGCGTCCCCATCACCTCCTCACACCCGCAGAGGGGTGGGGGAAACATCCCCAGGAGATGCTGGTGCTGCTGGCCCTCTCTGGGGGAGCAGCCCCCAATCCCACTCCCTCCCCCTCATGCTCTCTGCAGCTCCTCCTACACCACAGAGCCAAAAATGCCCAGCACAGCCTTTTAGGACCCCAGCAAATCTATTAGAAATCAGAGGGCAAGGCCGTGAGGGGGTAATAACCTCATTTCCCATCAGCTGGAACAATGAGCTCTATGCAGACAAGCAGGAGCTCCGTGCCCAAATATTCACACAAGATCCTGAGTTGAAAAATCACCTTGCCAAAGTCTCCAGCACAGCTTAACAGTTCATTTCCCTAACTGCCTGAGACCAGCACTGGACTCCTCACGCTGCCACAAACGGAACTCGCTGCTGTTGGATGCAGAGTCTGTGCAGTATTTACCTGGTTTATGCCCTTGCTGTGTCCTGAACAGCAGAGCCAGGCTAAGATCTCACCTGTGTTTGTCAGGGGAAGTTCCCACACCAGACCCCAAAACCTGGGTTTGCACAAAACCCAATGCTCTGCGCTACTCCCAGGGATGGGCAGGCAGGGACCCATGGAATGGTCTGGGTTGGAAGGGACCTTAAAGCCCATCCAGTGCCACCCCTGCCACAGACAGGGACACCTTCCATTGTCCCCAGGGTGCTCCCAGCCCCAGTGTCCAACCTGGCCTTGGGCACTGCCAGGGATCCAGGGGCAGCTGCTCTGGGCACCCTGTGCCAGGGCCTCACACCCCTGACAGGGAATTCCTTCCCAACATCCCATCTGACCCTGCCCTCTGTCAGTAGGAACCAACAGGACAACACAGGAGAGTGCCTCCACACCCCATGATGTGACCAATGGGCTCATCAGCTGCTGGGATTAATGAGAAATTGATTAACTGCTGGCATTTGCAAGGTGCTGTCACAGCCACATGCTGAGGAATCACTTGGGTTTCCATGAGGATTAGTGACTTTCTTTTACATGCACAGAAACTGAAGCATGGGGGGGGAACAGCCATGAACCAGTCACCAAGTCATTCATTTCCCTTTGTTAATTAAGGATGTTTGCAAGCAATGGAGATTCTCCCAGCCATGGCCGGCAGCCCGAGCTCCCCAGTTCAGCCCCACCAGCCTCTGAGTTTCAAGCACAGCAACCAAAGAACACAAATACACCTAAGCTAGCTCTATGCATTCAGAGGAGGAAAAGTTTGCCCTCTGGGCTTTAATGATCCATGAGACAATGGCGGGAGGCACATTAATCCCACAGCCGGCGCACGCAGGCAGCATCTTGCAGTTACTGTAACAGATGTTATTAGCATATGGCTGAAACTGGGGCATCCAAAGAGTGATTTTACAACTAAATCAGCACGGAGATACATCCTCCAGTGGGTGTGAAGTTATCAGTCTCCTTCTGATGTGAGCACACGGGCTCTTTAACCCTTCTCAGCCCAGGCTGTGTGGGGAAGGCTGGGGGAAAGCTTCCAACCTCAGTGTAAGCCAGGAGGTAAGATTCACCCAGTTCCAGGGGGGCTGCAGCTGGATTCTGAGCCCACAGATGGCCTCAGCCTGCCCAGCCACAAGATCTCCATGAGAAGATAGATACCCAGCTCCCCACAGGAGCTTCCCCTTCAGCACAGCCTGGATGGTGGCAAAAGCTCCAACACCAATGAAATCCATGTCCTTGGAGATTTACACAGGGCAGGGAAGAACATGCTGTGCCACACACGTCAGTCTAAAACAGCCGTAAGCCTTCAGCAGAGTCACTGAATACCCTGAGTTGGAAGGGACCCACAGGGACCACTGACTCCTGGCCCTGCACAGACAGGGCCACCCAACAATCCCACCCTGTGCCTGACAGCATTGTCCAAACACTCCTCGAGCTCTGGCAGGCTGTTTCTGTGATCTTTTGAGGTAATTGGGCACCTTTGCCATGTCTGGAAGGAAGCAGGGAGATGCCAGGGAACAATCCAGCTGTGGAACGGGAGCGGCGGATGCCGGGTTAGCACCCTCACCTCTGCTTCCACAGCTGTGGAGGGAAGGAGAACAGGAGATGCCTGGAGGGCTCCCAGCCTCACCTCTGTGCCCGTAGCCGTGGGTGTCCATGAAGGACAGCCCCAGGCGCTCGTCCTCCTGCAGGGTGCTCTGGTCGGTGAAGCTCCTGTCGATGGCGCTCATCATGTGCGTCTTCTCCTGCCGGTAGTTGATGGTGGCTTTGCTCATGTTCACGGGTTTCCTGCAGTGGGGAGGAGCAGAAGCGAGCAGGGCTCACCACCAGGTGCTCTAAGGACCTCTCAAAGCTCCTGGGCTCAGGTTGTTCCAGGGAGCAGGAGGGGTTATTTGCAGCAGCGCTTTGGTGCTCTGCTGTCCCAAGCCGGGCACAGCCGCAGCTGCAGCATCCCTCGCTGGCTGCAGCAACTCCAGCTGCTCAAGCTCAGTGTCCCCTCCTGTCCCCTCCTGCCCTTTGACAGCCAGGAGTGCTCCTTGCATAAAGGCTCTCTCCAGCCACCTCCCACCACTGGATCTGCCCCAGCCCCATCCAGCCCCGTTTCTCCAGCCACGGCCCTCCGGTCGAATTGAAGGTGTCCCTGCCCATGGCAAGGGATGGAATGAGATGAGCTTTAAGGTCCCTTCCAAGCCAAACCATTCTGTGATTTTAAAGCCCTGTCAGGGGCCAAATCCATTCCAAGGGATGGGCTGGACCCCCCGTGCTCTGCACCCACTGCAGAGGCTTTTCCCCTCATGCAGGGTCTTCATTTAGGCACCTAACGAGGATGCTGGGAAATCCCAGTTCTCACTGGGACAGAACCTCACACCCCAAATTCCAGTCATTTAGGCAAGGAAACCTGAAGGAACGTTTTTGAGAGGCAGCATCAGGCTCCAAAGCCAGAGCAGTGACTAAACCAGAGGGATGAACAGGAGATCTGAGCCCGTGTCAGCACCATGGTGGGGCTGGAACACTGCAAGGCACTGCTAAAATCAGAATTGAACTCAGAGTCGCTGACCCTTCCCCTTTATGCTGTTTTCTGTCTCTAACAAGCTTGGCAGCATTATTTTCCCTGATCCAAACAGACCCTTAAAATGCACTTGGCAGAGATAAGGACTTGTTGGAGCAGCGGGGTGAGGGGGGCAGCCAGGAGGAGGGTAAAGCAGGAGAATGACAATTACTTACGGGTAATAGGAGTAAGAATAGTAGTTCCTCCTGGCAAGCGTGCAAAGAGAACAGCAGAAATTGCATAAGCACCTTTTCTCCAGCAGTGGGAAGGGAGGTTACAGGGCAAGTCAGCTGCCAGCAAACTCAATGCACCATAAATGAATCAGGCTCCCCTGTGGCACCCACAGGTTATTTACCCCGGGCAGGAGCCAGCATCTGATAGGAGAGCACAAGCCCTGGCTCTCAGCATGACCACACTTGGGGGTGTCCACAGCACCCTTGTCCAAGGGGTTATTCCATAATTTTTAAGAGAGAACAACAAAGATGCCCCAAATGTATGGATTTCCCCCAGGCTGCTGGTTAGGGGCCCAGAGGGGGAGATGGGGTTGGAATGTCACATTCCCAGTGCACCATTTACTAGAGACAAATGTACTCCAAGTCTGCATTTCCATTCCACCACATCAGTGTTTTTCCAATGGCAAAGCACTCTGGAGAAGATTTATTAGCTCATCAGAGCTTCCCAACAGCCCCAAATTCAGAGCTCTCAGCACCAGATCTAATTTGTGGCTCTGGTTTATCCTTTAACAGGCTCATCCTGGGATGCTGAAGCAGAGCTGCTCCTCCTCCTCCTGTCCTGCAGCACTGGCAATGGGAGTGCAGCAGCCACACTCAAAACTTCTCACCCACAGCATCACGCCCCAAAACACATCAGCACTACTGGCATTTGCTCCATCAGGGAAGGATCCAATGGAGCCATGAGCCAGCCCTACACCTCAAAGTGTGCAGGGATGCTACAGGCCCCCTCTTCCAGCAGCATAAATCTGCAAGGATCCTCGCAGGGTGCATGGAGCCATAAAGAGCTTTGCAGATTTACAGGGCCGAGGCTCTGCCCTGCTGTTTTTCTCTCCCTCTGGCTGCTCACGTACTTTGCTCCATCCTCCCAAGCCCCGTGTTTAATTGCTGTCCTTTATCCCAGTTCTGAGAGCCCCCCCAGCCTGCCACTGCCTGGAGCCCTGCACAGAAGAAGCCACTTTTCCAGGGCATTGCATCCATGTGAAAAGCAGCGGCCGCATCCCCAGTGCTCCCAGGGATGAGTGTCCCAAAAAGCCCTCACCATCCTCCCTCCCACCCCATGAGCTCCCCCAGCATGAGCCCACCATGACAGCCACGGCCACATCCACGCTGGATGTGCTGATGCTGGCCTGGCCAAGGCAACAGGGAAGCCCAGAGACAACATCTCAGTGGAGATTAAGCTGATTTGGGTAATTTTGGGCTGGGGGTGCAGGGCTGCACACCCTGGGGTCCCGTGGCTGTTGGCAGGGAAGAGCTGGCAGGATGGGGACAGCTGGGCTCAGCAGTGGTGCAGGGGTTGGGCACGGGCCAGAAGCATTTCCATCCATGCAGGATCACCAAAGCACCACAAAGCCAAGAGGCAGCAGGAAAAGAGGCAAAAGACCAAAAAATTATGGGGAAGAGCGACAGTGGAACAACGCTGCAGAGGGGGAGGGGACATCCCCAGGACTTTGCTGCTCGGTCCCCAGTGTCCCCTGCCATGCCTGGTGTCACAGAGCACAGGGGCTCTGTGTCCAGTGGGATGCACAGGCACATGGAGACACAGCTCGAGGGAGCATCTGGAGCCTGCCCAGCACAGCTGAATCCCACCAGTAACTCCAGTTAGTGCTGGGGTGGTGGAGAAGGGCTGAGCTGGGAGGGAGGGACAAAGCACCAGCCCGGGTGCCCTTACCCTTTCCGAATGGCGACGATGATGGCTCCCAGCAGGATAATCAGGACGATCAGCCCCCCGGCACAGATGCCCAGGATCAGGCCCATCTCCTCCGAGTGCTGCGACACCTCCAGGGGACGCTTGCTCTCTTTGCAGGCAGCTGCCAGGGGACAAGGACAGGCAGGAGGGGTGGGTGCAAAAGGCTGCTGTGAGCACCCACCACACTCCATTCCAGGGGGATTGGCAACATCAGACATGAAAACACTGGGATTCATCCCATGGGATGCTCGTTTCTCCATGAACACATGTTATTCCACCAAGATGCTACAGGGCTCTGCAGTGCCACACTATGACCATAGAAAAGTCCCTCTTCTCTGTTCCAGGGGGGTGAGACAGTCCCTTTGTGCACCTTTCATCACACTCCACATAAGATCATCCATCCCTGGATTCAGAATCCAGCACCATCACTCCAGCCCACCACCTCCACCACAGAAACCGCATTCAACCAAGGGAAAAACCCCAGGTGCCAAACAGAGTGGGAAACAAAAGCGTGTGGAGTGGAGCTGGAATAGCCCATCACGTGCAGCCCAACCACCGCCAGGGCTGATCCCAACCCGGGGGCCAGAGCAGCCCTGGGCAGAGCCATGGCCTGGGTGGGTGGGGAGAGGGAGGGCTCACCTTTGCGAGCGATCCGGACACAGTTCAGCCGAGTCTCCTGCGGAGGTAAAGAGGGGGGTCAGTGCTGGATGAGCATCCCAGCAGCTCCACTCCCCACTCCCACACAAGCAAGGCTGGGTAGGCACAGGGCTGGTCCATTGGTGCTTCAGCCCCCAGATTGAGGGAGTCCGTGGGTGATTTTGCTGTAGTGCCCAAAGAGCTCCTGGGGACCCACATCCCAAGGAATGCTGCTGAATGATCTGTCCCTGGCATTCCTAGGTTTAGCCAGAGCCACTGCTACTGGCACAGAGGGGATGGCAAAGCTCGAGAGCATGGGAAATGCAGATGCAGCCAAGTCACATGTCACCAATGTGCCACCAGCTGCAGCTAAAACCTTCCCAGGCTGCCATTCAGAGCTTCATGGGTTTGTCTTCCATCAGTCAGTTTCAAGCCCCAGTCCTGGTGCTCTGCACCTGCTGCCAAGGTTGCCATGAGGTTCCAGCTCAAGTCTCCAACAGTTTTAACATATGCAATTTAGGGATGGGTTCAGCTAAAATATTCCATTTTTCCATGCATCCAACTTCTATTGCAAAACAAAAAGCACCATTTTTGCAGTATTGTCTTCTTCTCCAAGCACCCTCCAGTCTCTCAGGACACCAGGCACCAATGCTGCTCCATCCACCCTTGGCCCAAGACCTGCCCGTGCCGCATGCCCAGGCCAGGGCCAGCTACAGCACTGCTCTCCCTAGGATCTCCAGCTTTTCCTTCTCCTGCTTCTTGCTTCATCTGGCACAAAAACCAAGAAAAGCCCCTGCTACAATCCAGCGTTTTTCCAACATCTGATGGCAGCTGGGATAAATCCATTGCCTCCCAGCAGGGAAGATGTAACACAGCAGTTATTATCCAGGGGTGCCGAGCCAGCCAGAGCCGGGATCCTCCCTGTCCCCCTCGGCTCGAATTACAACGCAGCAAGTGTGAACGACCCCGGAGCAAAGAAAAGGACTCAGCTAGCACTTTCCAGCAGGACGGAGATGTGCAGGATGAGGATGCTCCCTCGGGTGGGACAGGAGCTGCTGGAGCAGGTGATGCTGAGAAGGGTCCCCGTGGTCCTGCCGGTGACTTGGAGGAATCAGCCCGGGGGATGCAGGGGGTGCAGCCCCGCAGAGGGAGCTGGCAGCAGCACGGAGGGAAGGGCAGCCCCGGGGCTCCCAGCAGTTCTCTGGAGCTGGGACTGGCCATCCTGCCAGGACCGACTCCCAGCAATGATACACAGCTCTGGCTGCCCAAACAGACCTTCTCCAGCCCAGGAGCAGCCCCAGGAATGGGGTCTTCCCTGTACTGGTGCTTGTTGGTGTCCTGGCTAGTACTGCAGTGGGTGGGGGAAATTAGGCTACTCCACCCCTAGCATCAGCACAGAGATAAGGACAGGCCCCCCGAGGGGTGCTGGAGCAGGACACCCACCCTTCATCCCAACAAGCCATAAGGGTGGCCTGGAGCACCAACTGTTCCCTAGCAGGGCATCAGGGTGAACCCAGAGGGTGACCCAGGGGAGGGGGATCTAAAAGTAGTCCCATTTTTACCAACCCTCAGATCCCAGCCTGCCTTTACCTGGTCCAACCCCTGGCTGGGGCAGGGTGCCAGGGCTACTCACCCCTTTGAGGTTGCTCATGGCCTGGAAGTAGATGAGATAGGCCTTCTTGGGCTCCAAGGGCGGGTTCCAGTAGCCGCTGTAGGTCTGGTTGTCCCCCACGGTGAAGGGCTTGGCCTCGGTGAGGCTGCTGGCAGGAAGCTCTGCCCCGAAGTAGTGCACGGAGCCGCGGGACACGGCGTCGTCGAAGGTGAGCGGCACCGGGAAGCACTCCTGCCCGCCCAGCTCCCGCTTCAGCTTCTTGGGCCGCTCCTCCTCCACAATCACCTGATAGGTGCTGGGGAGGGCCAGGCACGGCTTAGCTTTGGGAAGAACGGTCCTGCCCTTCCTCGGACCCCGCTGTGCCGCCCCGTTCTGGGCTCTTACCCTCCTGCAGCCCCGACCTACCTGATGGGAGCCCCTCTGCCCTGCGCCGGCCGCAGCAGTACCGTGATGGTGCTCTCTGACTCGCTCAGAGGAGATGGCATGTCCCCGTAGTCAAAGGTGGGAGCTGCAACGGGAGCTGGGGTCAGTCCCGGGGCTCCCCTGGGTGAGGGGGAAACTGAGGCATGAGCAGCTTTGCCCAGGGCAAAGCATCACCCAGTGGTACAATATGAATTATTGCAAATAAAGAACCTCTCCATGGAGTTGAGAGAGGACCCCCGGGTGCAGACAAGAGAGGTTATCAACACCAGTCTGGCAGAGGGGAAGAAACCAAGAGTGGGATCCAACCTCAGCAGGACCCAAATGCTTCCATCTTGAGATGTGCCCAAGAACAACACCACTCAGAATCACTAGCACAGCGTGAGCTTCCCCCACCCCAGGGCAGAAGCACACCTGAGCCAGCCCAGCAGCATCCCCAGACCAAGGTGGGGGACCCCACCTCATGCCTGGCATAGCCTTGGGGTCCCCAAACCAACACTGGCAGCCACTGCGGTCCAGCTTGAGCTGCTTTGTCCCAGTGCCCCCATTCCCGCTCAGCTCAGCCCTTTCACTGCAGTTAATGCAGTGCCATGGACAGGAGCAAAGAGCCCTGAATACTGCACAGCCTATTAACAAAGGCAAATTAATGCCTCCCTCTGAGAGCTCAGACAGCACCAGCCACCAGCACTGGGCTGGCCAGACCCCCTGGACATGGACCCACCATTTTGGGGACTGCCCGGGGGCTCACAGCACAGCTGCCACCACCAAGAGCATCTTTCTATGGCTGCATCCAGCCATCACAACACTCCCAGTCACCAGAACCACAGGAGCAAGCCAGAGGCTCCACATGACTGTAGGACACCTGAGTGTCCACATGACCATAGGACCTCTGCGTGGAGGAGCAGCCCCAGCAGCAGGAATGGAGTGCAGGAACCCACCAGAGATGTTGGTGGTGATCTCGGTGAGTGCCGTCTGGCCGAAGCCCTTGCCGGTGCGGGCGCGCACCGAGAACAGGTAGGTGGTGCCGGGGTGCAGGTTGGAGAACACGTGGTAGGTCTCGTTGCGCAGCTTGGACACCGTGCGCCGCGGGCCCGGCACGTTCACCGCGGGGTCCGAGGACTCGATGCTCTGGTAGCTGATCTGCAGGGACAGGGCACAGCATCACCCGTGGCCGTGGGAGAGGGGACAGAGCCAAGATTTGGGTGGAGAAGGGAATAAAGCAATTAATTCAGAGGAGTGGACAGTCACCTGGAGGCCTGACAGACAGCCTGGAGGCCCCCAGGGACTTTTTGAGGTGAAACAAAAGCAAAGGTTCACTGGAAAAGCCAAAGGGCTCAGGGGTAGCAGCAGCTGCCTCTAATCCCTGTGGCCAACAGCAGAGGTTGTTCCAGACCCCTCCAGTACACCCCTCAAAGGGACCCTCCCATGTCCCCACGTCCCCCAGGTGCCACACCACCAGGACGTACCTCGTACTGCGTGATGAGGCCATTGGGCTCCACCGGTTCCTCCCACTTCAGGAATATCATGTCCTCCAGTGGGGTGAAGGTGAGGGACTCGGAGGCGATGCCACCAGGCACTGGGGAAGGAAAGGAGATGTGCTTGGATGCAGCTGGAAACCAGTCTGTAAGGAGAAATCCTCCAGGAAACCCCTCTGGGTGGCTGTGGCAGTTGTACCCTGTGACCGGGCCACCACATTCCCTTTGCTGTGTCACCCATCCCCAGCATGTGACACCAGACAGGGCTGGTGGCTCCCCAGGGAGACGCCCAAGGCATTGATGCTCCTGGACCCACTGGTGACACCTTGCCATGGGAGGGGGAGGTCCCCACACCAGCACAAACCCCAGAAGTTCCACTTCCAGCACCTCAGCCCAGGCACCAGCAGCAGCACAGGTGCCCTTTGCAGCATGACCAAAAGAAATAAATTCCCTTTTCTGCCCTGGAGCCATTAACATCCTGTGGAGACAGTGCCAGCAGCAGCAACATCCTCACGTGCAGACAGGCTCAACGTGGCCTGGCCTCCCCTCTAATTAGCACCGCCACAATAATAACTGTAATCATTGACGGCAATCAGCGGCGCCAGGATCAATTTCCGCTCCTTTGTGATGGATTTCTCCACCCGAGGCGGTCAGCAAGGAAAGGCGATGGCTTGGGAAGGCACCGGCAGCATCCCCCACTCCCAAGCCTTGCAGGGGACAGCAGCTCTTCTCTCTGATTTTCACAGCTTTTGTTCGGGTGTAATTACGGGCCGGGAGAGAGGGATCACCTCCCGCGCTTCCCACCGCGCAAACGCGCCGTCTCCACCTGATTTACAAGTTAATTTAATCAGAGGCACTGTGTCCTACACGTGTACACAGGCACTTATTAAATTCGGGAAGAATTACAGAAACCTGTAGGGCAGGAAAGTGTGTACCTACAGAGATTGGTTTTTAATATACAGAACCCACACTATATATAATTATATGTTATTATCTGTTATTATATATAGCCTGCATTATATGGACAATTACAGCTTATTTTCTGTTATTATATATTATATCGTTGTTATTGTCTATAGGATAATTTATATATTATAATATTATAATACCTTTATATTCATGTATGTAAGTACAGGTATTGTGCTTCCATCCCGGGTTGAGAGAGGCAGAGGATGCACACAGCAGCCCCCAGGTGTGCACATAACCCTCTGCTATCCACATTTGCACACATGTATTTATTTATGGCATTATATACATTTGTCCTGGTTTGCATCACATGCACCCTGCCTGCATGGGGGGAAACTGGCTTCCCACAGCACCCTCACACTGCAGGGACATTTCCACAGGTCCGTGGGATTGAGTTTCATCATTTCATGCACACACAGGATGAAGTCTCCAGCTGTGGGTCCCCTGGATCCACAGGGGGCATCGAAACACCAGCTGGACAACCTGTGGATGCAGCACACTTTCCTCAGTGTCCTGCCCACACACCCAGCACAGCTTTTCCCGGGGTCCAAGAGGGATGCTGTAAACAACAGCCTTGGCTAGGCCCAGTTACTTGGATTTTCCAGCTCAAAGCCAGGGTTTACCACTCGGGAGGGGCAGCTGCGTCTTTGCAGCCCACCAACAGCAGCCCCAGGGGATGCTGTTGCCAAAACTGGCCTCCTGCCAAAATAAACAACAATTAAGGGTGCTATCATTAATGACCCTTTGGCACCTTGGTTTACTTGCATGGGCAGCTGCTCATCCTGCAGTTCTAGGAGCTCAAACCCTCATCATCCTCCCAGGCAGGCTGGGTCAGACACATCAGGAGTATATGTAACATATCCATAGCAGGATATCCACAGATCCATCTCCATGAGACCAAATGTCTACACAGCCTCAAGTTCAATCCAAGGGGGAAGCCACCAGCCTCAGTTAATTGAGGCACAGGGAAAAGCAGCTGGAGTGATTATAGTATAGCAAAAAGACATCTGGAGCTCCTGTATTAATATTTCATAAGCAAACAGCTGGAACAGTCACAGCCCAGTGAGAAAATAAACCACTGGCAGGGTGGAGCTGGGTGCCCCTGCTGAGCCAGGCTCAGGGCTGGGGATGTGGAAAATGCTGGTGTGCAGAGGAAGGTGCTGGATTTAGGCTTTGAAAGTGAAAAAGGACCTGGAGACACTTTCAGCTGCAGCTCTTCAGGTTTTGCTTTCCAGCCTGGGAGACAGGAGTGAGCATTGCACACGTAAGGGCAAGTCCTGTGCAGGGGAATTCCGTGGCAGGCTTCTCCTCAGGGTCCTCTGGGGCTCTGCAGCCAGCTCAATCCTTTGCAATCACCCGTTCCTTCACTTTAATTGCTGATTCTTGATGCTAAATTGTGCTTTGGAGATTAATTTCCTTCTTGCTTAACAGATGACTCCGTGAGAGCCAGGGATGCTCCAGCCACACTCAGCCCCCAGCAGTGGGAGAGGCCAGCCCTGGACGTGGCCTGTCATGGATGGCTGGTACTGGACACACGGAGCCAGCTCTGTCCTGTAGCTCCTGCCACATCCACTGGATCTCCAGAGCCCAGAGTGGCTCAGGCACTGCTGATGGCAAGCTGCAGTCAGGGTGAGGGGCACGTGAGGCCAGACCTGGGAGACCTCTCCAGGAGCCTCAGCATGAGCAGATCCTCAGGGAAAGGCTCGACAGAGCAGGAGATTCCCAGACCAAGAAGTCCTGGAGCAATGCTGGAGCGTCCATCCTGGATGTCCTCCTGCTCAGGTGGCAGGGAACCCAGAACAGGGCACAGCCAGAACAGGAAAACAGGAGCAAAGCTGCTGCCAGAAACTGGGGCCTCATCACTGCAGAGCTCTCTGCACAAACCTGAACCCACCTGAGGGCAACCTTCACCATGGAAGAGCACCAGGGAAGCCAAGAAAAGCAGCACCTGCCTGGTGAACAGCACCTTCCCAGAAATGCAGCAGTGCTGAATCCATCGGCAACCAAGCAGATAAAAGATGCTACCTGAGTGCAAAGCATTAATTGTTTTAATTGCTGTTATTATGGCTGCCAGGCTTTGGTTCCCAATAACAGGCGAGTGAGGATGACTTGTGCTGAGAGAAGCTGACTATGAGCCAACTCCCACACTCTCCATTGGACTAGCCATGGGTAAAATTCCACTCCAAGGATGAGGCAGTGTGTCCACAGCGACATCCCCATCCAGTCCCTGAGCCTCCCAGCCCCGCAGGCATCTCCCTTCCCCAAACACCATCACTGCCCCTTTCTCTCACCTCCTGTTGCACAGCTCTGGGGCTGCAAGATCCTTTTCACTTCCCCACTGGCTCAGGAGATATCCCCACCATGCCCATGGGCCAGGAGCCAGGGATGCACACATGTCACAGCAAACACCCCAGCAGCTCACCGGCCACAGAGTTCCCGTTTTGGGGATGATGAACCTCCCCGAGCAGACTCACCATCCTCATCTGTCTGGAATATCACCTCCTTGCCCTCCTTGCGCCCCTCGGGGTTGGAGAGGATGAGCTTGACGTGGATGTTCCTGTAGGGCAGCAGGTTTTTGATGGTGTAGCGGTTGGCATTGCGCTCCATCTTCACACACTCCTGGAAGGTCTGGTTGTGGCCGCTGCCCACCAGGTAGCGGTAGCACAGGGACACGGTGTACGTGTGGCAGCGCGTCAGGTTGTAGCCCAGCGGCTCCCACTGCAGCGTCAGCTGCCTGGACTGGATTTCAGAGAAGGCCAGGCCCTTGGGGGCTCGCATGGGCTCTGTGGGGGAAGAGAGATGGGCAGAGCTCAACGAGGAGGCGAACGTCTCATGGATTTATGTGTCTTATCAGGGCAAACCCTTTTACAGCATAGGGACAAAAGGGAGGAGTGCAGGGAGCAACCCCGATTGCCAAACCGGGACCAGCCCTGGCACAGGACACTGCTGCCCTGCAGACAGGGCTGGGGACACCCCTGGGGGACATCTTTCAGCCACCAACCCTGCAGGGGCAGCAGCCCCCGCAGGTTCATCCTTCCCTGTGAAGGTGAAGCAGGGTACCAGCCCCACAAGCAGCCCCACAGACCCAGAGAAAGGTGCCTGTGCTGTCATCAATCCCACGTGAGGCACCTGAGACAAGAGGGTCCAAGCGCCATCAGTGGGAGTTTAACCAGCTCTATTTGGAGTGAATGGAGAAGCTAAAGAGGGGACGCCTCTGCCAGCAGCACACACAGACACACACAGGTGCCTTGGGTTAGCTCCTCTCCTCACCACAGCAGCGGGGGGCTCGGGGTGCCAGGAGAGCTCCCCCAGGGCTGCCCTGGGACCCACCTGCGCACTTGGTGCGGCTGATGAGGGGCGGCCCCGGTTTGCCAGTGCCCCCCTCGCCGGGCCGGGTGAGCAGGACGCTGATCTCGTACTCCGTGTCAGGGTCCAGGTGCCAGAGCTTGTAGGTCTGCATGTTGACAGCGTGGACCTCCGACCAGGGCCCCGAGGTCATGCGGTACTCGATCTCCTTGCGCACGATGGGGCCGTCGCCGATGATGGAGTTGGTGTTGAGCTGGATGATGAGGTAGGTGGAGCCAGCCCGGAGCAGCTGGGGGGGCGCGATAGGGGTGGGGGGCTCTGCAAGAGAGTGCAGAAGGGGCAGCTGGAGCATCCCCAGAGCCAGGCCAGTGCTGGCACAACCACAGGTACCATGGTTTTGTTTTACTGATTACAGGCTGCAGTCGACACATTTCCAGTGTCTCTTCCCACATCAACCCACCACACGGGCTGGAGAAGTGAACCTTTGGAGTGACCTAACTGTGGCCTTCCGGTATCTGAAGGGGCTACAGAAGAGATGGAGAGGGACTTTTTACAAGAGCATGTAATGACAGGAGGAATGGCTTCAAACTGACAGAGAGTAGGTTTAGATTAGATACTAGGAAAAGATTCTTCTACCCTGTGAGGGTGGGCAGGCCCTGGCACAGGTTGCCCAGGGAAGCTGTGGTGCCCCTGGATCCCTGGAAGTGTCCAAGGCCAAGCTGGAGAGGGCTCTGAGCAACCTGGTTGAGTGGAAGGTGTCCCTGCCCATGGCAGAGGGTGGGACTGCATGAGTTTTAAGGTCCCTTCCAACCCAAACCATTCTGGGATTCGTGCTGCAGAGCACAGAACAAACTCAGATTCCCCAGCCAGAGGACGTGGGAGTTACCAAAGTACAGGAAGGCACCACCCAGTCGCCAAACTTCAGTCTGTGCCTGTGCCCTCCATCACTTTCCAGAGGCTTTAACAGCTGCAACAGGATTTCATCTGATCAAACCTTAATTATCTTTGTAAGTCACACAGCCCAGCATGGTGCTGCAGTTTCACCATAATTAATTAATTCCCACCTACTGCAATCAAAAATAAATGCTAAGGCCACCAGGAAAAGGAGTTTCTGGTTTTATGCTGCACAGCCCACATTTAGCAACTCGTCCACAGCGAGAAACCGCAACCCCAGTGTCCCGGGCATCCCCCCCTCCTGTGACACAGCGGAGCAGGAGTGGCCCACCCGTGCCCCAGGGTGGGTAAGGGCAGCTCACCCACCTTTGACGATGAGCTCGGCGAAGTTGGAGACGCCGGCGCCGCGGGCGGACTGCGTGACGCAGCGGTACAGGCCCTGCTCCGCCCGGGACACCGCCTCCAGCTGGAAGGTGGCCAGGAAGCGCCGGTGGCTGATGTGCTTCACCGAGGCAGCAGGGACCACCTCGCCGCTCTGCCTCTGCCGAGGGACACGCACGGTGTCACAGGGGCACCTCTGGAGCCACCAGGGGTGTCCCCTAATGATGTCTGCTGCTCAAAAGCAGGGGGATTGGCCTTTTCCTGCTGTGTCCAGCAGGGTTCTCTCCCACAGGAGAGCCGTATGTGGGGCTGGCTGTGGCGCTTTCAGCACCACCATTCCTCCATTCCTCACCTGCATGAGGAAGCGCTCAGCCTCGGCAGCCTTGCCAGCAGCCACGCACTGGAAGGTGGCGTTTTGTCCTGCATTCACCTCCACGTCACCAAGGCGGGAGAAATGGGGCGCTTTGGCTGCCAAGGGACAAAGCCAGAGGTGAGGAAGGACCTGAGCCCCAAGGAGAGCCCAGGCAGCGCTGCTGCAAAAATCCCTCCCCATCCATAAACCCACCCAGGATGTCAGAGCTGAGCCGAGCTCTGGCCAGGCCCAATGCCCACCCTCCCAGCCTGGCTTCGAGTGAGGTGTGTCTTCTGTCCCCACAGAATACACCAGTGTCCCAGGGAGGGATGAGCCTTTCTCTCCAGCACACCGCAGTGCTGGTGCCAGATGCAGGATACGGGATTGATAGAGGGGGCAGCCTGGGAGAAGAGTCCAAGGCCCAATGTGTCAGGACTGTCTGGGATTTTGGCTCCCCACCAGCCTGGGTGGCCCCTCCTGATGGGGACACTCAGGCCTTCTGTTCAGTCTGTGCTTTTCCCAGATTTTATAAAAACTAAAGCAATGTTGTAGCTCGTGGGGATAGGGACGGAGATGCAAAAAGGGAGCCTCGGAGGTGCCCAGGAGATGGAGCTCCACCAGCCCAGGTAACATCAGGACACCCAGGAGCCATCAGGCTGCACCCTGGCATTAGGCCCTCTGCTCTCCCCAGGACCATCCCAACGAACACCAGCTCCAGGCCCTGCTGCCCAGCAGCATCCCCCCCTCAGGTCCCATCCCACGGCACTCACAGCATGGATAATTCAGGAGCAAAATGTCATCCAGGCCCAGGTACCCCCTGCGCTCGCTGGAAACCACCGCCTCGAAGAGCACCTGCGGCACCAAACAGGGGTCACCCGCGGCCGGGGGGCCCAGGCTGGGGAGAGGGGGCTGCCGGGCCTCACCTGGTACTCGCTGGGCCAGAAGAGGCTGACTGCCAGCTCTGCCTGGTGCCACTGGCGGCCGTGCGAGCCGGACGCGTTCCAGACGGCGCTGCCCAGCAGGCCCCCGGGGACGCGCACGTAGGCGCTGAGCGTGCCGGGGCTGTGCCCGTCCCGGCTGAACATGAAGTAACTGAACTGCAGGCAGTGCGTGTCATTCTCGCTCAGGGCCTGGAACAGCAGGTGAGCTTTCTGGCCCGGGGTGTGCTGAGAGGAGTTCACCATCAGGTAGGAGCCTGTGGCAGCGGCGGAGAAGGGGGAGAGAGTGGAGAAACTGTGAGAATGGTGAAGGGTCTGGAGGGGCCATACGGCTGAGGGCCCTCGATGTGTCCAGCTGGAGCAGAGCACACTGAGCAGAGATCAGCAGGGGCTGCAGCTCCTGCCAAGGGGCAGCTCCCATCCCTGCTCTGGGACAGGGGCAGCACCCGGGGCAGGGCTGGAGCTGGGCCAGGGCAGGCTGAGGCTGCAGAGCAGGGCAAGGTTCTTCCCCCAGAGGGTGCTGGGCACTGCCCAGGCTCCCCAGGGAATGGGCACGGCCCCGAGGCTGCCAGAGCTCCAGGAGCCTTTGGACAGCGCCCCAGGGATGCCCAGGCTGGGAGTGTTGGGGCTCTGGGCAGGGCCAGGGGTGGACTCAATGATCCCTGTGGGTCCCTCCCAAGTAAGGAGATTCTATGACTCTAATCTCCCTGTTCCACCTCTCCTGAGCTTTGGCAGCAGGTACAGAGAAGGTGGAGGATGTGGGACCACAAAGATGTCCATGTCCCCCAAGGCACTGGTCCATGACAGCCCGGGAGGATGTGCAGGACAGGAGGGACCTGGGATGGAGTCTGGGGCAGAGGCGTTTCGGGCAGCAGCAGGACACTGCAGTGGGACCTGGCTGCTGGATGAGGAGGGGAGGATCAGAGCTGCTGTCTCCCCCAGGCACTGGGGTCAGGAAAGGCTCTGATGTCGCTCTCCTTTAACTCTCACAGCTTTGCTGCACCAATCCCCTCCCCAGCCGGGCCCCAGCTGTTTAACTCCATTCCAGCTCCTCAGATCATTTACCACGCAGTTGCCACCACGTTTGAACTGTGCTCAGCAGGGGGAAAACCTCGGTGGCTTAACAAGCAGCAACAGAATCCCAGTTCTTGGGGATGTCTGGGATGTCATTCCCAGAGCTGCCTCACCACCAGCAGCTGTGGGGATCCCACCTCCCACCACCCAACATCACTAACAGCAAAACCAAGAGCCCCAGCACAGCCTTAAAGCTGTACTTACAGGGCAGGCAGGGTGACAATCCCAAAGGCAGCACGGTTCCCTGTCCTGCGTGCTCCAACCCAGGCAGGCTGGAGGCAGGAGGGGGATGCAGGAGCCCCAGCCCCTCATGGCAGCTCCCAGAGATGTCCATCACAGCCCTGGGGCTGGCACACAGGATGGATGGGAAGCTGCCCCATCAAATCCTCCCCCTCACCAAAGGCAAGGGGATTATTAATCTCCATTTTAATACCAGCAGAAGCTGTAAGTAACAAAGCTGGGCCGTTTATTCAAGCCTACCATTGTTTTCCTGACAGTCAGTGCTTTGTTATTAATTAATGCTAAACTCAGGCGCTTTCCTCCCATCGACTCCCACTGAGCAGCTCCAAGAAAAGCCCAAGGAAGGTGAAGGGGAATTGTAGGGGGCACCCACCCATCCCCCTACAGCACTTGGGATTGCAGGGGGCACCCATCCCTGCCCCAGCAGAGTTTGGGACCTGCACCTGCAAGGAGCCCAGAACACCCTGGGAGTCACAGCAGCAGCTGAGGTGACACGGTGCCAGCACTACACACATCTCCCAGTGCACCCTTCAGGGATGGGAGCTGGAGCAAGGGCAAGGAATCCCCAAAGGGAAATTTGCAGCACAGCACTGACCCGTGTGGCTGCCTGGCCCTGCCAGCCCCTTGGGGTGGCTACTCAGGGTGAAATAAAACGATGACAATTTATTTCCTCGGAGTCCAGCACAGCTCGTTTCATCCACCGAGGGGAAGCCACTATGTCCATGCTCCTCTTTTTTCTCCTCTCGTTTCCCCCAGCAAAATTACTTCTGCTCTAATGAGATCAGCCCCATTTGGTCCAGGCAACAGCAGAGTGGAGGGAGACCACTGACCCACCCCATGCCAGGGGACATCTCCCAAAAGCCACCTCATTAATGAATGGGCTCTCGTTAACACAGGCCCTTCCTCTGCCCTCCCTTTACAAACAAAAAGCCACAGGACCAAAATAAAGAGGCCAAGACTAAAATTAACCTACTGACGAGTTATTTTAAAAGACAGAGAATGCCCACAAGGTGCCTGGGAGCAGGGATGCACCCTGAGCATCCCTCATCGGGCAGGGCTTCCCACACTATTTGCCCCTCTTAATTTTCTTCCTGGTGTTGCAGCATTGGAAAAAGCAGGTTCCAACCCCTCGCTTTTGTGTTATTTTTATCCTCCTCTGCTGTTAATATCTGGCACTAGCTTGAAGCCCAAGGTGTGGGTTGGGCTTCTTTTGTAAACATAAGAGAAGCAGAGGTACCTCAAACTCCCAGAGGGCAGGGTTGGATGGGATACTGGGAAGGGATTGCTCCCTGTGAGGGTGGGGAGGGCCTGGCACAGGGTGCCCAGAGAAGCTGTGGCTGCCCCTGGATCCCTGGACATGCTCAAGGCTACTTGAAGCCCTGCCTGCCCACAGGGAAGGGGCAGCTCTTCCCACCATGCTGCCCATCCCAAGGGTCCTGACTGCCACTGCATCCCTCCAGGGAAAACCCCAACAGCCCTGCAAGAAGAGGAGGGAAGAACCCACACCCCCCACTTCCCTGTCTCGATGAGTTTTTCCTCCTACAAAACCACAGAGAGATAAAAATAAAGTAAACCTTCCAACAGCTATCAGAAGGCAGGGAAAGCAGGCAGGATGACAGGGAGAGGGCAGCACTGCCAGACAAGAGGTGCCAGGGGACCAGGTCTGAGCACTGCAGCATCTGTCTCCAGGAAATCCCACTGGAGGACAAAGCTGACTCGTGCTGGATCCCTCTCCGTGTCAGAGCCGGCACGGGAATCAGGGAAGCACTCCCCACCTCTGTGCTAAGCATCTCCCAAAGCAGCCCCAGCACCAAGGGCTGATCTCCCACCACCACGGGGTCCTTGGACACGCTGCAGCAAGTGCTGTGGCAGCAAACCATCAGGCTACATGGCTCAGGGGTTTTATGGATGTGCAGCAGCAGCTGGTTGGGAAGCGGTGCTGGAGCTGAGAGCTGAAGGAGCAACATCTTGGATGGGATGCAGAGACATCAGAGCTCTTCAGGGTGGGGACAACAGCTCAGTCCCCTCCAGCACAGTGACAGGGTTGTGAAGGGACACAGCAGCTCCATGCACTGAGAAGCTCTGATGCACAGGGGGTTTCCTAAAGTCAGTGAATCTGGAAGGAAAATCTAGGAAAAAGCACATCTGAGGAAAAAAACCCATCCACAAATATGTTGCTTTAGTATTTTGAGTGAGACACTTTTAAGTACCAAAAGAGATTCCAGGAAAGCTGGAGAGGAACTTGTGACAAGCAAGGAGGGACACAAGGAATGGCTTCCCACTGCCAGAGGGCAGGGATGGATGGAATATCAGGAAGGAATTCTTCCCTGGGAGGGTGGGGAGGCCCTGGCAAAGGGTGCCCAGAGAAGCTGTGGCTGCCTCTGAATCCCTGGGAATGTCCAAGGCCAGGCTGGATGGGGCTTGGAGCAGCCTGGGACAGTGGAAAGTGTCCCTGCCCATGGCAGGGAATGGAACTGGATGAGTTTTAAAGTCCCTTCCAACCCAAGCCAGTCTGGGATTGCAGGCTCACACCTGCCTTAGCCAGCTCCCTGCAACTGCGCCTTCAAAGAAGGAACAATAAAGACATAAAAAAAAAAATAATCATGATTGCAATGTGGGAGAGACCCATCCATCATCTTTAGGTGAAAGAGAGACAAGTCAAGAGAAGGGTCCAAACCAAACAAGAAGCAAGAGGAGAGTGGGATGGAAAGGTAGCAGCAGGTGGCCAGCAGCCAGCACCCGCTCCAATAAATCCTACAATCCTTGCAACTGGCTGATCTCCAATAAAAACTCATTTTAATCTGAGACCACGAGACTCCTTTGGAAAGTGCTCCCTGGAGAGGCCCTGGTGCTGTGAAATCCCTTTGATCCCCTGAGCTGCTTCAAGAACCAAGGGGTGATGGGGCTGCAGGAGCCTCAGGCACAGCTCCCTACCCAAAACGGGGTGAAACCACCCAAGGGTGGTGCAGGGTCCCTGCACACCCCTGGTGCCCCAAGACCAAGAGCAAACAACATCTCTGTGGTCTTAGGGGAGCTACAGGGAGAAGCTTGCTGCTCCCAGGGTGACACTGCCATGTTCACACCACCCAACCTGAGATGTCACACCCACTTCCCCATCAATCCTGGAGTTTGCTCCTCAAACTCTTTGTGTTCCTTTAAGCCCCAATCTCCTGCTGACCCACATTTTTCCCCTCAAGTAGGGAGAGAAGCCCCATTCCAACCCAACCCTCCAGCCTCCTGCAAGTCCTCAGGCTTTAAACCAGGTAGTTCACTGCAGATTTTAAATTACAGCTGAATGTTGAGCAGAAAACTCAATTAATTACAGGTTTCAGACTCCCCATCACGAGCCACCTCAACTCCCAGCTCTGCTTTCCTAGGAAACCCCCCCTGGACACACACCAATTACGATAACTCAGTTTAAAGCAAATACGTGGAAAAATCATCAAGGCAGGGGCGAGGATCTGTCAGCAGATCCCTGAGGGTTGTTTGCCTCACCCATGCCACGATGGAAGGAAAAGCTGATGGGAAAAGGTAATGGCTGAGGAGAGTTAGTGGAGGGGAAAAGCCAAATCAAACCCTGTCATCAACAAGGCACAAGATAAACAGCTGAAGGCAGGCTGATGGAACAGTAAAGAGTTTCCTATAAAGCAGGTAATATTTTAATGAACAGAAGAGGTTGTTTTTACTGATGAGCTCCAAACCAGCTCTCCTGTCTTTCTGCCCATTCTCAGCACAGGACTTGGCCTTCAGGATCAGGCAGGAGCCAGCAGTCCCAAAATCAAGGAGTATCCCAAGTCCAGTGAACCTCCCTGAGCAAATGGATTCAGGGATGACTCAAGGGGAAACAGGCAGGACAGACTTCAGGGCAGGGAGTGAGCAAAGCCCCCAGATGCATTCAGGCATGGTGCCCACACATCCTCACAGAGAGGAGAACTCCTCACAGCTGCCGGGCTGGCTCTGCTCCCCTAGCCTGGCCACCAGAGAGGACATTAGACACCAGAAAATAACAAAAAAAATGGTTTAAAACCAAGATTTTTTTAAAAAGTCCATTTTCATTTTCTTCCATACCATTCCCAAGACTGTGGAGATGCCTCCAACCCACAAGCCCTTCCCCACACTTGAAAAAGCCAGAAATGTGCTTTTTCCCCCATTTCCCACGTAACCAGGGAGAAGCTAACCCCGTACCACTGCAGGAATTAAGCCAGGAGGAGCCCCACAGTCCAGCCCTGGGGTGCAGGACACACAAGGGAGGTGGGGACACGGGGCCCTGGCACTCACCGTGGGGCAGGTCAGGCGGCAGGTGCGGCATCAGGTAACTGCGGAGCAGCTCCCAGTCGAAGTCATCGTCCTCACCCTGGCTGAACTCGCACTGGTTGGGGTCACTGTCCTCCTCGAAGGTGCAGCCAGCTGTGGGGACAGACCCGTCAGCCCCTGAGACCCCAAGGGAGCTGCCCTCTCCCCAACAGCCCAGCAGGATGGTGGAATAGCCCTGGAATGCTGGGGACTCCAGGCATTCCCCAAGGGCACCGTGAGCAGGGGGCTGATCCTGGGTGCTGCTCCACCAGTGACATGAGCTGGCAGGTCTCAGCTCCCAGGGAGGCCTCAGCAACAGGAGCAGGATGCAGCTCCCAGCTTTGCCTCTCAAGGGTCAGTAACACAAGGGGTTTCCCCCAAGAAACAGCACTTGGCTGTGGCAGCCACACAAAACTCCTGCTTTGACCCCAACCCTTCACCTGTGGAGTGGGCTCTTGGGGGTCTCTGCACATCCTGATGAGTGTGGCAGTTCTGAGCCAGGACCTCCAACCCCCCCTGAACACAGCCCTGAGCCCCCCCTTGGCACTGCTGAGTCCTTGTGGCAGTTATATTTTATTACCGATTTATCTCCTGGGGGTCTGAGGGTGTTTACACAGCACCTCCCTGGTCCACAGCGTGCTCGACTGAGCACAGAGAAGTGGAGCAAATGCCAAAAGGCCACTCGTTCCCATGAGAGGTGACACAGACAGAGCCCCCTCACCTCGCATCCAGCCCCCTCCCATCATCCCACATCCATCCAGCCCTGGAGCTCGGGTCGGCTTTGCCGTGGGGCCACTGGGGGCTGCTTGGTTCACACTGCCCCATTGTCCCATTAAACCCACGATTACAGGGACCAGGGCACAGCACTAATTAACGGGCCCGGGCTGACGAGGGGCCCCGGGAAGCCCTGAGCAAGCGGAATGAACAAAGGCAAATATCCCCTAATGGGCTGGCAGGAAAACAGAGCTGGGCCAAGGGATTATTTCCACTGTTTTCTTCCTATTTTATCCCAAATTACATCAGTAATTCCCCCCGCCACCCAGGGATTTGGCAGTTAATGGCCTCGCCGCCGGCACGGGCTGTGCTTCCCTGTGCTCGGGGACGCCTGGATGCAACACTTAGTCAAACATGAGTCCAAACACTGGGAAAAAAGCCCGTAAGATGTCCAGGAAATTTCAATTCCCAACTCTTTCATATATAAGAAGACATTTGTGGCTTTTTTCGCCCCTTTGCACTCATTTTTTAAAGCACGAGGGCACATTCCAGTTCCATCACCAACTGTTGTGTTTTTTTTTTTTTTTCCTCTCAGAGCCATAAGAAACTTCTTTTTTAAAAACCGAAAGCAAATTCTCTCCTATTCATATGTCTGGAGGCACTGAGACATCACAGCTTTCTTCAAGCCCTTCCCGAAATGGAGCGTCTGCCCAGCCCACGTGCGGCTGCGCCCCCGCACCACAGCCCCTGGTGCTCAGCTCGCACCACGAGACGCGTCGGATTTGAGAGTCTGGAACTTGGCTGCACTTTCTAACGGGAGGAAAAGCACAAATCTGTCAAAATTTTCCAGGAAGGAAGGAAAAATAAAGTAAATTTCAAAATAAAACAGTGTCAGAGAGTAAGTGCCAAGTGATTTAAAAGAAAAAAAAAGAAAAAAAAAAAAAAAAACAGCCCAAGCGTTTCTTTCCAAGATCTGCTCAGCGGGATATTCTGGGAGGCAGAAATTTGTTCTTGGGGGATTATTTTTTGGCCTGAGAAATCAGAGCAGAGACAAACAATGTTTCAGGCTGGCAGAGCCCCATTTCCCAGGGAAAAGTAATTCCTTCACCCCCAATAAACTATTCCCAGCCGATGAAAACATCATGAGATATGTACTCTCCTCTCCTCCTGGACTACAGCCCCCTCCCCCCAAATCCCACTGCCACCCCCAGCACAGCCACTGCCATCAACCCATGGCTCCATCACCCCACGACTGCATCCTCAGCCACCCACGAGACAATGCCTGGGCTCCAGAAGTTTAAAATGCAATTACAGAGCAGATCCTGTGCTGGCCGAGCTGATCCATCTCCCTGCTCGGACAGGTTTATTGCCATGGCTTCTCCCAGCACGAGCCTGCCCTCCCATCCACGGCACAAAACGAAGGCAGTTCCACTGGCCACTCCATCTCCCTGACTAATTTATCCATGATTTGTACACACAGGGAAAAAAGCCAAAGGGTTTCACAGAGCCTTGGTTTCCATGAGTTATGGGATGCTTCTGGCACCATCTCTCCCCAGCCAAGGACAGGGCTGGGAGAAGCTCAACCTCCAGCAGGTTCTCTCTCCTCATCACAAGATTAAGGGCAGAAAATTAACATCTGAGCAATTAAATGCCAACAGCCCAGCTCCACAGGGGGTGGATGGAGGTGCTCCAGCAGCTGTGGAAAGTCAGAGAGGGGAAACCCAGAGCGACCTGCAAAAAATTAATGTTTCATCACAACGTTTGCAAGGAGGGCAGGGAGGCTGCAACCCAAAATATCCACCTGCAGCAGTGGGAGGGTTATTCCACCCCAAGGGCAGGGACTGTAGGAGTTGGGTGAGACTGCTCTGGGTGTGGGTACACCCTGAAAACGAACCAAGGAGCCCCCAGTTGGCTGAGCTGGCTCCAGGCCAGGGTGACAGCAGCTCCGGGCGCGGAGGTGAAGGCAGCGAGCGCAGGAGGTGAGATCCCAACACGACAGCAGCTAAAAATACTGCAGGGAGCTGGGGGCCTGCCCCCGGGGGTGGGTGTGTCCCAGACACAGCCTGAACACCCCAAAGCTGCCTAGATCACCCTGAACACAGAGCCTGCCCCATGCCAAGGGTGAGATGTGCCCCGTTACACACCCCACCGAAAAACCCCGTGGCATCACAGCGTTCCCGGGCAGAGGGGAGAGAGGGATGAGCACCAACAGGGGGGTTTAACACCAGATGGACCAGAATTTCTTTAAAAAGAAAGAAGAAAGAGGTGATTTGAGAGATTCGCTAAGGAGATGGGGACCAGTGCTGCTCGGCCTCCCCCAGGTACTGCTGCCACCTCCATGGATGCACTACGTGCCCAGGCAGAAGGGAGCAGAGAGACAGGCACCAATGTAGATTTTTAAACACCAGATGAAGCAAAATCGTTTGAAAGAAAGCAAAACAAGGTGGCTTGAGGGGTTTGTCAGGGAGCCTGTTAGCAGGTTTAGCATCCCCCTGGGTACCACTGAAGCATCAGGGCATGCTGAGAGAGCAGTGGCATGGGCACCAACATGAGGGTTAAACACCAGATGGACTAAATTTTCTTAAAAAGAAAGAAAAGTAGGTGGCTTAACAGATTCACCAAGGAGAAGGGCACCACTGCCACCCAGCATCCCTTGGGAACCACTGCCACCCAGCATCACCCTCTACAGCAATGGAGAGGAAGAAATCTGGGGAGGAGAGGCACTAGTGATTCACAAAGAAGAGTGAGGAAAAGAAAGACCAAACAGCCAAGTACAAAGGACAGCATCTAATTAATTCTCCGTGGCCACCGAGGAGCGTGGCCGCCTGCCCACAGCCCACCCCGTGCTCTTTCATCCACAGAGTCTACGCTGCTCCCGCTTCAAAGTTAATTACACACTTAAACCTTTCCTGTTTAACCTCCTGCTCCATGGGACATGATCCACGGCTTCTCCTGCCTTTTATTGAGCAGCCTTGAGAAGGCTCCTGTGCCAAAGGGCAGCCCAGCACCATCCAGCATTGGGATCACAGCCTGGCACCATCCAGCATTGGGATCACAGCCCAGCACCATCCAGCACTGGGATCACAGCCTGGCACCATCCAGGATAGCAGGATTGTGCTCTCCCCCACTCAAGACCCTCTGGGGTATCATCTGATGGGAGTAATACACCAACAATGTCCCAAAATGGGGACAGGCTTTATGAAAAATGGGTTCACACCAAAACTTTAGGAAGTGCTGCTTCCCCAGAGCTAAAAAATACAGTGCAGCCACCCAGGACACCCAGTCCTGATGGGAAAAGCCCATTTTGCTCCTACCCTGGCTTAGCCCATGGTCATCTCTGGGGTGCAACATTTTGGGAGCACAAGCCACAGTACCCCAAGGCACAGGCACCAGCCAGGGGAGATAACACTGGTCATCTTTCAGAGTCAAGACAATTTTCTTATTCCTGGCCTTTCCAGCAGCTCCAGTCCTTCACCCAAGGTAATTCTCAGCAGGAAATGGGGAGGATTCAGGTGCCCACAGGACATATGACACACTGCTCCGGCAGCCAAGTGCAAACACCCTGCAGAGTGAAACCATCACCTGACCACACCGAGACGTGGCAGGGGGTGAACAGAGTCTCCTGCCATCAAATCCAGTTTTCACTGCCTCCCAGGAGAAGGGATGGAGGCAGACTCTTTGCAGTTGCACACTCCCAAACTACCACACTGAGACCTCTCCTCTTAAACACACATGAGGAAGATGCTCTTTGTCTGCACCAAAGGATGAAGCTCTTTCCACAGGATAAATGGTTGATGAGCTGCTGCAAACCAAGGCACAGAGGGGATGTGGGGAAGCTCCAGAACACCGGCAGCCCGGGATCACCCCAAGGATGGCAGAAAGCCCGGGGAGCTGGGTTTGCTGGGATACAGAACCACAGCTCCAGCAGATCCCGGCAAGGTGCCATCAGCACCCCCGGAGCAGAGCCAGCCTTCCCCCTCCCAGATCCCAGCTGCTATCTCAAGGTGCTTTCCTTGGCACACTCCTACAGGAACGTGCCCCGGGAAGGAAAGGCTGGGAGCTGCTTCCCTCCGCGTGCCGGCAGACACGGGCACAGGGAGCACGTCCTGCAGCTCCTCTGAAATGAGCTGCACCTCTCAGCCACTGAGATCCTCACACAGCAGCCACAGGCTCCTGGGCGAGGTTAAGGGATCAGGGACCACTTCCATCTGCAGGGGCTCAGGTTCCCGGCAGTGGGACGTTCCAGGGGCTGTTTGGCACTGAGGAATCCAGCTCAGGGGGAAAACCCAGCCAGGGAGAGGGCCCTGCGTGGCAGCACCCCAGCACCTCACACTGACCTCCACCACGCCGGGTGCAACAGCAGCTCCACAGCCAAGCCCAGACACCCCAGGATTCCAGTGGGAAAACCTCTTCAGCCCAAAGGGGAGCTGAATCCCTCCGGAGCTGCACCTGGCACACGCAGAGGGCCTGGGGCACCAGCACAACACCAGAAGTGTCTCTGTGCATCACACCTCGGAGGTGACAACAAACCCCCGCCCCGCCCCTCGGCCCCTCACTTCTGCCAAGGAGAAGCTTTTAAGAGAAACATCACTGATTTCTCAGCCCCAGTAAAAGCTGATTGGAAGAATATGGAAAGCAGCACCATTAGAATTCTCACCAGTAGCTTGTTTTGGTTCTCCAAATCATTTTAAATATTGTATTTAATAGAAAAATAATTTGCTCAGCTGTAAGAAACATCAATTTTCAACTTGAAGCCTTGTATATTAGCCAGAGAAGCTAATGTGTAAACATTAGCAGCTCCAGGAACGTGTGGGGTTTGGCCAATTCAATTCCAGGGAGAGAGGAGCCAGATATTAAGAAGGAGGATTTGCATATTAAGTCACTTATGCCTGATAACCTCAGTGTTTGGAACACGCAGGACTAGAGAACAATATCCATCTGCTAGCAACTACAGAAGAAATAAATCTCCTTTTTCCCCCTTTTTTTTTTTTTTCTTTCTCGACTGGTAAAAGTCCATGACTTTTACCTGAAGGTCCCCAAAGAGTTGTCAAACCTCCTGCAATGAGTACCCAGTCCCAGCAGCCTCCAAGGAACCCTGGGCATGGGAGAGAACTGGCAAATCTGGATTCATTACAGACATTTTGAAGCAAATACAACTGGGAAAATGCAACTCCAAAGACTTTGCAATGCTGCAGGGATGGCTTGTGCTTGGGCAAGGACCAAGTGTGCCATGCATCACTGTGTGGTGAAAATGCATTTAAAAGCAAAGGGGGAATAATTAATCTTGCCAGAATCCTTCCTTAAGGCAAATCCAGCTGCCAACTGCAGCACCACACGCCCTGAGCTGCAGGGGGATCAGCACTCCTGGGGCTGCAGCACCCTGCTGCAGGTGGCACCAGAAATGTCTCCCTGGAGTGCACCTCTGTGGCTGCTCTGGAGATGCTGGGGGCCCCAGCCAGGAGGTTTTAGCTCCATGCCCAGAGGGGGTGTGGGGATTTAAGAGCCCATCCAAGGGCTGTCTGTGCCCAGCACGTGGATCCAGCCAGTGCTGTTCCCAAAAGGAGCAGCAGCATCACTCCACTACTCAAACCCTGCTCAAGAGAGGTCCTGCAGCACAAAAACACCCTCGAGCTGCACAGCCAGGAGGCCACTAACCTGCAGCACAAGTGCTTTAATAATGAACCATCACTTAATTAACATCGTCAGTGCTGCCTCTTGGACTCCATGGGAAGAAAAACAAGGCAGGGAACCTTTGGAAGCCTGGGTCCTGCTGTTATTGATCCTCCCTGTGCAACTGCAGCTCACGGGCTGCAGAGCTGTGCGACACCTTGGGGAAAAAAATGGGAACAAATTAAAATGAACTGGGAAAGGCAGAGGGAATGAATAAAGCCCGTTTCTCCCCCTGGCTCCTTTATTACTATCAGGGTCCCCAGGTCCCTTCTGAGGACCCCACATGCCCAGGGACCCAAAGAGAGCAGGACCATGAGCCCCAAGGGGCACAGGCTGCTTTCAGGGGATGCCTGAGGACACGGAGATGCCCCCCTGGCACACGTTCAGGCAGGAAATGCAGCTGCCCCAGGACACAGCAGCACCACCAAAGCCCTGGGGGACTCCGACACCAGAAAATCATGGGAGAGACCAAGTTTTCCAAACCAACCCCATTCTGCAGGGGATAAAAAGCAGAAAACCCTCAGTCTCCCCTCCCACAGCAGGCCCTGCATCTCCACAGCGATGGATGTGGGAGTGTGGTACTGGGAGGCTCATCTTCCCAGGATGGAGCATGTGCCAGCACTGGGAGGGCCTTGGGAGGCAGCTCCAAGGGTCATTTATGGCTGTTCAGGGCAGAGAATGGAGCTGGAGAGCCCTCAGCCCCCAGCCAGCCATGGGGCACTCAGCAGAATGTTCTTTCTCCCCAGCTCAGTTCTCCTACCCCTCGGGGTGTTTCCAAAGGCTAAAGGTATTGGCCGGCCAAGGTTTATTTCCACCTCTGATGATCCTTTTAGCTTTGCACGTGGTTTTTAGCTGTCCAGTTACCGAATTTCTGCCAAAAGGTGGTGGTAACGAGCAGTTTGGGTTTTGCTCTACTGGGCCTAAAGTACACCTTGGAGGTCACCTGTTCTTCAAAATCCAGATGTCCCAAAGGTCCTGTTTGCTTTCCAGAGTTCTGGTAGCTAGACAAAGCATTGGTTCTGCATCCAGGCTACATTCAAATGGCAGTGGCAGCTTGGCATGTTGGTCCCACTTGGATGGGAGTGCTCCCATCACCCTCCATGCCAACAGTTTGTAAGACCAGAACCCACTGTATTGACTGTAAGATTTTCATGCCAAAAGGGTTCAAAGGAGGGCATGTAAGAACAAGGCAGCTGATATGGAGACACCAGATATGGAGACCAGTTGATATGGAGAGACCACACAGCACCCCCACCGTGCCCAGAACCCCAGCCAGCCCGGGTGGGATAAAGGGGACAAAGAGGAATAAGGCTCAGTGCAAACTCCAGGTCACCATCCTCCTCCTCCTCCTCCCGTGCCACCAGCAGAGCCAGGAACAGCAGCGTGGGCTGAGGACACGGGGCTGGGAGGTGACAACGTGTGACAGGGGCACATCCATCCCCAGGTTCAGCCAGGGCTCGGCTGAACCTCTGCTGTGCAATGGGAAGTTAAAGGCAGGAGCCCTCACGGGAGGAATCAAAAGGAGCCCCATGCCCAGCAGGCCTGTCACAGCTCTGGGGAACATGCTGGGCCACGCCAGGCACACTTCAGCCAGGCAAAGGCAATGGAATGGCAAATCAAGCCCAGAAAAAACAGCTTTGTTTTTACCAGGCCGTGAATTTGGCTCAGCCACCCCAGTCAGCACTGGTTGGGCATCCACCCATCCTGGCCTGCAGCACCCTCAACCCATTCCAGCAAAAACTCTGGGATTACACTGAATGTGCAGGAATGACTGAGGAGTCCTTGCAGTGCCAGAAGTGCACACAACACCCTGCAACCCCATGGGAGAACCCAAATGAACCCAACTGGTGAAATCGCAGAGCCCACCGCCCTTCCACCTCCTCCCTGCCCCAGACAGATGCCGGCTCCCACTCCTGACCAGCTGCAGCCACCATTCTGTGGGAAGGAAGGAAGGAAGGCAGGAGACAGCCTCTTGCACTGAGAAATGTCATTCAGAGCCAGCAGCTCCCCAGACAGGAGCCTGGGTGAGAGACTAAATAAAAAGTTCAGCTGATATAAAGAGAAATAGCCCAACACGGAGATGCACTGCTCTAGTTTAATATTGTTATAATCCAGGGAAAGTGGGCTGGTTGCTGGCTGCAGAAAATCAATGGGATATTATCACTCAGCAGACAGATGAAAATACAGTAAAAATAAGTAGAAATAATAACACAAATAAGAGAGTCCTTGGGAAGAGCCCCAGAAGGGCAGTGGCTGAATCTGTACCACTGGGAGAGTCCAGAGTCTGCCCTGGCATTGGAGGCCTTCCAAAGTCACTCCTGAGCTGCTCCTTCCCCAAAAACACACTGGAAAGCTCCAGCACCCACCTCCACAGGGTGCAGAGGCAGGTGCCCCATTGACACCAAACCACAGAACCAGATGGCCAAGTGAGGACTTTGGGGTGCCAGGGAGTGCCCAGAATCACCCACCTGCATTAATTCAATTAACATCCTGCTCTGGGAGATCCTGCCCCAGCTCAGCTGGCATGTCCAGCAGCTGAGGGTCCCACTGCTGGGCCGGAGCCACGGGCACCCCTTGGCTCAGCTAACGGGGCTCATTGGGCTGAAGACCTCCAGCACAAAGCAGCACACCAGCTCAAACAACCAGGGGTCACCAAGGCTTGTCTCCTGAGCAGGGCTGTGGGGACAGTGGCCTCGTTAAGACTCATCAGGTCATCAGTGTCCCTGTCCCTCACCCTCGGAGCATCTCCTGCCACCCCATCCCAGCCACAACCCAGATTAACTTAATGATGTCAGGAAAGGTTGGATCCACACGGGGACTCCAGGGAGCCAAAGCAGTTATTGGTTAATTCAGAGCTCCCCAACACCAGCACAGCCCTGGAATAGGGAAGGATGGACCCTCTGGCAGTGCAGGAAGGAGCTGGGGGGGGGGGCTGGGCCAGCACAGCCACCCTGTCACGGGTGATTTGCCAGTATTTTCCAAGCCCAATTTTAAAAAAGGCATCAAAAAATTGTGTATGACAAAAATATTCAGGAAGTTGCTCCAGCTGCAACATACTCCCACCCCCAGCTGCAGTGCAACACTCTGCTCCCACTGCATCCCTGTCGGGGATGGGGGCTTTCCCAGGCTCCAGCCAGGGCCCACCCTGGGGGGCAGTGGGGTCTCCAGGCAACAGGGGCCATGGCAGGCACATCCCTGCCCCCCCTTCCAGCAACAGGGCTGCCCAGAGCCCCCCACCCCCTGAGCTGGGGCCACCATCCCCACCGCAGGACACTGGGGTCAGCCAAGTGCCAAAGGGCACCCTCCCTTACCCTCCTCCTGTTCCTCAACATCTGGAGCACTTTGGGAGGCAGGAAGGTCAGGAAATAACAAATTTATGGCCCAAGCCAGTCAAGGGGCTGCTCCCAGCTGTGAATTTGTCACAGAGTCAAGGTCACACAGCGAGACCCCCCTGAGCCCCACACTGCAGGAGCGTTGCATTCCTGGCATTCCCCCTGCAGCCCAGCCCCTCTCTGGAGCGAGCAGCACCCCAGGGACAGGCACCCACAGCAACAGCCCCTGCACCCCTCGGGGCCCCACGGCACAGGGGGGCTCTGCTGCCCAGCAGAACTGTCCCCGTCCCAGCCCAGATTTGGGGTCTGGCAGAGGCATCCAGGGACAGGAAACAGGGACAGCCCCAGCCTGGCTCGACATAATCCACACTTGGATTCCCTTTCCAGGTGGGAGAAATTCAGGTACAAAGCATGGGCCCCTTAAACATGCAGCAGACATGCAGCAGACATGCAGCAGACCTCTTCCCCCACCAGTGCCCGGGCAGGAGCTGCAGACCTGGGCTGTGACAGCCAGGCAGGACCTGAAGCAGCACACAAGCAGTAGGAAATGAGCTGCAGCCAACAACCAGCCAGCAAGCAGGAACAACACTCCTGATTTAAAAAAAAAAACAACAAACCCCCCCATAAAATAACAGCTGCAAAGGGCAGCTGACATGTGAGCCCCAGTGCTGGCAGCAGGGAGGGGGAAAGGGTGCTCCACAGGCAAGGGCTTCTCTGCCTTTGCCTTCCAGCAGCTGGAAGAGCTGGACTTTGGCTTTTGATCCAGGCAGAAGGTACAGCACCTGCCGCTCCCAGGGCCAGGAAAGCAACAGCTCAGGAACACACAGGAAAGTCCCTCTGGCACCTGCCAGCTCCACAGCCACTCCCCAGAGACGCCTCTCACCCAGGGAAGAGGAGCAGCCCCCGTGCCCCAGGACCACTGCAGCCAGGCACCCCCTCCCCACCCACACCTACACCCACCCCAGCACGGGCAAAAGCAGCAGCAGCTCCTGCCAGGCCACCTGCAGCAGAAAGGAAAAGCTCCATCTCCAGGAGGCAATTAGCTCCAGGGGAATGATGGCTGGGAATCTTTCTTGTCCAGAGGGGAAAGCCTCAGTTTGACCAAGTACAAGGAGGGGTCTCCAGGCTGGAATGGGACAGCAGGATCCAAGGAAAGCTGCAAAGCAAATCCTGAGTTGCCGTGGGGGAGAAGAGGTTTGGGAATCTTGACATTTAATCACGCAGTAACTAAAGGTTCCTAGACATGTCTAATAAGACAATTATAGTGCACGTTAATAATAGATTATTAAAAAGCTTATTTATGGAGGTTTAAGCAGGCAGATGGCAGGGCCATGTCGATAAGGCTCTCCAGAGCCTGTGCTACCTCCCAGCTCCCAGGAATGCGGCAGGGATTTGCCTTCCTCTGCCTCCAGCCCCTCGTGCTTAACCCTCGCACGACTGCCCAAAGCAAAGCAGCAAATCCCTGCAGAGGGACTGCAGCCAGGAGCAGACTGTAATGGGGAATTTTGGGGTGCTCAGGGCTCCCAGCCCCTCGGCAGAACAAGGACAGGGTGATGAAGTGAGGGCAAAGCTCCATCCCAGGTGCAGCCAAGGGAAAAACCAGCATCAACGGGCAGCAAGGAGATTGTCACAGGCAGGACAGGGGTTAAAGCCACCAACACCTGTCTTGGTCTTCCAGGGGGTGTCCCTCCTCCCCCAGGGCCGTCATCCTGTAGGCTTTATTCTGGGAAAGCTCCCAGGGAAGCTGGAATAGGGCTGGTTTTTCTTAGTTTAGATAACAAAAGGAAAAATGTGCATTGTGGGCCAGGAGGTGACTCACCAGCATCCCTGTTCCAGGGGCCAGGGCAGGTCCAGGCACCCAGAGGAAAAACATGAAACAGGAGTTTTGGAACAAGAAGAAAAGGGTAAAAATGAAACAAATGCAACTGCAAGTCTTGATGGGGGAGAAAAAAACCAGGCATTGCCAGGCTCCACCATGGAGCTGCAGATACAGAGCCAGAGGGAAAAGTCCATCCAGGAGCATCAGCATCACTCGGAGCCTCCCTAAATTCTGCTTCTCCCTCATGGATAGTGAAAATCCACCACATTCCAGTGTCCCTCTGCATGCACTGGAGAGCCAAGGGCTCAGGAGCCAGAAATCTCTGCCCTGGGCACACCTGGGCATGTCAACAGGATTTTCTGGAGCATCCCAATGCAGGAGCCTCAAGGGTGTTTGCGCTGTCTGGGCGCTCTGGGAAAGGGCACAGCATTCCCAGGGCTTTAAAAAAACGTAGAAGCAAAACAAGAGAAAGAGCTTCTTCCTTCTTCCCTGGCACGGTAGAACAGGCAAGAGGGAAAAAAAACCAAACCAAAAAAACAACGAAGCCTGAAACAAGCTGACAAGGAAAATGTAACGTTCTCGCACATTTTATGCGCTTGGCGAAGGCGGGGTGGGGAGAATAAAAATGCCTTGGCAAGAGGGACCCACGGACAGCCAGGCGTGGGGAAAGGAACACCAGGAAAAGCAGCATCAGGCACCCGAGCACCCGGAGGGCACCGAACCCTGACCCCCAGCAGCAGCCGGGGACAGCCCCGCTCCCGAGCCCCGCTCCCCGAGCATCCCCCGCTGTTCCCTTCTCCCCGGCACCGTTAAGGGGCGGGGGCTGCACCGCTGCCGACCCCAATCCCAGCCCCGGGAACGGCGTCTGCTCGGCTGCTCCCATTCACTCCACCGAGGCACCACCGCGCCG